>CM053332.1:25612071-25662384 GCA_028583605.1 Dastarcus helophoroides | reverse complement strand
AAATAATGTTGTATTAATTTGGTGGTTCAAGCAGTTGTTCTTTCATGAAATTTCTAACACTCGCAAATGGTTTAAATTAAATGTTGGACATTTAGTATCCATCAGTCAGTATTTCAATTATTTTGCTACAAAAACATTGTCTTCTTGGAGAACCATAAGCAAAATAATGTTGTATTAAAAAATTGATGGTTCAAGCAGTTGTTTTCCCATGAATTCTCTAACATTGACAAATGGTTTGAGTTAAACGTTGGGCATTTAGTGGTTCGTCAGTATTTTAATTGTTTGTTTATAAAATATTCTCTAAATTTCATAAATGTGGCTCTTGGAGGTCCATTGATAAAATAATATTAAGTTAAAAAGTTGATTATTGGTGGTTCATCAGTATAGCGTTGTTTTCCCATAAAATCTTCTCAACAATTCGTAAATGTCCTCTTGAAGGATCCCGAACAAAATAATTTTAAGCTAAAGCATTGGAGGTTTAATAGTTTATCAGTATTTTAATTATTTTGCCACGAAACATTCTCTTTTTAGAGAATCACAGATATAATAATATCATGTTAAAAAGTTGATGGTTCAAGCGGTTATTTTCCCAATAAGATCCCCAAAATTCGCAAATGGTTTGAACTAAAACGTTGAGCATTAGTAGTTGGTCAGTATTCAATTGTTTGGCCACAAAAAATTCTCTAAAATCTACAAATGTGCTCTTGGAGGTCCATAGGCAAAATAATATGATGTTAAAAAGTTGTACATTTGGTAGTTCATCCGTATTGCAGCTGTTTTCCCATGAAGTCTTCTCTAAAATCGCAAGTGTTCTCTTAGGAGAACCTAAACGAAATACTTTTGAGTTAGAATGTTGGACGTATTTCAAATACTTTGCCTCGAAACATTCTCTTCTGAAAGAATCACAGACATAATAAGGTTAAGTTAAAAAGTTGGTGGTTCAAGCGGTTATTTTTTCACAAGATTCCAAAAATTTGCAAATGCTTTGAGCTAAACGTTGGGCCTTTAATAAATGGTCAGTCTTTCAATTGTTTAGTAACGAAAAAAATCTCTAAAATCCACAAATATGCTCTTGAGGGTCCATAGGCAAAATAATGTGATGTTAAAAAGTTGTGTATTTGGTAGTTCAGGTGGTAGTATTGCAGATGTTTTCCCATGAACTCTTCTCTAAAATTCGTAAATGTTCTCTTGGAGGATCCTGATCAAAATAGTTTTAAGTCAAAATGTGGGACGTTTGGTAGTTCATCAGTATTTCAGTTCTTTTGCCACGAAATATTTTCTTCTTGGAGAACCATAAGCAAAATAATATTATGTTAAAAAGTTGGTGGTTTGTGCAGTTATTTTTTCATGAAATCTATAAAATTCGAAAATGATTTGAGTTAAACATTGGGCATTTGTTAGTTCGTCAGTATTTTACCTGTTTGCTCGTGAAAAATTCTCTAAATTTGATAAATATGTTTCTTGGAGACCCATAGGCAAAATAATATTGAGCTAAAAAAATTGAATATTTGCTGGTTCATCAGCTTTGCAGTTATTTTCTCATTAAACTTTCTCTAAAGTTCGGAAATATCCTCTTGGAGGATCTTCATCAAATAATTTTGAGTCAAAATGGTAAGTTTTGATAGTTCATCAGAATGTCATTATTTTGCTACGAAACATTCTTTTCGTGGAGAATCACAGACATAATGTTATGTTAAACAGTTGGTGGTTCAACCAGTTATTTGTCCAATAAGATTCAAAAAATTCGTAAAGGATTTGAGCTAAAAGTTTAGCATTTAGTAGTTGGTCAGTATTTCAATTGCTTGGTCACAAAAAATTTTCTAAAATTCAGAAATATGCTCTTGAAGGTTATAGAAAAAATAATATAATGTTAAAAAATTGTATTTTAGTGGTTCATCAGTATTGCAGTTGTTGTACTATGAAATCTTTTCTAAGATTCTTAAATCTTCTCTAAGATTCCTAAATCTTTTCTAAAATTCATAAATGATCTCTTGGACGACCCCGAACAAAATAATTTTGAACTAAAACCTTGAAAGTTTGACAGTATTCTAGTTGTTTTGCCACGAAACATTCTCTTCTTTGAAAACTACAAGCAAAGTAATGTTATGTTAAAAAGTTGGTGGTTAAGCAGTTTTTTTTCATAAAATTTCTAAAATTGCGAATAGTTTGAGCTAAACATTAAGCATTTAATAATTCATCAATATTTTAAGTGTTTGTTCATGAAAAATTGTCTAAAATACACAAATGTACTCTTGGAGGTCAATAGAATAAATAATAGTATGTTAAAAAAATTGGATATTTGGTGGTTAATCATTATCGCAGTTGTATTTCCATGAAATCTTCCCTACAATCCGCAAATGTTCTCTTGAAGGATCCTGAACAAAGTAATTTTGAGCTAAAACATTGGAAATTTGGTAGAAGTTTGCTAGTGCATCACCATTACACTTATTTTCCCATGAAATCTGGTCTAAAATTTACAAGTGTTCTCTTGGAGAATCCTGATCAAAATAATTTTGTGTTGAAAGGTAAGACTCTTGATAGTTTGTGCTCTTGGAGGCCCACAGGCAAAATAATATTGAGTTAAAGTGTTGGGTATTTAGTGGTTTATCAGTATTACTCTTGTTTTCCCATAAATCGTCACTAAAACTCGCAAATGTTCTCTTGAAGGATTCTGAGTAAAATAATTTTGAGCTAAAATGTTGAAAGTTTGGTAATTTATCAGCATTTCAATTGTTTGTCACGAAACATTCTCTTCTTGAAAAATCACAAGCAAAATAATGTTATATGTTAAAAAGTTGGGTATTTGGTGGTTTATGCAGTAGTTTTCCCCTAAACTCTCTAAAATTCGCAAATAGTTTGGGTTAAACGTTGGACAGTTAATAGTTTGTCAGTATTTGAATTGTTTGGCCATGAAAAATTCTCTAAAATTCACAAGTGTGCTCTTGGAGGCCCATAGGCATAATAATATTGAGTTAAAAAGTTGGGCTTTTACTGGTTCATCAGTATTGCAATTGTTTTGCCATAAAATCTTCTCTAAAATTCACAAATGTGCTCTTGGAGGCCCACAGGCAAAATAATATTGAGTTAAAATGTTGGGTATTTAGTGGTTCATCAGTATTGCAATTGTTTTCCCATAAAATCTTCTCTAAAATTTGAAAATGTTCTCTTGGAAGATCCTGAACAAAATATATTTGAGCTAAAATGTTGGAGGTTTGGTAGTTCATCAGTATTTAAATTGTTTTGTCACCAAACATCCTCTTCGTGAAGAATCACAGGCAAAATAATGTTATGTTAAAAAGTTGCGTACTTGATGGTTCATTCGGTACTTTTCCCGTAAAATTTAAAAAATTCACAACTGGTTTCACTTGCACTTTGGGCATTTATTAATTTGCTGTTATTATTTTAATTATTTGAGCATGAAACATTTTCTAAAATCTACAAATGTGCTCTAGTAGGCCCACAGGCAAAATAATATTGGCTTTTCCCATAAAACCTTGTCTAAAGTTTACATATGTGCTCTTGGAGGCCCACAGATAAAATAACATTAAGTTGAAATGCTAAGTATTTAGTCGTTCATCAGTATTGCAATTATTTTCCCATGAAATCTTCTCTAAAATTTTAAAATGTTCTCTTGGAGGATCCTGAACAAAATAATTTTGAGCCAAAATGTTGGAGGTTTGGTAGTTCTTCAGTATTTAAATTGTTTTGCCACCAAACATTCTCTTCTTGAAGAAAGTTATGTTAAAAATGGGATATTTGGTGGTTCTTAAAATTCCTAAAATTTTTAAAATTTGCAACCAGTTTGGGATAAACGTTAGTCATTTGGTAGTTTGTTAGTATTTTAATTGTTTGGTTATCAAAAATTCTGTAAAATTCACAAATGTGCTCTTGGAGGACCACAGACAAAATAATATTGAGTTAAGAAGTTGGGTTTTTAGTGGTTCATCAGTATTGCAATTGTTTTCCCATGAAATCTTCTCTAAAATTTGAAAATGTGCTCTTGGAGGATCCTTACCAAAATATTTTTTAGCTTAAATGTTAGAGGTTTGGTAGTTCATCAGTATTTAAATTGTTTTATTACCAAACATCCTCTTCTTGAAAAATCAGAGGCAAAATAAAGTTATGTTAAAAATGGGATATTTTATGGTTCCTAAAGTTGTTTTCCCATAAAATCTTTAAAATTAGCAACCAGTTTGGGATAAACGTTGGTCATTTAGTAGTTCGTTAGTATTTCAATTGTTTGGTTACCAAAAATTCTGTAAAATTCACAAATGTGCTCTTGGAGGACCACAGACAAAATAATATTGAGTTAAGTAGTTGGGTTTTTAGTGGTTCATCAGTATTGCAATTGTTTTCCCATGAAGTCTTCTCTAAAATTAGAAAATGTTCTCTTGGAGGATCCTGAACAAAATGATTTTGAGCCAAAATGTTGGAGAATCACAGGCAAAATAATGTTAAGTTAAAAAGTTGGGTATTTGATGGTTCCTACTGTTGTTTGCCCATACAATCTCTAAAATTCTCAAATAGTTTGGGATAAACGTTATTCGTTTAGTAGTTCGTCAGTATTTCAATTGTTTCGTCACGAAAAATTTTCTCTAATTTACAAATATGCTCTTGGAGGTCCATAGGCAAAATAATATCAGATTAAAAAATTGGGTGTTTGGTGGTTCATCAGTATTACAATGGTTTTTCCATGAGATTTTCTCTGAAATTCGCAAATGTCCTCTTGGAGATCCACAGGCAAAATGATATTATGCTTAAAAGTTGGGTATTGGGTGGTTCATCATTATTACAGTTGTTTTTCCATGAAACCTTCTCTAAAAGTCACAAATGTTCTTATGGAGGATCCTTATCAAAGGAATTTTGGGCCAAATCTTTGGACATTTGGTAGTTCGTCAGTATTTCTATTGTTTTGCCACGAGACATTCTCTTCTTGAAGAATCATAGGCAAAATAATATCATGTTAAAAAGTTGAGTGTTTGGTGTTGCATCTGGCAGTTATTTTCCCATGAAATCTGTAAGATTTTCTCTCAAGAAAGACCCTAACCAAAATAATTTGGAACTAAAACGTTGGATATTTAGTTGTTCATCAGTATTTCAATTCTTTGGTCACAAAAAATGCTCTAAAATTCACAAATGTTCTCTTGGTGGATCCTAAACAGAATATGTTTGAGCTACAACGTTAGACTTTGGTAGTTCATCAGTATTTCAATTGTTTTGCCACGAAAAATTCTCTTCTTGGAGAATCATAGGCAAATTAATGTTATGTTAAAAAGTTGGGTATTTGGTAGTTCCTACAGATTTTTGCCCATACAGTCTCTAAAATTTGCAAATAGTTTGGGATAAACGTTATTCGTTTAGTAGTTCGTCAGCATTTAATTTGTTTGATCACGAACAATTTTCTATAATTTACAAATGTGCTCTTGGAGGTCCATAGGCAAAATAATATCAAGTTAAAAAATTGAGTATTTGGTGGTTCATCAGTATTACAATGGTTTTTCCATGAGATCTTTTCTGAAATTCGCAAATGTCCTCTTGGAGATCCACAGGCAAAATTATATTATGCTCAAAAGTTGGGTATTCGGTGGTTTATCATTATTGTAGTTGTTTTCCCATGAAATCTTCTCTAAAATTTACAAATGTTCTTATGGAGGATCCTTATCAAAAGAATTTTGGGCCAAATCTTTGGACATTTAACAGTTCATCAGTATTTCTATTTTTTTGCCACGAGACATTCTCTTCTTGAAGAATCATAGACAAAATAATATCATGTTAAAAAGTTGAGTGTTTGGTGGTGCATCTGGCAGTTATTTTCCCATGAAATCTGTAAGATCTTCTCTCAAGAAAGACCCTAATCAAAATAATTTGGAGCTAAAACGTTGGACATTTAGTAGTTTATCAGTATTTCAATTCTTTGGTCACAAAAAATGCTCTAAAATTCACAAATGTTCTCTTGGTAGGTCCTAAACAGAATATGTTTGAGCTACAACGTTAGACTTTGGTAGTTCATCAGTATTTCAATTGTTTTGCCACGAAAAATTCTCTTCTTGGAGAATCATAGGCAAATTAATGTTATGTTAAAAAGTTGGGTGCTTGGTGGTTCTTGCAGTTGTTTCCCTATGAAAACTTTAAAATTCGCAATTCATTTTAGATAAACGTTGGGCACTAAGTAGTTTGTTAGTATTTCAATTGTTTGTTAACAAAAATTGTCTAAAATTCACAAAAGGGCTCTTGGAGGTCCCCATGCAAAATAATATTAATTTAAAAAGTTGGGTGTTTGGTGGTTCATCAGTATTACACTTATTTTCCCTTGAAATATTCTCTAAATATCACAAGTGTTCTCTTGGAGGATCCTGATCAAAATAATTTTGAGCTAAAACGTAGGACGCTTGATTCTTCATCAGTATTTCAATATTTTGCCACCAAAATACTTCAAAGAATATCAAATTCTGAAACATTAGAGATTGATATATTTGCAGTGATCAAGTCGCTATAAATTTTGGTCACTCATCAATTGATGTTGTCTTCAAACTTGAAGAAACGAAGATTTAAAAACGGAATTACAGAAAAACAAAAAATAAATTTTGTGACAATTCACTACCACTGTAAGATACAGATGTCAATGTGCAAGCCCTTGTCTTTATGGGGTAAATTGAACCGAGGCGATCGACGGTTCATTTTCAGAGAAATGATGAGTAGGCAAAGAATGAATCGAATGATAAAAACATCAGCAGCATAACTTCGAGTATTTGGATCGTGCATCGCGTCGAGGTAAGGAATCGAAAGCCGGACAATTATTTCTTTGGCCTGTTACCTTAAATGGATATTAATTAGGCGAGTGGCAGTAAAAGCAAAACAATTATTCCCAGACTCGAATTAAGTATGCAGTTGACCGAAAAAACAAAAGAACAGTGAAGTTGATTAAGAAAACACTCGCGGAAAGTTAAGCAAGGCGCAATTAAGATGTTATCATGGCCGCTGCGATGCTGCGACCTGTCGACAATTAACGTAATTTATTATGAGGCAACAATGGTAATGTTGTGATATTGTGATTGGGTGGTCTGAAAACGACTAGATCGCCAGTCATCGTCATTAGTTACTTATTGAAAAAAGTACACTATGCGCGTAGCGGGACCAACGCCAACAATCTCTCTTTGATGAGGGTGCCTCGGAATCCCAACTATTTGACCGTCCGAACCGTTCTCGATCGTCGTTTATTATTATTGATATGCCGCCGCACCACGTGAATCACAGAAAGAGGAGATTTGTGTTCGGACACAACATTTATTTGTCAACAAGTTCTAAGGGCTGGGGAATTTCTGAACAACTTCCAACTTAACCATTTTAAAAACCAATGTCTACCAAATCACAAAAATCTTTAGTCGCTTTTTTTACTTAGAGGGTGGAATATTAAGGGTTGAATCGAATTGTTGAGTTTGATATGAAATTTAAACAGAATTTTCTGAATAGTTGAAATTTAAGGGCTGTTGGCTTTCATGAGAATTTTTGACACTTTTCTTCAAATTTCAATTTAAAAATTTCCCTTTAAAACCCAACTAAGTTTAGAATCTCTTGTTTTAACAAATTAGTCGAATGGACTTTATAAAAATAGCGAGATATTTTCGAAAGTAGGTAAAAAAGTAGATAACAAATAAAATTTGTTATCTACTTTTTTTGTAGAACATTTTTGTAGAACACTTTTTTAAATACTACTTCACCAAGTCGAACGTTTAAATTTAAAGAAAAGTGAATTAACAAAATTCAAAATTTGAATCGTAAATTTAGAAAGCGAGACAAAGCAAGGAATGTCTGAAAAAGCGAGACATATTTTCACAATTTTTTTTCTAAATTTCCAGTTTAAGTTCAAAATTTCTATTTTTCAACTTTTTTTTTAAATATTCCAAGTTTTCATCTGAAGTCGAAATTGAAATGAAAGAATTAAACATTTTAAATAAAAACTACTTTAAGGCAAACGTGGAAATTTTAGAAAAAAAATGATGGTCGCATATTTTATAAAAATTTCTACTTTTTGGTCAAATGAGTCAGATTAAAATTAAAATGTATTACTTTTTACACAAATTTAAGCTAAAATGAATGTAATTTAAAACGAGTCAATAAGGATCCAAAATAAAGAAAATTTTTGTTTCAAGATTTAAAAATTGAAATATAAATCTTGTCCCTGAAGCCAAGAAGGATTTAAAAACACAAAAAAGTTGCTCTAACGCGTTTCAATAACCAAGCTATCATCTTCAAAGAGATACTGATACAATGATATTTCTTGAAAATACGACTTTTTTCTTGAAATTTCGACTTTTTTCTCGAAATTTCGACTTTCTTTTCGAAATTTTGACCTTTTTCTCGAATTTCGACTTTAAACTCGAAATGTCTACTCTTTTCGTGAAGCTTAGACTTTTTTCTCAAAATTTCGACACTAATCTCAAAATTTCAACTTTAAACCAGAAAATTTCGACTTTTTTCTCGAAATTTCGACTTTGTTCTCGAAATTCAGACTTTCTTTTCGAAATTTTGACTTTTTTCTCGAATTTCGACTTTAAACTCGAAATGTCGTTGTTTTTCTTCGACTTTAGACTTCTTTCTTGGAATTTCGTCTTTTTTCTCGAAATTTCGTCTTTTTTCTCAAAATTTCGACTTTATTCTCTAAATTTCGACTTCAAACTAAAAAATTTCAACTTTCTTCACGAAATTTCGACTTTCTTCTCAAAATTTAGACTTTCTTTTCGATATTTTGACTTTCTTTTCGATATTTTGACTTTTTTCTCGAAATTTAGACTTTCTTTTCAAAATTTTGACTTTTTTCTCGAATTTCGACTTTAAATTCGAAGTGTCGACTTTTTTCTTGAAATTTATACTTTTTTCTTGAAATTTCGTATTTTTTCTCAAATTTTCGACTTTAATCACAACATTTCGACTTCAAACGGAAAAATTTCAACTTTCTTCACGAAATTTCGACTTTCTTCTCAAAATTTAGACTTTCTTCTCAAAATTTCAACTTGGTTTTCGATATTTTGACTTTTTTCTCGAAATTTAGACTTTCTTTTCGAAATTTTGACTCTTTTCTCGAATTTCGACTTTAAACTCGAAATGTCGACTTTTTTCTTGAAATTTATACTTTTTTCTCGAAATTTAGTAGTTTTTCTCAAATTTTCGACTTTAATCTCAAAATTTCGACTTTAAACTGAACAATTTCAACCTTCTTCACGAAATTTCGACTTCAAACTAAAAAATTTCAACTTTCTTCACGAAATTTCGACTTTCTTCTCAAAATTTAGACTTTCTTTTCGATATTTTGACTTTCTTTTCGATATTTTGACTTTTTTCTCGAGATTTAGACTTTCTTTTCGAAATTTTGACTTTTTTCTCGAATTTCGACTTTAAACTCGAAATGTCGACTTTTTTCTTGAAATTTATACTTTTTTTTCGAAACTTCGTATTTTTTCTCAAATTTTCGACTTTAATCTCAAAATTTCGACTTTAAACTGAACAATTTCAACTTTCTTCACGAAATTTCGACTTTCTTCTCAAAATTTAGACTTTCTTTTCGATATTTTGACTTTTTTCTCGAAATTTAGACTTTCTTTACGAAATTTTGACTTTTTTCTCGAATTTCGACTTTAAACTCGAAATGTCGACTTTTTTCTTGGAATTTAGACTTTTTTCTCGAAATTTCGTATTTCTTGTTAAAATTTCGACTTTAATCTCGAATTTGCGACTTTGAACTAGAAAATTTTGACTTTTTTCTCGAAATTTCAATTTTAAACTCGAAATTTCGACTTTTTTCTCAAAATTTCGATTTTCTTCTAATATTTTGACCTTTTTTCTCAAAATTTCGACTTTAAACTCGAAATTTCAAATTTTGTCTCGAAATTTCGACTTTCTTTTCGAATTTTGACGTTTTTTCTCCAAATTTCGACCTTAAACTCATAATTTCGACTTTCTTCTTGAAACTTCAACTTTTTTCTAGAAATTTTAACTTTTTTCTCGAAATTTTGACTTTGTACTCGTAATTTTGACTTTCTCCTTGAAATCTCGAATTTTTTCTCGAAATTTCAGCTTTCTTCACGAAATTTTGACTTTTTTCTCAAATTTAGGCATTAAACTCAACATTTCTACTTTTTTCGTGAAGCTTCGACTTTTTTCTCGAAATTTTGACTTTTTTCTCAAAATTTCGCCTTTCTTTTCGAAATTTTGACTTTTTTCTCGAATTTCGACTTTAAACTCGAAATGTCGACTTTTTTCTTGGGATTTAGACGTTTTTCTTAAAATTTCGTCTCTTTTCTCACAATTTCGACTTTTTTCTCGAAATTTCGACTTTCTTCTCGAAATTTAGGCTTTTTTTTCAAAATTTTTAAATTTGTTCTCGCTCTAATTTCGACTTTAAACTCGAAATGTCAACTTTTTTCTCAAAATTTCGTCTCTTTTCTCAAAATTTCGACTTTAATCTCAAAATTTCGACTTTAATCTCAAATTTTCGACTTTTTTCTCAAAATTTCGACTTTCTCCTCGAAATTTAGACTTTTTTTCGAAATTTTTGACTTTTTCTCGCGAATTTCGACTTTAAACTTGAAATGTCAACTTTTTTCTTGGGCTTTAGACTATTTTCTAAAAAATTTGTCTTTTTTTCTCAAAATTTCCACTTTAAACTAAAAATTTTTAACTTTTTTCACGAAATTTTGACTTTCTTCGTAAAATTTATGATTTCTTTTCAAAATTTTGACTTTTTTCTCGAAATTTAGACTTTCTTTTCAAAATTTTGACTTTTTTCTCGAATTTCGACCTTAACCTCAAAAAATGTCGTCTTTTTTCTTGGAGTTTAGACTTTCTTCTCGAAATTTCGTCTTTTTTTCCCAAAATTTCAACTTTAATCTCAAATGTTCGACTTTAAACTAGAAAATTTTGACTTTTTTCTAGAAATTTCGACTTTCTTCTCGAAATTTCGACTTTCTTCTCGAAATTTCGACTTTCTTTTCGAATCTTGACGTTTTTTCTCCAAATTTCGACTTTAAACTCGAAATTTCGACTTTTTTCTTGAAACTTCAACTTTTTTCTAGAAATTTTTACTTTTTTCTCGAAATTTCGACTTTATTCCCGGAATTTTGACTTTATACTCGTGATTTTGACTTGTTTTGGTAATTTCGACTTTAAACTCGAAATTTCAACTTGCTCCTTGAAATCTCGACTTTTTTCTCGAAATTTCGACTTTCTTCACGAAATTTTGACTTTTTTCTTAAATTTAGGCATTAAACTGAAAATTTCGACTTTTTTCTTAAAATTTCGACTTTTATTTCGAAATTTCAACTTTTTTCTCGAATTTCGACTTTTTTCGAGAAGAAAGTCGAAATTTCGACTTTTTTCTCGAATTTTGACCTTTTTTTTCCAAATTGCAACTTTAAACTAGATATTTTGAATTTAAACTCGTAATTTTGACTTTTTTTGGTAATTTCGACTTTAAACTCGAAATTTCAACTTTCTCCTTGAAATCTCGACTTTTTTCTCGAAATTTCAATCTTCTTCACGAAATTTTGACTTTTTTCTCGAATTTAGGCATTAAACTCAAAATTTCGACTTTCTCTCGAAATTTCGACTTTCTTGTCGAAATTTTGACTTTTTTCTCGAATTTCGACTTTAAATTCAAAATGTCGACTTTTTTCTTAGGATTTAGACTTTTTTCTCAATATTTGATCTTTTTTTTCAAAATTTCGACAACAATCTCAAAATTTTGACTTTAAACTAGAAAATCTCGACTTTTTTCTCGAAATTTCGATTTTCTTCTCAAAATTTCGACTTTCTTCTCGAAATATCGACTTTTTTCTCGAATTTTGACCTTTTTTCTCCAAATTTCAACTTTAAACGCGATATTTCGACTTTTTTCTTGAAACTTCAACTTTATTTCTCGAAATTTCGACTTTATTCTCGGAATTTTGACTTTACATTCGAAATTTTGACTTTTTTTGTAATTTCGACTTCAAACTCGAAATTTTAACTTTTTCCTTGAAATTTCGACTCTTTTTTCGAAATTTCGTATCTCTCTGAATATAATAGTTTGGCTGTCGAAACGCGTTAGAGCAATCTTTGTTGTGTTTTCTAATCTTTCTTGGTTTTAAGGGACACGATTTGTATTTCAATGTTTGGAGATAACCAAGGACCAGTTCGTTGCATCAAAATTTAAGTTTTAATCTCAAAATTTTAGATTTTTCCGAACTTGGAATAATTTTTTGTTTAATTTCGAGTTTCTTTTACAATCTTTGATTTTAAACTCTAAAATGTCTGGTTCTATTAAAAGTATTGGATTCGTTTTTTCAACTAACGCTTTATTATTTCTTCTCCCGTTTTTCAAATAAATATCAAATACCTGGCTGGTTACAGCCCTGCAGCCTCAGCAGTTTGTGATTCGTAGGGTGACATCTGTTGAATTATAGTGGATATTGGTTGGGTCCTCTTTCACAAATACCAGCAGCTAGCTGTAAGAAATTCAATAGTGTAGACATCTTCTAGTAACAGCGGTTGTTGCGCCATCTTGTAAAGCAGTTGTCGACTAAAATTATATTTTTCAGTTAACAAATTATTGATAGAAATTTTAATTATAATGCTTCAAATTAGTGATTAGATCTTTCTTGAGAATTAAATGTATAATCACAAATGAATGTTCTAATTAATCTATTATTTCATTTTAAAATATTAGGCGACATCTTTTGTGTGTTTACCGAAATAATGTCAGGGTTACGATGAAAATTTATCGCTTCAAAAACTGCTAAAGTACAAATTAATTGTAATTTAATTCTCTCTTGTATAAATTTAAGTACCGGTGTTCCTTTATGCAATAAAAGCAATAACTCTGAAAAAATACTCCAGATAAAAGTCGCTGAAGAGCGAAGCATTAGTTATACTTTCCTACAAAAGATGACACTTTGGCTAAGAATTATGATTTTTAAACTAACAACTAATAGATGTCTCTAAAACTAAACTAATAGCATTATATGTGTTAGGATCAAACACCGATTTCGGCCAATGGCCGAAGAAAACGGCCAAAACGCGTTCTGGCCACCAGCAAATTGCCAATGTCCGAAATATCGCTTTCTGGCCATTTGATACAGACCAGGACGCGTTCTGGATCTCTCACGACTGCCAGAAAGCGAAGCTGTTGAATAATTCGCGTACTGGCTTTCTGAAGATAGCCAGAACGCGTTCTGGCATTCGCAGCTATACCACAACGGGTCGAGCACATAAACGAAACAGCTTTATACAGTGTAACTGCAAACGTTATTGCATCAACAGAAAATGTGCGTGTGGGGCAAAGAAAGTAATTTGTAACAGCAAATGTCATAACAACAGTTCGTGCAAAAATAAGTAAATACAGGTATATTGAAAAAGTATTCATATGCGGAAAATGTATTTTTTGTAAAACTGTCAGTAAAAGTGACATTTTTAGTTCATCGATAAGTGAACTAAAAATTGACTTTTATAATAATACGTGTCAAAAATACTTTTAACACTAGTGCGATAAAGTTTTTTCGCACTAGTGCTAAAAGTAAATATAGCAGCGTTTCCCAAACTTTTTTTGCCCTGACCCGGTTGTTTTTAATATTTCCCCTTCCCGACCCACTAAAAGATGTTTTAATTACATTTTAATGTACAAGAACTAATCATTTGTGAGTATGAAGACAGTTTTGCAACCTGGTATTTTATTTTTATGGCCCGGTGCCGGGTTGAGACCCACTATTTAGGAAACACTGATATATAGCAATATGCAATATTATTAAATGGAAAGCTGTACTGAAAAAATTAGAAAGATTTTTTTTTTGTTAAACGGACTGGTCCTTGATTATTGTGTAATATTGTTTCCAAACATTAAAACATATTTAAATAGTTATAAATTATTTATTTATAATATTAATATTACTATTACAAGCTGAAGGGTTACTTATTTTAGTTTTCCTGAGAAGTAATTGCAGAGATATTTATGCTAGTAATCCATGCAAAACTAGGACAGATGTTGCTTTTAGTTTGACGCAACTTTTTACTACATATTTGGTCTGGAGCTTCATTCAAAAAAATCGTGTACGCTTGTTTTAATACTTGCTTATATCCTAGTTGTTCTTGATTTGAAAACTAGCTTTTATCATAAAGAGATTCCAAAACTTAGAGTTTCCTTCGACGTAATTCAAAAATATATTTTGAGTGAAGTTATCCGCTAGATTCTTTATTTCATACCGTCATATTTTTGTCCCGATTTCTGGAGCAATAAATCTCAGTTGATGTATTTGCTGTTTCTTCAACATCTGGTGAAATAATAAAATTGCTTTAATTTTCAATCTTTTCTTCAAAATTCATTTTTATTAGCCATAAAATTTAAAATATTTTAGGACAGGTTCAATTGTGGTTACTAATAAACATTAAACAACTTACAATTGTTTTACTTAGTTACACTCTATCCAGCACCTGACTTGATTGTCAGATGTAATTGTCAATTATGTAATTCAACACGCAAACAATAAATCGAAAATTTAACCCTAGAGGCAGGATTTTCTTTTTTAATTTAACAGTTTTACAAAAAATATTGTATGATACACTTGTTAAAAGTGATTTTATTTTGTTCGTGGGTTGCTCCACTCGCTACGCTCGTTCCGCAATACTCCCCACTCACAAAATAAAATGTCACTTTTAACACTTGTGTCATAAATAACTATTATGTTGAAATCGTTCCTTTATTATGTAATTCATAAAGAATAAAAATATTTTGTTTTTGGACATCTTGTTCTTTGTGCTCGACGCGTTCTGATATAGCTGCGAAGGCCAGAACGCGTTCTAGCTATTTTCAGAAAGCCAGTTCGCGAATTATTCAACAGCTTCGCTTTCTGGCAGTCGTGAGAGATCCAGAACGCGTCCTGGTCTATATCAAACGGCCAGAAAGCGATATTTCGGACATTGGCAATTTGCTAGTGGCCAGAACGCATTTTGGCCGTTTTCTTCGGCCATTGGCCGAAATCGGTGTTTGATCCTAACATATACTTCATCCTTGATTGAATAGACTTCATTGACTAATTAGTTGTTATGAAAGCCAGAAAATCTGGAAAATGTCTTCTCTTTTTTTCTTCTAATGAAAGGGCAAAAAGGACGTCGGTTAAAAAAAGTATATATATTTTAAAATTTCGACTTTTTCCTCGAAATTTCGATTTTCTTCTCGATATTTTGACTTTTTTTCGAATTTCGACTTTAAACTCGAAATTGCGACTTTTTTCTTGAAATTTCGACTTTTTTCTCTCGAAATTATGACTTTTATCTCGAATTTCGACCTATTTCTTCAAATTTCGACTTTAAACTCAAAATGTTGACTTTTTTCTTGAAATTTCGACTTTTTTCTCGAATTTCGATCTATTTCTCCAAATTTCGACTTTAAACTCGAAATTTCGCCTTTTTTCTTGAAATTTCGACTTTATGCTCGGAATTTCGACTTTGCACAGAAATTGAGACTTTTTTTTCATAATTTCGACTTTAAACTGAAAACTTCGACTTTTTTTCTTGAAATTTCGACTTTTTTCTCGAAATTTCGACTTTGAACTTCAAATTTCAACTTTATACTTAAAATTTTGACTTTTTTCTTAAAATTTCGACTTTAAACTCGAAATTTGGACTTTTTTACTTGAAATTTATACTTTCTTCTCGAAATTTCGTCTTAATTTCAAAATTTGGACTTTAAACCCGAAATTTATACTTTTTTTTTCACAACTTCGACTTTCTTCTCGAAATTACAACTTTCTTCTCGAATTTTGACGTTTTTTCGCCAAATTTCGACTTAAATTTCAAAATTTCGAATTTTTTCTTGAAATTTCGACTTTTTTCTCGAAATTTCGACTTTATTCTTCTTCTTCTTCTTTTGACTTTACACTCGAAATTCTGATTTTTTTTATACTTTCAACTTTATACTTGAAATTTCGACTTTTTCATTGAAATTTCAACTTTTTTCTCAAAATTTCGTCTTTCTTCTCGAAATGTTGACTTTTTGCTCGAATTTCTTCATCAAATTTGAAATTTCGACTTTCTTCTTGAAATTTCGACTTTCTTCTTCAAATATCGAGTTTCTTTTCGAGTTTTAACCTTACCTAACAACATTTATTTTTCAAATTTCGACTTAAAATTCAAAATTTCGACTTGCTTAAGATTTCAATTTTTCAACTTTATTCTCGGAATTTTTACTTTAATCTAAAAATTTTGACTTTTATTTTCGTAATTTCTACTTTTTTCTTAAAATTTCGACTTTTTTCTCAAAGTTTTGACTTTATTCCCGGAATTTCGACTTTACACTCAAAAATTTAATTTTTGTTTGGTAATTTCGACTTTAAACTCGAAATTTCGACTTTTTCCTTGAAATTTCGACTTTTTCCTCGAATTTCGAGTTTTTTTCTTCAAATTTTGACTTTAAGCTCAAAATTTCGACTTTTTTTAAATTTCAACTTTTTTTTTCCAAATTTTGACTTTAAACTCGAAATTTCGACTTTTTTCTCGAAATTTCGACTTTTTTCTCAAAATTTCGACTTTATTCTCGGAATTTCGACTTTACACTGGAATTTTTACTTTTGTTTCGTAATTTCTACTTTAAACTCGAAATTTCTACTTTAAACTCGATATTTCGACCTTAAACTCGATATTTCGACTTTAAACTCGATATTTCGACTTTTTCTTGAAATTCTCACTTTTCTCTCGAAATTTTGACTTTGTTCTTGGTATTTCGATTTTGCACTCGAAAGTTTACATTTTTCTCAAAATTATGATATTATTCTCAAAATTTCGACTTTTTTCTCGAACTTTGACTTTACATTCGAAATTCTGATTTTTTTGTAATTTCGAATTTATACTCGAAATTTCGACTTTTTCATTGAAATTTTAACTTTTTTCTCGAAATTTCGACTTTCTTCTCGAGTTTTGACCTTACCCAACAACCTTTTTCTTCAAATTTCGACTTTAAATTAAAAATTTCGACTTTTTGCTTAAAATTTCAATTTTTTTCTCGAAATTTCGATTTTATTTTTTATTTTTATTTTATTTTCGGAATCTAGAAAGTTTGACTTTTTTTTTGTAATTTCTACCTTTTTCTTGAAATTTCGACTTTTTTCTTGAAGTTTTGACTTTATTTCCGGAATTTTGACTTTGCACTCGAAATTTTAACTTTTTTTAGTAATTTCGACTTTACACTCGAAATGTCGACTTTTTTTCTCGAATTTCAAGTTTTTTTCTCCAAATTACGACTTTTTTTTAAATTTCGACTTTTTTCTTCAAATTTAGACTTTAAATTCGAAATTTCGACTTTTTTCTTGAAATTTATACTTTTTTCTCAAAATTTAGACTTTATTCTCCGAATCTCGACTTTACACTGGAATTTTTAATTTTGTTTCGTAATTTCGACTTGAAACTCTAAATTTCGACTTTCTTCTCAAATTTTACGTTTTTTCTACAAATTTTGACCTTAAACTCAACATTTCGACTTTTTTCTCGAAATTTCAAATTTATTCTCGGAATTTTGACATTACACTCGAACCTGACTTCTTTTGTAACTTCTGCTTAAAACTTGAAACTTAGACTTATTTCTCGACAATGGTACTTTTTTCTCGAAATTGCGTCTTCTTTCTTAAACTCCTCATCCTCGAATTTCGACCTTTTATCTTCAAATTTCCACTTTAAACTCGAAATTTTGACTCTTTTTTTTAAATTTCGACTTTTTCTCAAAATTTCGATTTTCTTCTCGAAATTTCGACCTTTTCTTAAAATTTTTTCTAGGAATTTCCACTTTACACTCGAAATTTCGACTTTTTTATCGACACTAAAATTTTCTTCTCGAAATTTCGACTTTCTTCTTAAAATTTCGAATTTTTTCTTGAAATTTAGACGCTTTTCTTAAAATTTCGACTTAAATCTCAAAATTTTGACTTTAAACTCGAAATTTCGACTTTTTTTTTAAATTTCAACTTTTTCTCCAAATTTCGGTTTTCTTCTGGAAATTTCGACCTTTTCTTGAAATTTGTTCTGGGGATTTCGACTTTACACTCGAAATTTTGAATTTTTTTCTCAAAATTTCGACTTTTTCATCGACATTAAAACTTTCTTCTCGACATTTCGACTTTCTTCTTAAAATTTTGACTTTTTTTCTTGAAATTTAGACGCTTTTCTCAAAATTTTGACTTAAATCTCAAAATTTTGACTCGAAATTTCGACTTTATTCTCAAAATTTCGACTTTCTTTTCGAATTTTCGACTTCCTTCTCAAATTTCGACCTATTTTCTCCAAATTTCGGTCTTAAACTCAAAATTTCGACTTTTGTCTCGAAATTTCGACCTTTTTCTTGAAATTTCGACTTTTTTCTCGACATTTCGAATTTGCACTCGAAATTTCGAGTTTTTTCTTCAAATTTCGACTTTAGATTTGAAATTTCGAACTTTTCCAGAAATTTCGACTCTTTTTTGAAATTTGTTCTAGGAATTTTGACTTCACACCCAAAATTTTGACTTTTTTTTTCTTAAAATTTCGACTTTTTCATCGACATTTTCACTTTCTTCTCGAAATTTCGATTTTTTTCTTGACACTTCGACTTTCTTCTCGAAATTTCGACTTTTTTCTTGACATTTCGATTTTACACTCGAAATTTTGACTTTTTTCTTGAAATTTCGACTTTAATCTTGAGATTTCGACTTTTTTCTCTAAATTGCGAGTTTGTTGAAATTTTGACTTTAAAATCGAAATTTCAGAAAAAGAAGAAAATATTTTCACGAAATTTCGACTTTCTTCTCGAAATTTAGACTTTGTATTCGAAATTTTGACTTTTTTCTGGAAATTTCGACATTCTTTTTGAAATTTGACGTTTTCATCGAATTTTAACTTTAAACTTGAAATGTTGACTTTTTCCTTGGAATTTAGACTTTCTTCTCAAAGTTTGGTCTTTTTGCTCAAAATTGCGACTTTAATTTCAAATTTCTACTTTAAACTTGAAAATTTCGACTTTTTTCTAGAAATTTCGACTTTCTTCTCGAATTTTGAATTTTTTCTCGAAATTTCGACTTTATTCTCGGAATTTTGACTTTATGGTCGTAATTTTGACTTTTTTTTGGTAATTTCGACTTTAAACTCGAAAATTTCAACTTTCTCCTTGAAATCTCGAATTTTTCTTAAAATTTCGTCTTTTTTCTTGAAATTTCGACTTTTTTCTCAAAATTTCGACATTTTTCTAGACATTTCGACTTTCTTTTCGAAGTTTTGACTTTTTTCTCGAATTTTGACATTAAATTCGAAATGTGGACTTTTCTCTTAGGATTTAGACTTTTTTCCAATATTTGGTCTTTTTCGTCAAAATTTCGACTCTAATCTCAAAATTTCGACTTTAAACTAGAAAATCTCGACGTTTTTCTGGAAATTTCGACTTTCTTCTCAAAATTTCGATTTTCTTCTCGAAATTTCGACTATTTTCTCGAATTTTGACCTTTTTTTCTCCAAATTTCGACTTTAAACTCGATATTTCGACTTTTTTCTTGAAACTTCAACTTTGTTCTAGAAATTTTAACTTTTTTCTCGAAATTTCGACTTTATTCTCGGAATTTTGACTTACACTCGAAATTTCAAATTTTTATCCAAATTTCGACTTTAGATTCGAAATTTTGAAACTTTCTAGAAATTTCGACTTTTTTCTTGAAATTTGTTCTAGGAATTTCGACTTTACACTCGAAATTTTGACTTTTTTTCTCAAAATTTCGACTTTTTCATCGACATTTCAACTTTCTTCCCGAAATTTCGACTTTTTTCTTGACATTTCGACTTTCTTCTCGAAATGTCGACTTTTTTCTCGACATTTCGATTTCACACTCGAAATTTTGACTTTTTTCTTGAAATTTCGACTTTAATCTTGAGATTTCGACTTTAATCTTGAGATTTCGACTTTTTTTTCTCTAAATTACGAGTTTGTTAAGATTTTGACTTTAAAATCGAAATTTCAGAAAAAGAAGAAAATATTTTCTCGAAATTTCGACTTTCTTCTCAAGATTTCGACTTCTTTCTTGAAATTTCGACTTTCTTTTCGAAATTTCGACTATTTTCTCGAATTTTGACCTTTTTTTCTCGAAATTTCGACTTTAAACTCGATATTTCGACTTTTTCCTTGAAACTTCAACTTTATTCTAGAAATTTGAACTTTTTTCTCGAAATTTCGACTTTATTCTCGGAATTTTGACTTACACTCGAAATTTCAAATTTTTTATCCAAATTTCGACTTAAGATTCAAAATTTCGAACCTTTCTAGAAATTTCGACTTTTTTCTTGAAATTTGTTCTAGGAATTTCGACTTTACACTCGAAATTTTGACTTTTTTTCTCAAAATTTCGACTTTTTCATCGACATTTCAACTTTCTTCCCGAAATTTCGACTTTTTTCTTGACATTTCGACTTTCTTCTCGAAATTTCGACTTTTTTCTTGACATTTCGACTTTCTTCTCGAAATTTCGACTTTTTTCTCGACATTTCGATTTTACACTCGAAATTTTGACTTTTTTCTTGAAATTTCGACTTTAATCTTGAGATTTCGACTTTTTTTTCTCTAAATTGCGAGTTTGTTAAAATTTTGACTTTAAAATCGAAATTTCAGAAAAAGAAGAATATATTTTTTCGAAATTTCGACTTTCTTCTCAAAATTTCGACTTTCTTCTCAAAATTTCGACTTTCTTCTCGAAATTTCGACTATTTTCTCGAATTTTGACCTTTTTTCTCCAAATTTCAACTTTAAACTCCAAATTTCGACTTTAAACTCGATATTTCGACTTTTTCCTTGAAACTTCAACTTTATTCTAGAAATTTTAACTTTTTTCTCGAAATTTCGACTTTATTCTCGGAATTTTGACTTACACTCGAAATTTCAAATTTTTTATCCAAATTTCGACTTTAGATTCAAAATTTCGAACCTTTCTAGAAA
This sequence comes from Dastarcus helophoroides, assembly GCA_028583605.1. Lineage (NCBI taxonomy): Eukaryota > Metazoa > Arthropoda > Insecta > Coleoptera > Bothrideridae > Dastarcus > Dastarcus helophoroides. The sequence goes on along the minus strand of CM053332.1, from coordinate 25,641,422 downwards.
TTTCGACTTTTTTCTTGAAATTTGTTCTAGGAATTTCGACTCTACACTCGAAATTTTGACTTTTTTTCTCAAAATTTTGACTTTTTCATCGACATTTCAACTTTCTTCCCGAAATTTCAACTTTTTTCGTGACATTTCGACTTTCTTCTCGAAATTTCGATTTTTTTCTTGACATTTCGACTTTCTTCTCGAAATTTCGACTTTTTTCTTGACATTTCGACTTTCTTCTCGAAATTTCGACTTTTTTCTTGACATTTCGACTTTCTTCTCGAAATTTCGACTTTTTTCTCGACATTTCGACTATTTTCTTGAAATTTCGACTTTAATCTTGAGATTTCGACTTTTTTTTCTCTAAATTGCGGGTTTGTCAAAATTTGGACTTTGAACTCGAAATGTCAGAAGAAGAAGAGAATACTTTGGTATATAAAAATAGAAATTACTAAACGCATCCTGCTGTCAACTGTTAATATTGTTAAAAAGGGGAAGTGGTTAAATCCAACTGTCATCTGCTTAATTTAACCGTAGAGTACAGAAATTTCGACTTTAATCTCGAAATTTCGAAAAAAAATCGAAAATTATTGAAAAATTAGACATTTTCTATAATATTTGAAAATTTCTACTATTTGAAAATTTCGACATTTTTATCGAAATTTAGAAGTCGCAATTCTGAAAATTTAGACATTTTTTAAACGTTTTTTTACAGTTTTCAGTGTTATTCTAAAGATTTTCTGTTCAACTTTTCGTTTTTTTGACTTTTGAACATTTGTCTTGGTATTATTTTTATATTTTTGGCCATACATATTTTTGAAATTTTAAAATACTCATTGAAATTTCCACTTTTTTAAAATTTTTGTAATTTTAAGAGCTTATCGAAAATTCGACTTTTTGTCGAAATTTTGTTGATGTTAATTCAAATCTAAGGTACAGTTTGGACAAGGGAGGCTAAGGGGTACAAGACGGGCCTGAACTCTCCTCAACCATTCATAATTTTCGGATTAAGCGTCATGAAATTCGTAGAAAGTCAGCCAAATTAGGTCATTGATTTAGATCGATTCTAACAGATTTCGATTAAAATGAGTAACGTTGAAGATTTTTGAGTTACAAAAAAAGATCTAGTTTGACTTAGATGAATATGGAGACTTACAACGTAGTGTTAAAGTGTTCTTTGTTATTTGAATAAAGAAACCCACCACGTTGTGGTCATCTGGTTTATGTTTCAAGTCTGATAGCTCTTTTTAATTCTAACGTGGCGCCAAAGACATGGCAGGCAGAGATGTCGAAGAAAGTATTTTATGACAAAGCTTGAACTTTGTATTTCTCACGTTTTTTTTTTAAATTAATTAGTTTAAAATGATGTAGATTTATACGTAGGGTCAAATAAATCAAATAAAACTTAGAGTGTCAGGCTATACCATCTTACATTTATGTAAAATTGATTAAAATTACAACACAGCAAATTTAAAAAAAAATAAATGAGTTCTCACTTGATAATCTTCTAACTAGATCGATTTGGTTTTGCAGCAGTAATTAGATTAGAAAACATTTAATTAATTTGATTCATATGAAATATTCGGTAATGTACGAATGTAGCCACACTTTGTAACAATTTATTAATTTTATTCAACATCTCTGCGACCCAGTTTGAAAATTTTTAGTAATGAAAGTTGACCATATTCTGAAAATTTTTTTGAAATGACTACATAATATTTAAATTTTTAAAAACTGCACCTCTTGACAGCTGTCAAAAAGTAGGTTAGTTTATTTTAAATAGAATAGGAAAAAAATTAAACGTAGAAGACCAAAATTGGACATGAAATTTTTTTTTAAATAAGTTATGAAATTATAAAAAAATGTAAAAAAAAGTTTGTAGCATTAGACATTGATTTTTGGCTCTGACTTGAGCTCGTCAGCAATGCATAACAAGGAAAGTGAACAATAAAGAAGGAAGAAGTACTTAAAAATAATAAACATAAACATAAAAATACATTTATCTTCAAAAATTGAAACACAGAACTTGTCCCCTGAAACCAAGAAAAATTAAAAAACACAACAAAGGTACTGGCTGTCGAAACGCGTTAGAGCGACTTTTGTTGTGTTTTTTAATTTTTCTTGGTTTCAGGAGACAAGTTCTGTGTTTCAATTTTTATAAAAATACATAAAAAAATTTTAGCATCAGTAGACGCTTCATCAATAATTTACGGTGGTAAAAATTTAGATATTTAAACCCCGATCCACAATCACCCCTTCTGGTGTTAAACTACACTTTAGGGTTTCATCATACGTCTGGTCATATGATAAAAGACAAATAAACTTCACAAGAACTTTAGATAATAAAGTTGAATCAGGGGCGGCCTTTGGGGGTGGCAAGCAGGGCAACCGCCCGGGGCCTCGCTCTTGTAGGGGGCCTCGCGCACTCGCACAATAGCACGAATTCTAATGTTCATTTGAATTTCGAGCCTTAACCGCGCATTATAAAACTGGACTCGCTGCTCCCTTGCGTGGTAGTTATCGCGCTGATATCTGTCTCATTCGCTCCAATGAATGTTCCTTTCCTTCTCTTTCACATTGACGAAATTTCGTACCAGTGCCAGTGCTGCCAACTGCAAGGGCTAAACAAAATCTGATAATACTCCATTTTCTTCGTGTCTACGATTCGGGGAATTCCCGTGTTTCTTTTCAGCTGTCAACTGTCGTCAGATTATGCTTTTATATTAGAGCAGTCATCATTTCTAAATCCCTGATCCTTTTAAGACATTAATGCACCTTATTTATCATGATTAATTGTTTGTTATCTTTGTGTTTAAAAATTGAAGGACAAAACTTGTCCCCTGAAGCCAAGAAGGATTTTTTTGAAGATACCCAAGGAGCGGCCCGTTCCACCAAAAAAAATCTTTGTGTTTATTAATTTTTCTTGGTTTCCAATAAACAATTTTTAAAGTCCAGATATATTTATTTATAACTTTGCATTTCTAGTCAAGCATCATCATTGAAATTCATAAGCGTAGGCAGGATTTAGTTCAGGGAGGGGCAAGAATCATTTTGAAAAATTGATAAAAAAAGAAAACCGGAAAACGTTCCGAGTATATGTATATTTTCATTTAACTACATGAACTGAGTAATCGAATTTTCAGATTAACTTAGAAATTTGGAAATTGGAACTTTGCGAAAACAGTCAGAAAATTGAATCTAAAATAAAAACCGATGCTTTCGGAAAACCTTAAAAACTATCCAAATTTCGAAGATTTCGAACGATTTTAAAAAATACCGTCGAAATGTCGAGAAAAAGGTTGAAATCTCTTACAGAAAAGTGAACATTTTCAAGAGAAATTTTAATTTTGAAAGAGACGAAGAAAAACGAATTTTGGGAAAAAGTTGGAATGTTTAGAAATTCGTGTTTAAAATAAAATTCTAACCTTTTGAAAAATCTCAAAAATTGTTGAAAATTCGAAAAAATTATATCTTTAAAGGTGGAATTTTGTGAAAAAAAAGTAATTTTCAAAAAAAGTTGGAACTTTGAGAAAAATTTTTCACTGTAAACGGAAATTTTCAGAAGCATAAAACATCCCTATTTCTAGTACGAGTCAAAATTTCCTGAATAAGACAACTTTTGAGAAACATGAAATTTTCGGAAACTTAATTTTGAAAAAACATCAGAAAAAAACGAACATTAAAAAAATGAAAGTTCAATTTTGAGAGAAATATGCAGAATAAAGTCGTAATTTCCAAGCGACCAATTTTTTTGAAAAAACCCTATTTTGGGAAAGGATTTTTTAGAAACCCGAAATTGAATAAAAACCTAACCTTTCAGAAGAACTCGAAATTTCTAAATATGCCAAAATATTTCCAAAGACCAAATGTTGTGAAAAAATTTGTAATTTCCAAAACGCTTTCCTCGAAATGTTTACTTTTTTATTCTAATTTTGACGTAATTTTTAAATTTCAATAAAGAAATTGAATGTACAAGAAATCTTTTTCTCGAAATTACCCAAAAATATTTTTCGCAACATTTTTAATTTTTGATAATATGCCGACCTAATTTAGAGAAAACAAACGTATTTCGGGAAAACTGAAATTTAAAGAAAAAGCCAATTTCGAGGAAAAAGTCCAGAAAGTTCCAGAAACTAAAACATGGCATTTTGAAATTAAAGTCAATATTTCGAAAATAAGGCGAAATATGAAGATGAAATTTCTAGTCAAATTTAAAAAAGTCAAACTTTAAAGAAAAGACAAATATTCAGAAAAGTGGCCCAATTTTGATAGAAAAAATGATTTCCGAAAGAAGAGCCCAAAAAGTGGAATTTTGAGAATAAAGTCGAAATTTCTGAAAAGACGAAATTAAACTAATTTTAAGAGAAATTCAAAATTTTTTAGCAAAGTTGAATATCGAATTTTGATATAAAAATATCGGGAAAAAGGCAAATTTTAAGAAACCTGTTAAAAGTTCTGAAAAACCAAATTCCAAATGATCAAAATCTTCAGAAAAACCCGATGTTAATAAAAATAAAGGAATTAAAAAAAACGAAATTCTGAAAAGCAGTCGACATTTCTAGAAAAACTACCAAATGAAGCATCAAAGATCGAAATTTTCCAGAAAAAAATCAAACTTAAAGAAAAAGTGCAACTTTGAGAATAGTCGTCCGTTTGTGCCAAAAACGAGTCTTGAAAAAAAAGCCAACATTTGAAGAAAGATATGAATTTCCAGGAAAAATATTCAGTTTTGCGGGAACATACAGGATCGGATTTCAGGATAATTTTAAATTTGCGAAAAAAGGCGGATTTTGAGAAAGATATCAAAGTTTCGATTTTTCTAAATTTGTTTTTTTTGGAAACTTCGATATTTTTCCCTTGAAAACCAAAAAAAAAGATCGAAATTTTGAGAAAAAAGTCAAAATTTAGTAAAACTCGAAATTCTTCAGAGAGAGTCAAATTTTGTCGAAATTTTGGAAAAAGGACAAATTTTGAGAAAAATGTAATTTCTAGATTTTTCTCTTGAGAGCTTGAATCAGAGGCAGACATGCGCCCTGTTCTGACCTACCCTGAGTCAGAAAATGTCCAATATTGAAATAATCGTTGTATTGTATTTCCCCATTCCAGGGGAAATTTTCTCGGAATTTTTGTCTTTTTACAAAATTTCTAAAAAAGTCATTATAAAAATTTCCAGATAAATATTGTTATCAAAAAATCGATCAAGTTTTAAGCAAAAGGGTAAATCTTGATAAAAAAAGTCGAAATTTTTAGAAAATCAAAGTTTAAAGAAAAGTCGAAGTTTCCGGAAAAAACTAATTTTGAGAAATGATAGAATTTCGAAAAATAAAACGATGAATTTTGAGATAAAAATTCGAAATTTTTAGTTAAGTTGAATTCTGATAAAATAAATCGAATTTTAAGAATACATTTGAAATTTCCAAAGAAATTTATGAAAAAAGACGAATTTCGTGAAATAAGTCGAAATTTCGAGAAAATATCAACAGCTTAAAGTAGTACGACTTTTGTCGAATGGAAATTTTTTAGAGAAAGTCTCCTCAGTTCAATATAAATTTTCGTTAACCACACGAGCTGGGGGGGGGGGGGGCAAGCGCCCTACCTTGCCAAATTCTAACACTACGTCTATGTTAAAACTAATTCCACAAAGACGAGGGCCTCTTAAAGATCTACCCGCCCGGAGCCTCGCAATGGCCAAGGCCGCCCCTGAGTTGAATATTAAAATGTCTAAAAGACAAAGCTGCATCTTCCCGGTAAAGTGTGAACATGAAAATTGCGTAAAAATGACCAATTAGTTATCTCTTAAGCGCCTCATGTGTTCTGGTGTCTAGCCGATGAGGCACCCCGGCAATTATCTGCCAAATTATGACACTTTTGCATGAAAACCTTTTAAACATATGAGTCAAACTGAAAAATGCCGACGCTATGTATCGTGTCGTACAACACAACGTGGGATATGTGGCTGGCGCCACTTGATCCAAAGGAACCGAGCCACCCTGTGTCGTGGCCCACCAGACGGGACACGACGGCCAGGATCCCGAATCGTGTAATGTATACGTATCAATGCGCCTTTGTATGTGTGTGAAAAAACTGAGTCTAAGTGGAATAATTTGTCTGCGTTACCTACCGAAATTAATAGTAATACTTACGCACTTAGCTGACAGATTTGTATTTTGTTGTGGAGTCGCTCAAGAAATTAGAGCTTCACAAACAATTAAGTCGAATATGATCGAAAATTTTCATTTGAAACAGTAATTGAAACTAGTTTCTCTCTGAAGATGACAGCTTGGCTGTCGAAACGCGTTAGCCAGTAACCTTTGTTGTGTTTTTTAATCTTTCTTGCTTTCAGGGGACAAGTTCTGTGTTTCAATTTTTGAAGATAACCAAGGACCAGTCCGTTCCATAAAAAAATTTGAAACAGGAACAATAAATTTTTTATTAAATATTTACAGTTAAAAATTGAAATACAAATCTTGTCCCCTGAAACCAAGAAAAATTAAAAAACACAACAAAGGTTGCTCTAATTTAAAAATCACCGAGTAAGACTATTATATATTCTCAAAAATACTCAACAGAAAATTGGTGTCTCATCTTTAAATTGTCTCCGAAAATTTAGAGAAATTTTTCTTAAAATTCGTCCTGTTATCAGTTGTCTTAAAATTAGACTTTTTCCAATCGGTATTTTTCTTAAATTTTCGATTAATTCTCAAAATTTTTTCCTTTTTCGAAAATTCCGAAATTTTTCTTTTTTTGATGGAACGGACTGGTCCTTGGTTATCTTCAAAAATTGAAACACAGAACTTGTCCCCTGAAACCAAGAAAGATTAAAAAACACAACAAAGGTTACTGGCTAACGCGTTTCGACAGCCAAGCTATCATCTTCAGAGAGAAACTGTTTCTCTCTGACAGCTTGGCTGTCGAAACGCGTTAGCCAGTAACCTTTGTTGTGTTTTTTAATCATTCTTGGTTTCAGGGGACAAGTTCTGTGTGTAAATTTTCGAAATTTTTCAACAATATTCAGGTTTTTGCGTAAAATTTTCATTTAATTTTGCATTTTTTGACCAAATTTAGATTTTTAATTTAAACGTCAAAGTCCTTTCTATGTTTCGACTTATTTATAACAATTTGACTATCTCAAAAAGTTTTTTTTTCAAAAATTAGGACTTCGAAATTTCGACTTTCAACATGTTTAACATTTCTCAAGATTTCGACTTTTTATTAAGATGATTTACTTAGAATTTTCCTAAAAACTTTCAATTTAATTCTCAAAAACGTTTAAGTTTCTTTTTTCTTAATAAAGATTTCGATCTTCTCAAAATTTTGCTTTTTTGAAATTGACTTTGAAGTTCGACTTTTTTTTATAAAAATTTCGATCTCTTCAAAATTTTGCTTTCGAAATTGACTTCGAATTTCGACTTTTTCAAAAATTCTACTTTTACTCAGAATATTGACCCTTTTCAAAATTTTAACCTTCATCATGAAATTTCGATTTTTTCCCCTAAAGTTCAATATTAAATTGTATTTTTTCTCAAAATTTGGACCAAAAGTTCGATTTTCTAACAACTCTTCTCAAAATCTCCACGTTTTCTCAACATTTCAATTCTTTTGTATTGTTAGTTTCAATTTTTTCCTCAAAACTACCATTTTTCCTAATTTTACACTCTTTCTTCGAAAAATCTGTACATTTTCCCAAAATTTCGACTTTCCCATAATTTTTCTTTTTCAAAAGTTAGGACTTCTAAATTTCGACAGTTCTCAAAATTTTTATCGTTTTCCAAAATTTCGACTCTCAAACATTTTCACCATTTTGCAGAATTTCGACTGTTTATCAAAATATTTTTTCAGATTCTTCCATAAAATTTCATAAAAAAATTTCAAGTTTTTTTTTGAAATTACGTTTTTGTTTTTGAAATTTCGTTTTTTTTTTTAAATTCTCGATCTTCTCAAAATTTCGATTTCGAAATTGATTTCGAATTTCGTCTTTCTTAAAATTTCGACTTTTCTTTCAGAATGTTGATTTTTCTCAAAATCTTAGCTTTCATTCTGAAATTTCAATTTTTGTTTTCTCTAGACTTTCAAGATTTTACCAAAATTTGTATTTTTATTTCGAAATTTCGACATATTTTCTAAAATTTCGGTTTTCTAATAAAATGAATCGACTTTTTTCCCAAAATCTACACACGTCGATTTTTTCCTTAAAATTACTTATTTCCACAAATTTTTACTTTTACTGCTTTTTCCTAAAATTTTGACTTTCCTCTTAAAATTTCGAGTTATTTTTTCTTCAAAATTTCAACTTTTTCCAAAAAATTTCAACTTTTTCCAAAAAATTTCAACTTTTTCCAAAAAATTTCAACTTGTTACAAAAATATTGATTTTTTTTTCTTAAAATTTTGATTTTCCCAAAATATAAATTTTTTCCTTACTTACTTTTAATCCGACGAGTCTTTTAATCCTTTCCAACACTCGGATAATCCGATATCCGGCTAATCCGACACCCGCTAATCCGGGTGAAGATATAAGAAAGAAAAATTGGGGTGTTCAAAAAAAAATATATAAAAAAGAAAAATGGGGGAGGGGGCAAAAGAAACATTGGAGGTGGCAAATTGGGGGAGACAAAAGAAAAATCGGGGGTGGCAAAATGAAAATATGTAAGAAAGAAAAATGGGGGCAAAAATTGGAGAGGGAGCAAAAAATGGAGGGGGGAGCAAAATTTCAACATATAAAAAATGGGAGGCAAAATTGAAGGGCAAAAAATGGTGGTCAAAAAATGAGAGGAGGAAATGGGGAGGGCAAAAAATGGGAGCAAAATTGGAAGGGGGCGAAAAAAGGGGGAGGGGAAAAATGAAAATATACGAAAAAGAAAAAATTGGGGGGGGGGAGCAAAAATGGGAGGTAGCAAAATGAAAATATTAAAAAAAATGGGGGGGATTGGAAAGGGAGACAAAATAAGGGGGGCAAAATGAAATATATAAAAAAAAATAATTGGGGGGAAACAAAAAATGGGGGGCAAAAAAGGCGGCAAAATGAACATATAAAAATAGAAAAATGAGGGGGGCAAAATGAAAATATATAAAAAGAAAAAATTGGGGGAAACAAAAAATAGAGAGGAGCAAAAGGGGGGCAAATTTATGGGGCAAAAAATGGTGGTCAAAAAATGGAGGCGGTAAAAAATAGGGTGGGCAAGAAGATGGAAGCAAAACTGGATGGGGGCAAAAAATGGGGGGTAAAAAATGGGGGCAATGGCAAATAAAAATGTATAAAAAAGATAAATTGGGAGAAAACAAAAAAGGGGGGTAAGAAGGAGGCAAAATGAAAATACAAAAAAAGATAAATGGGGGGGGGGGGCAAAAAACTGGCGGGGGGCAAAATGAAAATATTAAAAAAGGAAAATTTGGGAAAAACAAAAAATAGAGAGGGGCAAAAGGGGGGGCAAAATTGGGGGGCAAAAGGGGGGGCAAAATTGGGGGGCAAAAAAATGGTGGTCAAAAAATGGGGGCGGTAAAAAATAGGGGAAGCAAGAAAATGATAGCAAAATTGGAAGGGGACAAAAAATGGGGGGCAAATAAAAATATATAAAAAAGATAAATTGGGAGAAACCAAAAATGGAGGGCAAAAGGGGGCAAAATGAAAATATAAAAAAAGGAAGAATTGGGGAAAAAACAAAAAATAGGGGGGGAGTGCAAAATGAAAATATATAAAAAGGAAGAATTGGGGAAAAAACAAAAAATAGGGGAGGGGGTGCAAAATTGAAATATATAAAAAAGGAAAATGGGGGGAAATTGGGAAGAGGAAAAATTGGGGCCGGAAAAAAATATATAAAAAAGAAAAATTGGAAGGAAACATAAAATTGGGGGAAGGAGGGGCAAAAGGGAGAACAAAATGAAAATATATAAAGAGATAAATGCGGGGGGCAAAAAATTGGGGGGTAACAGAATAAAAAAGAAAAATTGGGGGTGATGGTGGTGGTTATATGGGGGGAGGGGCAAGTGGATGTTAGTCGCCGCCCTCAATTATTTGTACTTTTCCTTAACTGAGAGAAATCACTGAAAATTTGGAAAAAGATTTTTTTCTAAATATCTTCAAATTTGTTGTATCATAATTTGAAGTTTTCACTTCTGTCGGCAGTCCCATAACTGCCCATTTTTTTTCTAGTTTCTGTTACATTCGCAAAATTTCCAATTATTTGCAAATTTCGGCTTTCTCAAAACTGACATTTTTTCTTTTTTTTTCATTTTCAAATTTCGACATAATTTTTCAAAATTTCTACTTTTCCAAGCCAAATTCATCGTTTCCTCGAAATTCCAATAGACAAGTAAAAAGAGAGTCGAAAACTTGAGAGCCAGATTTTTGGGAAAAAATTTCGAAACGAAAGTGCATATTTCAGAAAAGAAATTGAAATTTTGAGAAAAATGTTAGAATTATAGATTGAAAAACGAAATTTTAATAAATATAATGTCACCCGAAAAGTCGAAGTGTAAAAACAAAGTCGTAATTTGGGGAAAAAAAATCGAAATTTTGTTAACCTGCAAATTTCATAGAAAAAGAAAAGATATTTTCGAGAGGCGCAATTTTTCGACACATCCATTCACGACATTCGCAAAACCCAAATTTTTTAATAAATGTTGACGTGGTTTCTCAGAATTTCTATTTAAGAAGGTTTCAACTTTATCCCAAATTTTTCGAAATAATTACGTTTCGTCGAAATTTCCTTTCAAAATTTCGTATTCCGAAACAATTATACATTTTTTCTTAAAATATGAAACAATTTTGGAACAGTGCAAATATTAAAAAGGTTGAAATTAATTAAAAAAATCATAAAAAATGTCCCTATAATGCACAGACCAATTTATTTATTTATTAGATTCGAAGTTTGGAAACCAAATACCGGTTTCGATCTTGTTAGATCTCGTCAGTTTGGTATATCCAACTCGAATGCTAATAAATGTTCCGACAAGTAAGTACTAAGACATTCACAGGCTTCAAGCGAGTGACTCTTTAGTACTACCACCTATTGGTCCATAGAGAAACTATGGCCAACTTCTTGCATAAAAAATGTATTAACTTATATTATGAGGTTTTTTTTTAAATTTCAGGTTTTTTCCAAAAGTCTGAATTTAAATCACGCAATTATAAATTTTTGCGCTAACGTTTCAACATAATACTCAAAATCTCGATTTTTTTACAAATTTTGATGTGGTTTTGGAAATTTTGAAAAAAACGCAAACATTTTGATAAAAATTGTAAATTTTGGAACGTCGATATTTTTAAAAAAGTCGCAATTTTCAGTTAAATTGAAATTTTGAAGAATTAAAAATTTGGAAAAAGTCGAAATTTTAAAGAAGCTGAAATTTTGAAAAACGTGAGGGTCTTAAAAAAATTCTAAATTTGGAAATGTCGAAATTTTCAAAAAGTCGCAATTTTGAGGAAAATTGAAATTTTGAAAAATTTGAAAAAAGTCGAACGTTTGAAAAAGCCCAAATTTTGAAGAACGTGAACATTCTGAAGAAAATTATAAATTTTGAAATGTCGAAATATCCAAAATATCCCTCTTTTCAGTTAATTTGAAATTTTGAAAAATTAATAATTTGGAAAAAGTCGAAATTTTGAAGATGCTGAAATTTTGAAAAATAGGAACGTCCTAAAGGAAAATCTAAATTTTGAAAAGTCGAAATTTTTAACGAGTCGTAAATTTAGGGAAAATTAAAATTTTGGAAAGTTTGTTAAAAGTCTAACTTGTGAAGCAGCCGAAATTTTGAAAAACGCGAACATTCTGAAGAAAATTGTAAATTTTGAAATGTCGAAATTTCCAAAAAATCCCATTTTTCAGTCAATTTTGAAAAATGCGAATATTTTTAAAAAATTGTAAACTTTGGAACGTCGAAATTTTTAAAAAATTGCAATTTTCAGTTAAGTTGAAATTTTGAAAAATTAAAAGTTTGGAAAAAGTCAAAATTTTGAAGATAACCAAGGATCAGTCCATTCCACCAAACATAAATTATGATTTTTTTTTAAATTTTGAATTTTTTTTGCAAAATTCTGAACATAAGTCGAGTAGTTCTAATTTTTTTTCTAAAATGACGCTATAAAACTCGAAGTCTTGAATCAGTCCGTTCCACCAAACATAAATTATGAGTTTTTTTTTAAATTTTGAATTTTTTTCGCCAAATTCTGAACTTAAGTCGAGTAGTTCTATTTTTTTTTTCTAAAATGACGCTATAAAACTCGAAGTCTTGAATCAGTCCGTTCCACTAAACATAAATTAGGAGTTTTTTTTTTAAATTTTGAATTTTTTTCGCAAAATTGTGAACATAAGTCGAGTAGAAACTATTTTTTTTTAAATGACGCTATAAAACTCGAAATCTTGAATTTTTGTAAACTTTGATGTGATTTTTCAACCATTTTTGATTTTTTTCCAAATTTGGAACTTTCTAAAATATTATATCTTTTTTTTTTGAAATTTCGCCCTAATTCATTATTCCGAAGTAATTTTAAATTTTTTCCAGCTTTGGAAGATTGTTGAAAGAGTCGAAATATTCAAAAAGAGTCGAAATATTTAAATAATATTTAAAAAAGAGTCGACATATTCAAAAAGTGTAAATTAAAAAAAAGATATTAAAATTTTTAATGAATGTCCACATTTTCCCTAAAATTTCAATTTTTTCTAAAAATCTTCACCATTTTCTAAAAAGTTTTTAAAAGAAGTCTTCATTTTCTTTAGGAGATTTTAACAGATTGTTTTCACAAAATTTTCATTGTTGCCTAAAACAATTCTGATTTTTTTCTACAAATTTCGATGTTTTTCCGAATGTATTTCTTGTTCTTCGAATTTTGAATTTCGTTCATTTAAATTCTAAACTTTTTTGTGAAACATCTTTTCTCTAAAAGCTTTTTTCTGAAATTCTTAGTATCTTTCAACTTTTTTTTACCTTTTGACTTTCCTCTTAAGATTTATTTAAAAAAAAAGACCAAATTTCTACCGAAAATCTTGTCTTTGGCCAAAAATTAACCAAATTTAAGTTTATACTAACAAAATTAAGACTGTCTTTTGTTGGTTTTGACATTTTTCAATCTAAATTACGAAAAATTATCGTCAATATCCAATCGAGAATCAAATTTTGCTTTTTTTCATAAAATCCTTATTTTCCCATAAATGCCGATTTATGTAATAAAAAAACCTGAATGGTATTTCCTCAAATGTTCCCTTACCCCACCCCCCTAATCTTCAAATTATATTTAAATTCAGATTTATTAAAAAATTAAATGGACTGAACACAAAAAAAATTGAAATTTGTACATTTCTTGAGCAGTTTTTGGATTTAGATTTTGAAAAATTTTAAAAATTTGCTGTAGCAAAAATTTTATAAATTTTTATGTTTTTGGCCAAATTGTTTAGTTTTTTTTGGTGGAACGGACTGGTCCTTGGTTATCTTAAAAAAACTGAAATTCAAAATCTTGTCCCCTGAACCAAGAAAGATTAAAAAACACGACAAAGGTTGCTCTATCGCGTTTCGACGGTCAAGCTCTCATCTTCAGAGAGATACTCAGTTTTTAAATTGTTTAAATTTAGATTTCCAAAAAATTTCAACATTTCAATATCTTTTCGACTGAAATCTGAACTTCTTTGTATTTCACTTTTGAAAAAAGTTTCGTGTTCTATAAAGGCACAAATTTCATCCGCCTTATTTCAGAATATTTTGTTCAAATTTCTGTTTGTTAAAACAACTTTACAATCTCTGGAACTCTGATTGGAGAAAGAAAGTTCAAAATTAACTAAATTCGGAAATGGATAAGGTAGGTAGATTTTTAGAAAGTTATTTTCAAACAATTTTTAAGGAATTGGTTTTAATGCAATTTTTAGGGAATTGGTTTTAATGCAATTTTTGGGGAATTGGTTTTAATGCAATTTTTAGGGAATTGGTTTTAATGAAATTTTTAGGGAATTGGTTTTAATGAAATTTTTAGTTAAAAAATTAATTTTCTTCAGCGGTTCGATCGAATTTTCAAATACTTTCAGCGACGAATTGAGTAATCTTTCTAAACCACTCGAATTCTTAACATAAACAAAGCCTGAAAAATTTTAATTACAACGACTACGATGGTACAATGAAAATATTTCCCAAGTAGCAATATGTTTACATTGCGGCCGAATATAGGTCTTAACGAAGAATATTAGGTGCCCTTTTTGACAGATTACACGTTCCCGAACGTAAATAACACTCGAAGCGTGGGAAATCACTAAGAGATCCCTGCTTTTCAAGTGGCAGATCATTTAGATTAAACTTAAATTGCATTCTATCTGAAACAGGTTAAAATTCCAGCTCATGACCTTTTATCTGAAACATGCTGTAAAATTTTATCGTGAGTATTTTCTTGTCATACATGGAGGGCTGCTTATTTCGAAAAAATATTTAAATTCTGAAATTATTTTTAAAATGTCGATTTAAATATGAGATTGTTATACAGTTTCAGATTTTATGGAATCTTTCTATTTTTTTTATAAACTCTTAGTTATTGTGTAATTATAATTATTGATTTTATAATTATTGATTTTACAATTAAAAAAATATTTTTTTCTGTCAGGAAATTTCGATTTTTTTACTTGAAAGTTTGACTTCAAGTTCAAATGTTTCTTTATAGTAGACTAATGAGTCTAATGAGACCAATGGGTCGGAAACATTATGTCTAATAATTTTATTTAACATTTCTGCCTCCCAATTTGGTAATATTTAAATTTTTGGTAATGAAAGTTGACATTATCCTAAAAAATGTTTCTGAATAACGTCAATTTTCATTACTAAAAATTTAAATGTTTCCAAACTGGGTCCCAGAAATGTTAGATAAAATTAATAAACTTTTAATTATGGAATTTCCAATTCTTCAGTCCCCAATTTTCGAATTTAAAATAATGATTTAAATTTAGAGAAAAATTATAAAAAAGGAACTCGACTCTTAAGACGAAATTTCATATTTTAATTTAAAAAAATCTTAAATCTATTCTACTCTTTAGGGCTCTTCCCTAGTTTTTATAAAGGACTCATGTATAATGTTCAAAAAATATGAAACGGGTGGTACCTTTTTCTAAATTATTATTTTTCCATTAAATAATTTTTGAAATCATAACAGTTATTGAAAAAATTGTGATTTTAATGTTAATTTAAACACTCAAGAACCAATAGAACCAATAGAACCAAGAGACCCAAGAGAACCAAGAGAACCAAGAGAACCAAGAGAACCAAGAGAACATATGAAAAGTATTTAAGCTAAAAACATAGAATATAAATGAAAAATTATTAAGAATTGATTTCAGAGCTAAATATTTTAAGAACCAAACTTTCAAAACGAAGTACGTTCTCAGGATATAAAATAGGGATCCAAACAAACAAACTCGAGTCTCTTTAAAATTCAAGGATCACTTATAAAAAAGATTCTTTTCGCGCCTCGATCCCAATCACAACATCTATAAAAAGTCTATTTTAATCGAACCTTTGTCGGCCCGATTTCTAAAATTATTTGCTGTCATAATACATCAAGTTCATATTTCACAGTCATAGGATACGAATTAATTAAAATTACATAAAAATCCAATCATTGGCACACAGAACACCATCAAATCAATCATCCATTCTCGTAAACTAATCAGTCATAGAGGCAAATATTAGCTTGTCGGGCGCTTCTATTGGTAGGGGGCGTGGTGAACGTCCAAACAGTCGAAATCGGGACTTAAGTTATCCCAAACACAAATCCCAAACCGGCAGCCTGGACCCCGTCAGTTATACCGTTTAAAGTGAACGCGTTTCGACCTTTTGGACGCGCTCTTCGGAACAATGCTCGAGTACGAAATTGACAATACCGATAATTATCAGTGTTGCGATACGACCACCGCCTCGACGCCTTTTTCGGTCAAAGACATCCTTAATATGAACATGACCAGTGAGGAGTTGTTCTCGAATATAAAAAAGGAGCTGGTGTATGAGAATTGTTACGGGGGGACGCAAGTTTGGGACGGGGGGTACAACAACAGTGAACAGTATCCGGTTTTTGGCTCGAACGGTTGCTTCGAAGGGAATCTGGATTGTACTTATAGCAACAAGGGGCACTGCTACGGCGATGGTGCTTTTTATGGGAATTTCGGTCATCAGCAGCAGCAACCCAATCCTTTTGTCAGAGACGATGGGTGTTTGAAAGCGGAAAGTCCGAGTAAGTTTCATTTTTTTTTGGTCACCATACGTCAATGGTGACCACGTCAATGTGTGGATTTGTTAAATAGAAAATTACCAAATTTAAACAAAATACAGAGATTTTCAATCAGAAAGTTAAAAATTATTAAAACACGTTTCTTAGAAGATAAATTGTTTAAATAATTGGAAACCAAAATATTGAAAACTTTTCAAGTTTCGGCAATCTCGAAACATCTAACTGAAGAAATGTTGATGTTTTGAGAATCCATTTGGCAAATTTTACTATTTTTAAATGTCAATTTTTTTTAATGTCAACTTTTTTTAAATGTCAACTTTTTTAAGTTCAAATCCTGTCCAACTTTTAGGAAATTATTACAGAAAACTCCTCCAATTTAGCATTTAATGACTTCCAATTCAAAAATCTAATCTTGATGGGGCTTCTAAGAAATGTGGATTCATTTTTACGAATTTTCTTTGGTAAATTTTAACTTGTTTAAAATTCACATGCAAAAGGATCATTTCTGCAAAAACTTTGATCCAGTTTAGCTCCCAATGTCCTTCAACTAATGAGCATACATAACTGAAGAGACATTAACGTTTTGGGTATTTAAAAAACACTTTAAAAAACACAACAGAGGTGGCTCTAACGGGCTTCAATAGTCAAGGTACCATCTTCAGAGAGACACTAGACTAGACTAGACTAGTATCTCTCTGAAGAGGATAGCTTGGCTATCGAAGTGCGTTAGAGCAACCTCTGATGTGTTTTTTAATCTTTCTTGAAGAAGAAAGATTAAAAAAACACAACAGAGGTTGCTCTAACGGGCTTCAATAGTCAAAGTACCATCTTCAGAGAGACACTAGACTAGACTAGTATCTCTCTGATAGCTTGGCTATCGAAGTGCGTTAGAGCAACCTCTGTTGTATTTTTTAATCTTTCTTGAAGAAGAAAGATTAAAAAAACACAACAGAGGTTGCTCTAACGGGCTTCAATAGTCAAGGTAACCTCTGTTGTGTTTTTTAATCTTTCTTGAAGAAGAAAGATTAAAAAACACAACAGAGGTGGCTCTAACGGGCTTCAATAGTCAAGGTACCATCTTCAGAGAGACACTAGACTAGACTAGACTAGTATCTCTCTGAAGAGGATAGCTTGGCTATCGAAGTGCGTTAGAGCAACCTCTGTTGTTTTTTAATCTTTCTTGAAGAAGAAAGATTAAAAAAACACAACAGAGGTTGCTCTAACGGGCTCTCTTTTCGTTGCTCTCCTCTCTTCTCTTCTCTTCTCTCCTCTTCTCTCTTCTCTCCGTTTTTCTCTTCTCTCTTTTCTTCTCTTTTCTCTTCCCTGCTCTCTTCTCTTCTCTATTCTCTTCTCTTCTATATTGTCTTCTGTCTTCCCTTCCGTCTTCTATTTTTTCATCTTTTCTCTTCTCTCTTTTGTTTTTTCCTCTCGTCTCTCCTCTCGTCTCTTCTTTCTTCTCTTGTTTTTCACTTTTCTCTTCTCTCCTCTCTTCTTTCCTCTCTTCTCTCCTCTCTTCACTCCTCTATTCTCTCTTTTCTTTTCTCTCCTCTTCTTTCCTCTCTTCTCCCCTATCTTCTGTCCTTTCTTCTCTTCTTTCCTCTCTTCTCTTCTTTTCTCTATTCTCTCTTCTCTTCTCTCTTCTTTCCTCTCTTCTCTCTTCTCTTCTTTCTCTCATCTTCTCTCTTCTCTTTTATCTACTCTTTTATCTTCTCTTCTTTTATCTTCTCTTCTTTTCTCTTCTGTTCTCTTCTTTTCTCTTCTCTTCTCTTTCCTTCTCTTTTTTCTTTTTCTCTTCTCTTTTCTCCTCTGACTTCTCTTCTGTCTTTTCTTTTCTCTTCTCTCTTTTCTCTCTATTTTCTCTCTTCTCTTCTCTCCTATCTTCTCTCTTATGTTCACTTCTCCGCTCTTCTCGTGTCTTTCTTCTTGTCTTCTCTTCTGTCTTCTCTTTTCTCTTCTCTTCTTTTCTCTTTTCTTCGCTTCTCTTCTTTTCTCTCCTCTTTTCTTCTCTTATATTCTCCTCCATTCTCTCCTCTTCTTTTTCTCATCTCTCCTTCTCATCTCGCTCTCATCTCCCTCTCTCCTTTCTTCTCTTCTTTCTTCTCTTCTCCTTTCTCTTTTCTTGTCTCTCCTCTCGTTCCTCCTCTCTCCTCTCCTCGCTTCTCTTCTCTCTTATCCTCTGTCCTTTTTTCTGTCATCTCTTTTCTTTTCTTTTCTCTCCTCCCTTCTCTTCTCCCTTTTCTTCTCTCTTCTCTCTTCTCTTCTCTCTTCTTTTCTCTCCTCTCTTCTCGTCTCTCCTCTTTTTTCTTTTCTCTCTTCTCTCTTCTCTCTTCTCTTTTTTTTTTCGTTTCTTTTCTCTTCTCTTTTCTCTCTTCTCTCTTCTCTCTTCTCTCTACTCTCTTCTCTCTTCTCTCTCCTCTTCTCTCTTCTCTCTCCTCTTCTCTCTTCTCTACTCTCTTCTCTTCTCTTTCTCTTCTCTCTTTTTCTTCTCTCTTTTCTTCTCTTTTTTCTGTTCTCTTCTCTCTTTTTCCTTGCTCTCCTCTCTTCTCTCCTCTCTTCTCTTCTCCATTCTCTTCCTCTCTTCTCTTCTCTTATCTCCTCTTTTCTCTTCTCTCTTTTCTTCTCTTTTTCTTTTCTCTGCTCTATTCTCTTCTCTATTCTCTTCTCTTCTGTATTGTCTTCTGTATTCCCTTCTGTCTTGTATTTTTTCTTCTCTTCTCTTCTTTCTTTTCTTTTCTCCTTTCGACTCTCCTCTCGTCTCTTCTCTCTTCTCTTCTTTTTCACTTTTCTCTTCTCTCTTCTCTTCAGTCCTCTCTTCTCTCTTTTCTTTTCTCTCCTCTTGTTTCGTCTTTTCTCCCATATCTTCTGTCCTTTCTTCTCTTCTCTCCCCTCTTTTCCTTTTTTGTCTCTTCTCTCCTCTCTTCTGCCCTCTCTTCTCTCCTCTCTTCACTCCTCTCTTCTCTTTTTTCTTTTCTCTCCTCTTGTTTCCTCTTTTCTCCCATATCTTCTGTCCTTTCTTCTCTTCTCTCACCTCTTTTCCTTTCTTGTCTCTTCTCTCTTTTCTTCTTTCCTCTCTTCTCTCTTCTCTTTTTTCTCTCTTCTTTTCTCTTCTCTTTTATCTACTCTTTTCTCTTCTCTTTTATCTACTCTTTTCTCTTCTCTTCTTTCATCTTCTCGTTCCTTCTCTTCTTTCTTTTTTCTTTTCTCTTTTCTTTTCTCTTCTCTGTTCTCCTCTGTCTTCTCTTCTGTCTTTTCTTTTCTCTTCTCTCTTTTCTCTCTATTTTCTCTCTTTTCTCTCTATTTTCTCTCTTCTCTTCTCTCTTATATTCACTTCTCTCGCTCTTCTCTCTCTCCCTCTCTCTCTCCCTCTCTCTCTCTCTCTCTCTCGTGTCTTTCTTCTCGTCTTCTCTTCTGTCTTCTCTTTTCTTTTGAATCTAATCTTTTCTCTTCTCTTCTTTTCTTTTTTTATATTTTCTTCTCTTCCCTTCTCTTCTATTCTCTCCTCTTCTTTCTCTCATCTCTCTTTCTCTCATCTCTCTTTCTCTCATCTCTCTCTCTCTCTCATCTCTCTTTCTCTCATCTCTCTTTCTCTCATCTCTCTCCCTCATCTCTCTCTCTCTCTCATCTCTCTCTCTCTCTCTTTTCTTTCTTCTTTCTTCTTTCTTCTTTCTTCTCTTCTTTCTTCTCTTCTCTTTTCTCTTTTCTTGTCTCTCCTCTCTTCTCTCCTCTATTCTCTTCTCTCTACTCTTCTCTCTTATCCTCTGTCTTTTCTTCTGTCATCTCTTTTCTTTTCTCTTCTCTCCTCCCTTCTCTTCAATCTTCTGTTCTCCCTTCTCTTCTCTCTTCTCTTCTCTTGTCTTCTCTTCCTCTTCTCTTTTCTTCTTTTCTCTTCTCTTTTCTTTTTTCTTCTCTCTTCTCTTCTCTCTCTCATCTATCTATCTCATTCCCCCCTCTCTCTCTTTTATCTTTCTTGCCCTCTCCCCCCTCTCTCTCTCTCTCTTTTCTCTTTCTTGCCCTCTCCTCCCCTTCCCTTTCTTTTCTTTTACTTTTCTACTTCTTCTCTACGCTTCTCTCTCTTTTTTACTTCTTCTCTCTTCTTCTCTCTCTTCTCTGTCTTTTCTGTCTTCTCTCTCTTTTCTCTCTTTCCTACTTCTTCTTCTCTCTGCTTCTCTTTTTTTTTCTCTCGTCTCCCTCCTGTCTTATTTTCTCTTCTTGTCTTTTTTCCCTCTTTTCTCTTTCCTTTGAGTATAACTTTTCAAATTTTATTGATTTGCGCAGTCAAATAAGTTACTTAAGGTCCTTAACGAAAAAATGCCATTTCGAGAAAATTAGAACTTTCATAATAACAATGCAACAAAAATTATTTTGTGAAAAGACTCGAAATTTCCATTTTATTTTTTCACAGTTTCAATTTTTTTTGTTCGAAATCTCGATTTAATTTTTATTTTAATTTTTTTTCGAAATTGCCATTTTTGTTTTGGTTTGTATAAAGCTTAGCCTCAGGCTGATAATTTTAACATTTTCTCCAAATTTCGATCGAAATTGCAAAAGTTTTTTTGCAACTATTTTCCTTAAACTTGAAATTGTAATTTTTCGTTTTATCTTGACTTTAACTTCGAAATGTTTACTTTTTTCCAATGTTGGGTGTTCCCATTTTCTCGATTTTTCGATTACTTTTTCGATTTTCATCACATTACAAATTAAATAATTCCTGACCAAATTGCCACAATTAAAAGCAACTTCGATATTAGGGACAAAATTTTAAAGAAAAGGTGAAATTAAAAAAACGTCGAAATTTCAAGTCAAGTGAAAATGTTTGAAAAAAAAATTAGATTTTAAGTTTAAGCTGAAAAGTTTACAATGAAATTCCAAAATTCGTCAATTGTCAATTACAGTTTAAAAAAAAAGAATAATTTTAAAATTAAAATCGCAAGGTTTCAAAAAAAAGTCGAAATTTGATCAAAAAAAGTCGAAATTTTGATTAAAAAAGCCGAAATTTTGATCAAAAAAAGACGAAATTTTGATCAAAAGAAGTCGAAATTTTGACCAAAAAAAGTGCTTAACCGAAATAGTGAATTTTCCAATTTAAGTCTTAAGTTTAAACCAAAACACAGAATTATAAAAAATCCACTTTTGGAGAAACAGTTGGGGTTTGTATAAAAAATCGAGTTTTAACGCAAAATTTTGATTTTATGCGACTTAAATCCTCCAATTTTTTTAAGTTTAAATGAAGCTTAGATTACGTATTTTAAGAAAAATGTTCAAATTTTGAGAGAAATTTAAATCTGATTAAAACTGACTTCAAGTTTTGTCTCGGAATTTAAAAATGAAAGTTGAATTTTAAGGAAGCATTAAAATATAAAAAAAATCACAATATTTCGTGTTACAAAAATTCATAATCTCCAAAAAAAAGAGTGTAATTTTCAAATTTAAATCGCAAAGTTTCAAGAAAAGTTGAGTTTTTGATTTGTTTGATAACAGTTAAAAAAAAACTATTACAATAAACGCCAATAATACTGAAAAGCGAAACCTGGTCGGGTCATATTAAATATTTATCGAAACATCGTGGAGTTTATTAGTTATGGTTATGAAGTTTGTATGTATTCATTAGCTGGCATGATTATATTTCGACGGTTGTCATAATTATCGATAGTAATTTGGTCAGAGCGTAAAAAAATAACATAAAAACAACGTATTTTAAGCGTCCAATTCGATTCACGTTTTCACGGATTTTCAGGGAACCAACTAGTGACAAGCTCCAAAACCGAATTGAGGAAATCCGGTCGCCAACGCACCAAAAGAAAACCGAGGGTGCTCTTCTCCCAAGCCCAAGTGTACGAATTAGAGCGCAGATTCAAACAACAGAAGTACCTATCGGCGCCAGAAAGAGAACAGATGGCAGTTGGACTGAAATTGACGCCTACGCAAGTGAAAATATGGTTCCAAAACAGACGATACAAAAACAAACGGCAATCACTGGAAAAACACCACGAAAGCGAGAAGAAGGCGAACGGATCGGAGGGGGACCAGAACGTCACCATGGGGTACTGCCCAAGTGGGCAATGTGCTCAAACCAGCTGCGTTTACCAGGCTGGTGTTCCTTTGTTCACCCAGAATCAGTATGGGGTGTGCCCGGAGACTTCTAGGTATCAAGAGTTTGGTTTCCCTTAGAAAAGTGAATTTGATTTTGATCAACGAGTGGAGATATTTGAACTGCCAAAAATTCAAGTTTTTATGACTAATAAGTTGATCAGTGTGTCGAAGGAATTTTATATAAAAAAATCCACAGTTGTTAAAAATCCAGATTTTGAAGTTTTTTTATAGGTTGTCAAGAGCAGTGGCGGCTGGCGTATAAGCACTGTGGAACTGCAGCACCCCCAATTTCGCTTACGAGTTTTTTTCTCAAAATTTCTTGAACAGTTTTTGTTGCACAATTTTTTGTAGAAATTTTAAATTTTCTCTGATTTCTTTTTATAGACATTTTAGGTTTCTTTCACGAAGTTACGACATTTCAAAACATATTTTATTTTTAATGTTGAGCAAAATCACATTTTTAAAAACTAATTTTTGTAAAAGATTGGGGAAGAAATCAATATTTCGAGCAGGAATTAAAATGTTAAGAAAAAAACTCAAATTTCTTTGAAAATGTCAACAATTTGGGAAACCAATTACAATTTCAAGAAAAACCTAAATCCAACCCATCTCGCATTTTACTATTTCTCTAAAAAATAAGTTAATTTTTTACGAATTTTTACCTCAAATCTCATTTTGTATGAAAATTCTAAGTTTTTTCAGATATTTCGATTTTTTTAAGGAAATTTTGATTTTTTCTGCAGTTTCCTTTTTTCCTAAATATTTTATAAAAAGAAGTTTTCTCAAAATTTCCATTTTTCCTAAAACTGTTGTTCGTAAAATTTTTTCTAGAAATTCCAACTTCTCCAGATTTTTCTTTTTGTTCCTCTAATTTAAAAATGTCAAGTTTTTTTACGACATTGACAATTTAAAGTTTATTTTATTTTGTAGTTGTGACAAAAAATGTTTGGAAAAAACCTTAAAGGCTCTATAAAAATTTCAACATTTTGGGAAAATCAAAAAATTTCTACTTCTTTGTAAAGATATATCATTTTTTTTTCAAATTTCGGTTTTTTTTCTCCAAAAAATGTTGCCATTTTCCCATGAAATTTGTGTTTTTCATTTAACATTTTATAAAAAAAATGTTTTTCAAAATTTTGACTTTCTGGAGATTTTGTCTTTAAAATATTTTTTCTTGTAGAAAGTTTGATTTCTCTCTAATTTGATTTGAAAACTTAAAAGTTTTTTAACGAAATTTAAATATTTTAAAGTTCACTTTAATTTGTAATTTTGATAAAAAACTGAAAATTGTTAAGTATCAATTTAGGGAAAATAAACTTCAAATCTGCATAAAAAAAAATAAGAAAGCTTTGGGAAAAATATTGAAATTTTAAGAAAAAATAAACCTTGTAAACTTCAACCTTTTTTACAATTTGATATTTCTCTAAAAAATTTCAATTACTGTAGGACCAAAGAAAATTCGGAATCGGAATTTCCAATTTTTCTAGAAATGTTAAATTTATTGTTGAAATTCTCAAGTTCGAATTTAAAATTCAAATTTCGATAAAAAAAAGATCGAAATTTAAAGATTGATCTCAAAATTTCAAGAAAAAGCAGATCATATTTCTAGAAAAAATTAAAATTTCCTATATGTAAACAACATTTTTCAAAAAAACACTTTCAGAATTAAAGATACAAATTTTAAATAAATTAATTGTGAAAAATATTCTTATAATTTTAACTTTTAAAGTGGGACTTATTGAAATTTTTGAGAAAAAGAGTCAGCATTTCTAGAAGAGTCTGAAAATTTCGAAATAAAAATTAATCAAAATTTTGAAAAAAATTCATTAACAATTTACTGTCAATTTAAATTTTTTCTAGTAATTTTGAAGTTCCAGATAAATTTCCAAAATTTCCAAGATTTTTTTTCGAAAATTTATCGTTTTTTTTTTAGAAATTTCGACTTTAATCTCAAAATTTCGACTGTAATCTTGAAATTTCAGATTTAAACGCGAAATTTCGTCTTCAAACTCGAAATTTCGACTTTTCACTCAAAATTTCGACTTTTCTCTCGAAAATTCGACTTTTCTCTCGAAAATTCGACTTATTTCTCGAAATTTCTACCTTTTTCTTAAAATTCCGAGATTAATGTCAAAATCTCGACTTTAATATCGAAATTTCGACTTTAATATCAATTTTTTTCTCGAAATTTCGAGAATAAGTCCAAATTTCTATATTCTATAGTTAAATTAGGCAGATGACATTTGCGTCCACCACTCCTCTTTCCCAACAATCTTGACAGTTGGTAGTAGGGTGCGTTCAATAATTGCTAATTATAATTAGCAAATTTTGGTGTTTTTTTATAGAAATTTCGAGATAAAAGTTGAAATTTGAAAAGAAAGTCGAAATTTTGAGAAAAAGTCGAAATTTCAACCTTATAAGGTCGAAATTTCGAGAACAAAACTCGAAATTTTTGGAAAAAAGTCGAAATTTGCGAAAAGAGTCGAAATTTCCAGAAAAAAAGTCGAAATTTTAAGTTTAAAGTCGAAATTTTGATATTAAGGTCAAAATTTCGAGAAAAAAGTCGAAATTTCGAGTTTTAAATCGAAATTTCGTGATTAAAATTAAAGTTACAGGAAAAAGAATCAAAATTTTAAAAAAACCCGAAATTTCGACCTTAGAAAGTGAAAATTTCGAGAAAAAGGTTTAAATTTGAGGAAAAAGTTGAAATTTCTACAAAAAAAAGTCGAAATTTCGAGAATAATGTCGAAATTTCGATATTAAGGTCAAAATTTCTAGAAAAAGTCGATATTTGAAAAAAAAGTCGAAAATTAAGAAAGAAAAAATCGAGAAAAAAGTCAAACTTTTCAGATTAAGGTAGAAATTTGGAGAAAAAAGTCGAAATTTAAGAAAAAACGTCGAAATTTTGAGAAAAAATTGGAGATTTTAAGAAAAAAGTCGAAATTTCGAAAAAAAAAGTTGAAATTTACGAAAAAAGTCGAAATTTCAAGAAAAAAAGTCGAAATTTTGAGTTTAAAGTTGAAATTTCAAGAAAAATGTCGAAATTTCGATATTAAAGACAACATTTCGAGAAAAAAGTCAAAATTAAGAGAAAAAAAACGAACTTTTAGGAAAAAAAGTAGAAATTTAAAAAAAACGTCAAAACTTCGAGAAAAAACTCGAAATTTCGAAATATTTCGAGAAAAAGGTCAAAATGTGAGAAAAAAGTCTACATTTCGAGAAAAAAGTCAAAATTTCGAGGAAAAAAGTTGATATTTCGAGAAAAAATTCACAATTTCGAGAAAAAAGTAGAAATTTGCGAACAAAGTCGAAATTTCTAGAAAAAAGGTCAAAATCTTGAGCTTAAAGTCGAAATTTCGAGAACAATGTCGATATTTCCATATTAAGGTCAATATTTCGAAAAAGAAGCCGAAATTTCGAGTTTTAAATTGAAATTCTGTGATTAAAATCGAAGTTTCGGGAAAAAGAATCGAAATTTGAAAAAAAAAAGTTAAAATTTCCACCTTATAAGGTAAAAATTTGGAGAAAAATGTCTAAATTTGAGGAAAAAGTCGAAATTTTTACAAAAAAAGTAGAAATTTTGAGAATAATGTCGAAATTTTGATATTAGGTTCAAAATTTCGAGAAAAAAGTCGATATTTGAGAAAAATGGCGAAATTTCGAGAAAAAATCCGAAGTTTCGAAAGATTTCGAGAAAAAAAGTTGAAATTTGAGACAAAATTCGAGATTTGAGAAGAAAGTCGAAATTTCGAATAAAAAAGTCGAAATTTCGAGTAAAAGAGTCGAAATTTTGAGTTTAAAGTTGAAATTACGAGAAAAATGTTGAAATTTCGATATTAAAGTCAAAATTTGGAGAAAAAAGTCAAAATTTGAAAAAAAAAAATTTCGAGAAAAAAGTCGAAATTTAAAAAAAACCTTGAAATTTTGAAAGAATTTGGAAAATTAAGAAGTAGCGAAATTTTCAACAACAAAAAATCAAATAATAATCGAAACGTTGCAAATAAAGACGAAATTTTGAAAAATA
This sequence comes from Dastarcus helophoroides, assembly GCA_028583605.1. Taxonomy (NCBI): domain Eukaryota; kingdom Metazoa; phylum Arthropoda; class Insecta; order Coleoptera; family Bothrideridae; genus Dastarcus; species Dastarcus helophoroides. Next base: position 25,615,129 of record CM053332.1, on the reverse strand, counting down.
GTAGACATTTAAATTAAACTCGTCGAAATTATTAAGAATCGAAATTTTCAATAAAAAAACTATAATTTTTCAAAAAAAATTATAAACGAGGATAAAATTTAGAAAAAAGTCGAAAATTTAAAGTCAAAAGTCCAGTTTTAAAAAAAAATTACATTTTTAGAAGTAAGAATTTTCAAATAGTAAAAATTAAAAAAAAATGTTGTAATTAAGTTTCGAAAAAAATTACAAAAAAAGATAACATCCAAAAGTCTAAATATTTACGTAAATACGGACATTTTAAAAGAGTATTCAGCGTTTTTCGGAAAAGTCAATACTTAAAAAAAATAAGGTCGACATTACAAGAAAAAGTCTAAGTTTTGCAATACAGTCGAAATTTGGAAAAAAAATCCAATCTTTCAAAAAACGCAACATTATCAAAAATTTTCATTGTCAAGTTTTCAAAGAAATGTAAAATTTTCGAAAGGTAACGTTCTGAAAATGTCGAAATCTTAAAAATTTTAAAATGCTAAGCAGCACCCCCATTAGTTTTGGCTACGAGCCGCCACTGGTCAAGAGGTTGATTCGTTTCTAGAATTTAAGGTGAGGTTTTGTCAGCTCTTTGTTATAAAAAAAAATATCTAGTTTTGGAATTCTGATGCATCAATTTTAACATTTTTGTATTCTTCTGTATGACATAATGTTTATACAATTTGCTGCAAAATAGTGAAACATTTCTTGTAACTTTAATTTTAAATGAGTGTAAAATGTATTCGATATAAGTAGTTCAATCGTTATACCGAAGAGAGAAACCAAAAAAATTATAAATATAGACTATAACAATGATTAGCTTTAATTAATGTGATTGTAAATAAATTGTAAATATTTTTATATGGTTAAAAATAAATGCATGATATTAATCTTGCTTTTATATTATTTTTTTCATCTATTATAACAGTTACAGGATTTTTGGTAAAAGATTATCCCCTCTAATGTTAATTTCGACAATATGGCTTCAATATGAAAATATGTTTAAATTTTAACATGTACCAACAACAAAATGCATCGGCTAACAAGGAGAATGTATAAATACACGTAAAAAAATAGAGATTATCCTTTTCAAGGAACCTGCTATCCAGAGACATTATTTTTATCCAGATCTAAATTTATCCCGCATTAAATTGAACATGGTGATCCGGCGGAAGGGTTTATCTCATTTATGACAGATATCAAGCTTATCGAAAGCGGTGCCAAAAGCTTTTAGGTTAAAAGGTGATCTGGTGCTAACTACTTGAATTTTTCCTACAAACCTAAGACATGAAACAGCAGCGTAAAAGATAATAAAGTTATTAATATATCAGCTTAGTATAAGCCATAATTTTCTGGTTAAATTCATAAATGAGACTATCAGCCCTGATGTCATTAAATCCGGTGGTACGTACGAGGATTCAATAAGAAGTCAGCAGAATTAAAAAAAAATACACTAGCCTGAGGATATTTCTTCAGTGATCTATTTTTTTATGAACAACAGCACACTTAAAAGATATTTTTACTCGAAATAAGCTTTTAATTGTGTAAAACTATTAATTTTTTTTACTAGAAATCCAACTGAAAGCAGAATTTCCTTTATTAAGCAGTCATTCTGGCTGAAGATTATTTAAAATTCTATCTTCTTGACCAACGAGATCAATGTCTTTTTAATTAAAAACATCCATTCGAAAGTATAAAATACATAATTTTAAAAGAAAATCTTTTTTCCAAATATTGGAAAATGTGAAATTTTTAAGTCAATTTTTTTTAAAGTCGGATGTTAAATTAAAAAAAAAGACGTAAATTTAAAAAAAATTAAGGGTTAAAAACGTCCAATTGGTAATTTTTGAAATAACCTACGCTTGCATAATACTCCAGATTTTTTTTTAGAAAATTCAAAGGGAAAATTTGCAAAAGAAAGTTAAAGTGAGAAAAAGAGCTGTTATTTAAATTCGGCTTTTGAGAAAAAAGGCGTAATTTCCCAGGAAAGTTAAATTTTCAGAAAAAAAACCGAATTTTCGGTAATAAAGTCGAAATTTCGAAAAAAAATTAAATTTAAAAATCAAGTAAAAATAAGTTCTGTTTTTATTGAAATTTTGACTTCAACTTTAGACAATTTCTTTTTAGAAAATTTAAATTTTCGAGGTAATCTTAACACCAAAAATTCGAAATTTTAGGAAAAAATTTAGTATAAAATCGAAATCCGAGATAAATCGAAATTTGAAAAATCTTAAAATTTGTGTACTCGCTAACTGGTTTTAAGGATTTAAGTTGAAATTTCAACTTTTCCTATAACTTTCAATTTTTGTGGTCGAACTTTTAACGTTAAACTTTAAATTTGTAAAAAAAAAGTCGAAACTGTGACTTACATTCAAACTTCCTTTAAAAATCTAAATTTTTTGGTCAATATTTTAGACTAAATGACTGCAGCTTCATTGCGAAGTGTTGGTATTTCTATTTACGTTTTATTGGCTCTTTCTTCGCCAGTTACTCCTTTCATAGTTCTAAATTTTTAGTAACCTTCTGTTAAGAATTATCTGTTATAGATTGCCCCAAGCAGCGATTGCGTTGGATAAAGTGTTTTTTCAGTGTTGAGTCACAAATAGCGATTGATAAAGATCAATCGCTATTTGTGACTCAACACTGACAAAAAACACTTAAAACTATCCTAAAATTTAAACGATGTAAAATAAATCACAACAAGATTATTGACATATCCAACCCTTATTTCGTGGAATTCTTTATGAAAATTTCACGATATTTCTATAAATATTTGCTATGACCCGACCTGGTTTCGCTTTTCAGCATCATCGATGGTTATACCAGTAATTTGTTTAGCCATTGTTATGCTAACAGGCTTCATGGATCACAGACTCCTACGAGTATTCCGTCTAATCCGAATTCTCGTCCAAAACATCAATTGGAGGTGTGTTCAGAAGAACCAGCAGCTTGATCTTCTGAACACACCTCTAATTGAAGCAAATTGCTGGTATGATTGCCGATGATGCAGTAATGTGAAACCTGGTCCGGTGTTAGCAAATATTTATCGAAA
>CM053332.1:25508565-25604022 GCA_028583605.1 Dastarcus helophoroides | reverse complement strand
ATAATTCTTAGCCAAAGTGTCATCTTTTGTAGGAAAGTATAACTAATGCTTCGCTCTTCAGCGACTTTTATCTGGAGTATTTTTTCAGGGTTATTGCTTTTATTGCATAAAGGAACACCGGTACTTAAATTTATACAAGAGAGAATTAAATTACAATTAATTTGTACTTTAGCAGTTTTTGAAGCGATAAATTTTCATCGTAACCCTGACATTATTTCGGTAAACACACAAAAGATGTCGCCTAATATTTTAAAATGAAATAATAGATTAATTAGAACATTCATTTGTGATGATACATTTAATTCACGAGAAAGATCTAATGACTAATTTGAAGCGTTATAATTAAAATTTCTATCAATAATTTGTTAACTGAAAAATATAATTTTAGTCGACAACTTCATTACAAGATGGCGCAACAACCGCTGTTACTAGAAGATTTCTACACTATTGAATTTCTTACAGCTAGCTGCTGGTATTTGTGAAAGAGGACCCAACCAATATCCACTATAATTCAACAGATGTCACCCTACGAATCACAAACTGTTGAGGCTACAAGGCTTTACCAGCCAGATATTAAGCATTTATTTGAAACGTGCAACTGAAAAACGGGAGAAGAAATAATAAAGCGTTAGTTGAAAAAAATAAGGAATCCAATACTTTTAATAGAACCAGACATTTTAGAATTTAAAATCAAAGATTGTAAAAGAAACTCGAAATTAAACAAAAAATTATTCCAAGTTCGGAAAAATCTAAAATTTCGAGATTAAAACATAAATTTTGATGCAACGAACTGGTCCTTGGATATCTTCAAAAATTGAAATACAAATCTTGCTCCTGAAACCAAGAAAGATTAGAAAACACAACAAAGATTGCTCTAACGCGTTTCGACAGCCAAACTATTATATTCAGAGAGATACGAAATTTCGAAAAAAGAGTCGAAATTTCAAGGAAAAAGTTAAAATTTCGAGTTTGAAGTCGAAATTACAAAAAAAGTCAAAATTTCGAATGTAAAGTCAAAATTCCGAGAATAAAGTCGAAATTTCGAGAAAAAATTAAAATGTCGAGTTTAAAGTCGGAATGTGGAGAAGATAGGTCAAAATTCGAGAAAACAGTCGAAATTTCGAGAAGAAAGTCGAAATTTCGAGAAAAATAAGTAGAGATTTTCTAGTTTAGAGTTGAAATTTTGAGATTAGAGTCGAAATTTTGAGAAACTAAACGAAATTTTGATAAAAAAAGTCTAAATTCCAAGAAAAAAGTCGACATTTCGAGTTTAAATTTGAAATTCGAGAAAAAAGGTCACAATATTAGAAGAAAGTTTCGAAAAGAAAGTCGAAATTTTGGAGAAAAAACATCAAGATTTGAAAAGAAAGTCGAAAGTTCGAGAAGAAAGTCGAAATTTCGAAAAGTAAAAATTTTCTAGTTTAAAACTCGAAAATTTAAGATTAAAGTTGAAATTTTGAGAAGAAAGACGAAATTTCGAGAAAAAAGTCTAAATTTCAAGCAAAAAGCCGGCATTTCGAGTTTATGGTTAAAATTCAAGAAAAAAGTAAAAAAATTTCGAACGAAAGTCTAAAATTATGAGAAAAAACGTCAAAATTTTTTTTCCCCCCCCCCTGAAAAGAAATTCTAAATTTCCCCCCCCCCCCTCAGAAGAAAGAAAATCAAAAATTTCGGGAAAAAAAAGTCGAAAATTATTTTAATTTAAAGTCGAAAAATTCTTCGAGAAAAAAAAGACAAAATTTTTAGAAAAAAGTCTCCCTAAAGCCCAAAAAAAAAAGTTGACATTTCAAGTTTAAAGTCAAAAATTCGCGAGGAAAAGTAAAAAATTTCGAAAAAAAAAAAAGTCTAAATTTCGAGAAGAAAGTCGAAATTTCGAGGGGAAAAAAAGTCGAAAAAATGTGAGATTAGGGTCGAAATTTTGCGAAGGAAAAGAAGAGACGAAAATTCTTGAGGAAAAAAAGTCTAAATTTCCCAAGAAAAAAGACCGGACCATTTCGAAGTTTTTTTAAAAAGTCGAAATTCGAGGAATAGAGTGTCAAAATTTCGAAAATCAAGTCGAAATTTTGAGGAAAAAAAGGTCGAAATTTTGAGAAAAAAACATCGAAATTTCAAGGAAAAAGGTAAATGTCTTTAAGTGGTTAATGCACAAAAAATTTTTGAGAAAAAAAAGTAAAAAATTTCGTGAAGAAAGTTTAAATTTCCGAGGAAAAAATCGAGATTTCAAGGAGAAAGTCAAAATATACGAGTACAAAGTCAAAAATCTCAGAATAAAGTTTTTTTTTTTTTCAAAATTTCGAGGGAGGAGAAAAAAAGTAAAATTCTAGAAAAAAGTTGAAGTTTCAATCAAGAAAAAAGTCGAAATTGACGAGGTAGTGTTAAGGTACAACAAAATTTTTGGAGAAACAAATGTCAAAATTCGGATAAAAGAAAGGCTCGAAATTCGAGAAAAAAGTCGAAATATTCCGGAGTGGTGTAAAGTCAAATTTGGAGAAAACAGAATTAAAATTTCCTAGAAAAAAAAAAAAAATGATTAGTTTCAAGGAAAGATTGAAAAAAAAGTCAAAATTTTTTTTTCCCCCCCCCCCCCTGAGTTTAAAGTTGAAATTTGGGAGGAAAAAAAGGTCAAAATATTAGAAGAAGAAAACTCGAAATGTGAAGTTTAAAGTCGCTATATTTCTAGAAAAAAAGTCAGAATTTTCTAGTTCAAAGTCGCAAATTTGAGATTTAAAGTCGAAAAAATTTTGAGAAAAAACAGACCGAAATTTCGAAGGGAAACAAAGTCTAAATTCCAAGAAAAAAAAAGTCGACATTTTAAGTTTTAAAGTCGAAATTCCGAGAAAAAAAATCAAAAATTTTTTTTGAAAAGAAAGTAAAAAATTTCGAAAAAAAAAGTCAAAATATCAAAAAGGAAAAGTCTAAATTTTGAGAAGAAAGTCGAAATTGCGTGAAATAGTCGAAATTTTAAGAATAAAAGACGAAATTCGAAAAAAAAAAAGTCTAAATTCAAGAAAAAAGGTTGATACTTCGGGTTTTTAAAAGTTCCCCCCGACAATTTCGAGAAAAAAAAAGTTGAGATTTCAAGGGGAAAGTCAAAAATTTACGATACAAAGTCCAAATTTCCGAAAAAAAAAAGCTTTAAAATTTCTAGAACAAAGTGAAGTTTCAAGAAGAAAGGCGAAATTTCGAGTTTAAAGTCGAAAAATCTGGAGGGTGGGAAAAAGGCGTCAAAAATATTAGGAGAAATCGAAAATTTCGAGTTTAAAGTCAAAAATTTGGAGAAAAAAGCGTCAAAATATTAGAAAGAAGAAAATCAAAAAATTTTTGAGAAAAAAAAAGTAAAAAAAAATACTCGAAAATTCGAAGTTTAAAAATTGAAAATTTCGAGAAAAAAGCGTCAAATTTTTAGTTCAAAGTTGCAAATTGAGACAAAGTCGAAATTTTGAGAAAAAAACCACGAAATTTCGATGAAAAAAAAGTCTAAATCAAGGAAAAAGTCGACATTCGAGTTCCCCTCAGTAGAAATTCGAAAAAAAAAAGTCAAAATATCAAAAAAGAAAGTCAAAAAATTTTGAGAAAGAAAGTCGAAATTTCCCCCCGTGAAGAAAGTTGAAATTTTATCAGTTTATTATAAAGTCGACATTCGAAGAACAAATTTAAAGGGGAAAAAGTACCCGAAATTTCGAGTTTAAGTCGGAACTTCGAGAAATAAGTCAAAAAATTCAAAAAAAAAAGTCGACCATTTCGGGTTTTTTTTCCCCCAGTCAAAAATTCGAGAAGAAAAAAAGTCAAAATTTCGAAAAGACAAGTTGAAAAATTTGAGAAGAAGAAAAGTCCAAATTTTTGAAAAGAAAGTCGAATTTCGTGAAGAAAGTTGAAATTTTTCAGTTTAAAGTCTGAAATTTTAAGAGATAAGTGAAAATCTTGAGAACAAAGACGAAATTTCGAGAGAAAAAAGTCAAAAATTTCGCAAAAAAAAAAGTCGACATTCGATGTTAAAGTCGGAAATTCGAAAAAAAAGTCAAAATTTCGCAAAAAGAAAGTCAAAAATTTCGAGGAAAAAAAAGTCAAAAATATTCGAAAGGAAAGTTGGAAAATTTTGAGAAGAAAGTCTTAAATTTGCAGTCACAGTGAAAAGTCGAAATTTTCGTTGAAGATAGTTTGAAATTTTTCAGTTTTAAAATCGAAATTTGAGATTAAAAATCGAAAATTTCCTGAGTTTGAGAAAATAAGAAAATTTCGAGAAAAAAAAGTATAAATTCCAAGAGGAAAAAAGTCCACATTTTGAGTTTAAAGTCGAAATTTTTCGAGAAAAAAGTCAAAATTGAAAATTCAAAGTTAAAAATTTTGAGAGAAAGTCTAAATTCATGGAGAATTGTTGAAGAAAGTCGACAAATTTCGTGAAGAAAAAAGAATAGTTTGAAATTTTTCAGTTTGAAGTCTAAATTTTGATGATTAAAGTTGAAATTTTGAGAAGAAAGACGAAATTTCGAGAAAAAATCTAAATTTCAAGCAAAAAGCCGACATTTCGAGTTTAAGGTCAAAATTCGAGAAAAAAGTCAAAATTTCGAAAAGAAAGTCTAAATTTTGAGAAAAAAGTCAAAATTTCGAAAAGAAAGTCTAAATTTCGAGAAGAAAGTCGAAATTTCGGGAAAAAAGTCGAAATTTTTTAATTTAAAGTCGAAATTTTGAGAAAATAAGACAAAATTTTTAGAAAAAAATCTAAAGCCCAAGAAAAAGTTGACATTTCAAGTTTAAAGTCGAAATTCGCGAGAAAAAGTCAAAAATTTCGAAAAAAAAGTCTAAATTTCGAGAAGAAAGTCGAAATTTCGAGAAAAAAGTCGAAAATTTGAGATTAGAGTCGAAATTTTGAGAAAAAAGGCGAAATTTTGAGAAAAAAGTCTAAATCCCAAGAAAAAAGTCGACATTTTGAGTTTAAAGTCGAAATTTGAGGAAAGAGTCAAAATTTCGAAATGAAAGTCGAAATTTTGAGAAAAAAGTCGAAATTTCGAAAAAAAAGTCGAAATTTCAAGAAAAAGGTAGAAGTTTTGAGTTTAATGCCTAAATTTGAGAAAAAAGTCAAAATTTCGTGAAGAAAGTTGAAATTTCGAGAAAACAATCGAGATTTCAAGGAGAAAGTCAAAATTACGATTAGAAAGTCAAAAGTTCGAGAATAAAGTCAAAATTTCGAGAAAAAAGTTAAAATTTCTAGAAAAAAGTTGAAATTTCAAGAAGAAAGTCGAAATTATGAGTTTAAGGCCGAAATTTGGAGAAAAAACGTCAAAATTCGAAAAGAAAGTTGAAATTTCGAGACAAAATTCGAAATTTCGAGTTTAAAGTCGAAATTTGGAAAAAAAAATTAAAATTTCTAGAAAAAAAATTGAAGTTTGAAGAAAAAAGTCGAAATTTCGAGTTTAAAGTTGAAATTTGGAGAAAAAAGGTCAAAATATTAGAAGAAAATCGAAATTTCGAGTTTAAAGTCGAAATTTCTAGAAAAAGGTCAGAATTTTCTAGTTCAAAGTCGCAAATTTGAGATTAAAGTCGAAATTTTGAGAAAACATACGAAATTTCGAGAAAAGAGTCTAAATTCCAAGAAAAAAGTCGACATTATGAGTTTTAAGTCGAAATTCGACAAAAAAATCAAAATTTTGAAAAGAAAGTTTAAATTTCGAGAAAAAAGTCAAAATATCAAAAAGAAAGTCTAAATTTTGAGAAGAAAGTCGAAATTGCGTGAAAAAAATCGAAATTTTTTAGTTTAAAGTCGAAATTTTAAGAATAAAAAACGAAATTTCGAGAAAAAAGTCTAAATTCCAAGAAAAAAGTTGACATTTCGGGTTTAAAGTCGAAATTTCGAGAAAAAAGTCGAGATTTCAAGGAGAAAGTCAAAATTACGAGTACAAAGTCAAAATTTCGACGAAAAAGTTAAAATTTCTAGAAAAAAGTTGAAGTTTCAAGAAGAAAGTCGAAATTTCGAGTTTAAAGTCGAAATCTGGAGAAAAAGGGTCAAAATATTAGAAGAAAATCGAAATTTTGAGAAAAAAGTCGAAATTTCGAGTTTAAAATTGAAATTTCGAGAAAAAGGTCAAAATTTTCTAGTTCAAAGTCGAAATTTTGAGAAAAAAACACGAAATTTCGAGAAAAAAGTCTAAATTCCAAGAAAAAAGTCGACATTTCGAGTTTAAAGTCGAAATTCGAGAAAAAAGTCAAAATTTCGAAAAGAAAGTCTAAATTTCGAGAAAAAAGTCAAAATATCGAAAAAAAAAGTCTAAATTTTGAGAAGAAAGTCGAAATTTCGTGAAGAAAGTTGAAATTTTTCAGTCGAGAAATAAGTCAAAATTTCAAGAAAAAAGTCGACATTTCGGGTTTTAAAATCGAAATTCGAGAAAAAAGTCAAAATTTCGAAAATAAAGTCTAAATTTCGAAAAAAAAGTCAAAATACCGAAAAGAAAGTTGAAATTTTGAGAACAAAGTCTAAATTTTGAAAAGAAAGTCGAAATTTCGTGAAGAAAGTTGAAATTTTTCAGTTTAAAGTAGAAATTTTAAGAGATAAGTTGAAAATTTGAGAACAAAGACGAAATTTCGAGAAAAAAGTCTAAATTCGAAGAAAAAAGTCGACATTTCGAGTTTAAAGTCGAAATTTGAGAAAAAAATCAAAATTTTGAAAAGAAAGTCTAAATTTCGAGAAAAAAGTCAAAATATCGAAAAGAAAGTCTAAATTTTGAGAAGAAAGTCGAAATTTCGAGAAAAAAGTCGAAATTTTCTAGTTTAAAGTCGAAATTTTGAATTTAAAGTCGAAATTTTGAAAAATAAGACGAAATTTCCAGAAAAAAGTCTAAATTCCAGGAAAAAAGTCGACATTGCGAGTTTAAAGTCGAAATTCGAGAAAAAAGTCAAAATCTCGAAAAGAAAGTCTAAATTTCGAGAAACAAGTCAAAATTTCGAAAAGAAAGTCTAAATTTTGAGAAAAAAGTCAAAATTTCGAAAAGAAATTCTAAATTTCGAGAAGAAAATCGAAATTTCGGGAAAAAAGTCAAAAATTTTTAGTTTAAAGTCGAAATTTTGAGAAAAAAAAGACAAAATTTTTAGAAAATAGTCTAAAGCCTAAGAAAAAAGTTGACATTTCAAGTTTAAAGTCGAAATTCGCGAGAAAAAGTCAAAAATTTCGAAAAAAAAGTCTAAATTTCGAGGAGAAAGTCGAAATTTCGAGAAAAAGGTCGAAAATTTGAGATTAGAGTCGAAATTTTGAGAAAAGAGACGAAATTTTGAGAAAAAAGTCTAAAACCCAAGAAAAAAGTCGAGATTAAAGTCGAAATTCGAGAAGAGAGTCAAAATTTCGAAAAGAAAGTCGAAATTTTGAGAAAAAAGTCGAAATTTGAGAAAAAAGACGAAATTTCGAGAAAAAAGTCTAAATTCGAAGAAAAAAGTCGACATTTCGAGTTTAAAGTCGAAATTCGAGAAAAAAGTCAAAATCTCGAAAAGAAAGTCTAAATTTAGAGAAAAAAGTCAAAATATCGAAAAGAAAGTTGAAATTTTGTGAAGAAAGTCTAATTTAAGAAAGTCGAAATTTCGTGGTGAAGAAAGTTGAAATTTTTCAGTTTAAAGTCAAAATTTTGAGAAAAAATACTAAATTTCGAGAAAAAAGTATAAATTTCAAGAAAAAAGTCGACATTTCGAGTTTAAAGTCGAAATTCGAGAAAAGAGTCAAAATTTTGAGAAGAAAGTCTAAATTTAGAGAAAAAAGTCAAAATATCGAAAAGAAAGTCGAAATTTTAAGAAGAAAGTCGAAATTTCAAGAAAAGAGTCGAAATTTTCTAGTTTAAAGTCGAAGTTTTGAGATTAAAGTCGAAATTTTGAGAAAAAATACGACACTTCGAGTTTAAAATCGAAATTCGAGAAAAAAGTCAAAATCTCGAAAAAAAAGTCTAAATTTAGAGAAAAAAGTCAAAATATCGAAAAGAAAGTCGAAATTTTGAGAAGAAAGTCGAAATTTTAAGAAAAAAGTCGAAATTTTCTAGTTTAAAGTCGAAATTTTGAGATTAAAGTCGAAATTTTGAGAAAAAAGACGAAATTTCGAGAAAAAAGTCTAAATTCCAAGAAAAAAGTCGACATTTCGAGTTTAAAGTCGAAATTCGAGAAAAAAGTCAAACATTTCGAAAAGAAAATCTAAATTTCGAGAAGAAAGTCAAAATTTTTTAGTTTAAAATCGAAATTTTGAAATTAGAATCGAAATTTTGAGAAAAGAGACAAAATTTCGAGAAAAAAGTCTAAATTCCAAGAAAAAAGTCGAAATTTTTTAGTTTGAAATCGAAATTTTGAAATTAGAATCGAAATTTTTAGATTAGAGTCGAAATTTTGAGAAGAGACGAAATTTCGAGAAAAAAGTCTAAATTCCAAGAAAAGAATTTCGAGTTTACAGTCGAAATTTGAGAAAAAGGTCAAAATTTCGAAAAGAAAGTCGAAATTTCGGGAAAAAAGTCGAAATTTCGAGAAAAAAGTTGTAATTTCAAGAAATATCATTGTATCAGTATCTCTTTGAAGATGATAACTTGGTTATTGAAACGCGTTAGAGCAACTTTTGTTGTGTTTTTAACTCCTTCTTGGTTTCAGGAGACAAGATTTGTATTTCAATTTTTAAATTTTGAAACAAAAATTTTCTTTATTTTGGATCCTTATTGACTCGTTTTAAATTACATTCATTTTAGCTTAAATTTGTGTAAAAAGTGATACATTTTAATTTTAATCTGACTCATTTGACCAAAAAGTAGAAATTTTTATAAAATATGCGACACATCATTTTTATTTTAATAAATCCTAATTTTTTCTGAAATTTCCACGTTTGCTTTAAAGTAGTTTTTATTTAAAATGTTTAATTCTTTTATTTCAATTTCGACTTCAGATGAAAACTTGGAATATTTCAAAAAAAAAAGTTGAAAAATAGAAATTTTGAACTTAAACTGGAAATTTAGAAAAAAAAAATGTGAAAACATGTCTCGCTTTTTCAGGAATTTCTTTCTTTGTTTCGCTTTTTAAATTTATGATTCAAATTTTGAATTTTGTTAATTCACTTTTTTTTCAATTTAAACGTTCGACTTTGTGAAGTAGTATTTAAAAAAGTGTTCTACAAAAATGTTCTACAAAAATGACACAACAACAATATAACAACAATAACAACAATAAAATTTGTTATCTACTTTTTTACCTTCTTTCGAAAATATCTCCCTATTTTTATAAAGTCCATTCGACTAATTTGTTAAAACAAGAGATTTCTAAACTTAGTTGGGTTTTAAAGGGAAAATTTTAAATTGAAATTTGAAGAAAAGTGTCCAAAATTCTCATGAAAGCCAACAGCCCTTAAATTTCAACTATTCAGAAAATTCTGTTTAAATTTCATATCAAACTCAACAATTCGATTCAACCCTTAATATTCCACCCTCTAAGTAAAAAAAGCGACTAAAGATTTTTGTGATTTGGTAGACATTGGTTCTTAAAATGGTTAAGTTGGAAGTTGTTCAGAAATTCCCCAGCCCTTAGAACTTGTTGACAAATAAATGTTGTGTCCGAACACAAATCTCCTCTTTTTGTGATTCACGTGGTGCGGCGGCATATCAATAATAATAAACGACGATCGAGAACGGTTCGGACGGTCAAATAGTTGGGATTCCGAGGCACCCTCATCAAAGAGAGATTGTTGGCGTTGGTCCCGCTACGCGCATAGTGTACTTTTTTCAATAAGTAACTAATGACGATGACTGGCGATCTAGTCGTTTACAGACCACCCAATCACAATATCACAACATTACCATTGTTGCCTCATAATAAATTACGTTAATTGTCGACAGGTCGCAGCATCGCAGCGGCCATGATAACATCTTAATTGCGCCTTGCTTAACTTTCCGCGAGTGTTTTCTTAATCAACTTCACTGTTCTTTTGTTTTTTCGGTCAACTGCATACTTAATTCGAGTCTGGGAATAATTGTTTTGCTTTTACTGCCACTCGCCTAATTAATATCCATTTAAGGTAACAGGCCAAAGAAATAATTGTCCGGCTTTCGATTCCGTACCTCGACGCGATGCACGATCCAAATACTCGAAGTTATGCTGCTGATGTTTTTATCATTCGATTCGTTCTTTGCCTACTCATCATTTCTCTGAAAATGAACCGTCGATCGCCTCGGTTCAATTTACCCCATAAAGACAAGGGCTTGCACATTGACATCTGCATCTTACAGTGGTAGTGAATTGTCACAAAATTCATTTTCTGTTTTTCTGTAATTCCGTTTTTAAATCTTCGTTTCTTCAAGTTTGAAGACAACATCAATTGATGAGTGACCAAAATTTATAGCGACTTGATCACTGCAAATATATCAATCTCTAATGTTCCAGAATTTGATTTTCTTTGAAGTATTTTGGTGGCAAAATATTGAAATACTGATGAAGAATCAAGCGTCCTACGTTTTAGCTGAAAATTATTTTGATCAGGATCCTCCAAGAGAACACTTGTGAATTTTAGAGAATATTTCATGGGAAAATAAGTGAAATACTGATCCACCAAATACTCAAGTTTTTAACTTAATATTATTTTACATGGGGACCTCCAAGAGCACTTTTGTGAATTTAAGAAAAATTTTCGCGATCAAACAATTGAAATAATGGCAAACTAATAAATGCCCAAAGTTTAAATTAAACCAGTTAAGAATTTTAGAAATTTTACGGGAAAAATACCGTATGAATCATCAAATACTCAATTTTTTTTACATAACATTATTTTGCCTGTGATTCTCCAAGAAGAGAATGTTTGGTGGCAAAACAATTTAAATACTGATGAACTAGCAAACCTCTAACATTTAAGCTCAAAAATATTTTGTTAAGGATCCTCCAAGAGAACATTTCCGAATTTTAGAGAAGATTTGATGGGAAGACAATTTTTGTTAACAAACAATTTAAATACTAACAAGCTACTTAGTGCCCAACATTTAGCTGAAATGATTTGCAAATTTTAAAGATTTTATAGGAAATCAACTGCTTGAACCAGCGAGCACCCAACTTTTTAACATAACATTAATTTGCCTGTGGTTCTCCAAGAAGAGAATTTTTCGTGGCAAAACAATTAAAATACTGATGAACTACCAAAGTTAACGTTGTAGCTCAAACATATTCTATTTAGGATCCACCAAGAGAACATTTGTGAATTTTAGAGCATTTTTTGTGACCAAAGAATTGAAATACTGATGAACTACTAAATGTCCTACGTTTTAGCTCCAAATTATTTTGATTAGGGTCTTTCTTGAGAAAAAATCTTACAGATTTCATGGGAAAATAACTGCCAGATGCACCACCAAACACTCAACTTTATAACATGATATTATTTTGCCTATGATTCTTCAAGAAGAGAATCGTGGCAAAACAATAAAAATACTGATGAACTGTTAAATGTCCAAAGATTTGGCCCAAAATTCTTTTGATAAGAATCCTCCATAAAAACATTTGTGAATTTTAATGAAGATTTCAAGGGAAAACAACTACAATAATGATGAACCACCAAATACTCAACTTTTGAGCATAATATCATTTTGCCTGTGGACCTCCAAGAGGAGATTTGCGAATTTCAGAGAAGATCTCATGGAAAAACCATTGTAATACTGATGAACCACCAAATATCCAATTTTTTAACTTGATATTATTTTGCCTATGGACCTCCAAGAGCACATTTGTAAATTATAGAAAATTGTTCGTGACCAAACAAATGAAATGCTGACGAACTACTAAACGAATAACGTTTATCCCAAACTATTTGCGAATTTTAGAGACTGTATGGGCAAACAACTGTAGGAACCACCAAATAACCAAGTTTTAACATAACATTAAGTTGCTTATGTTTCTCCAAGAAGAGAATTTTTCGTGGCAAAACAATTGAAATACTGATGAACTACCAAAGTCTAACGTTGTAGCTCAAACATATTCTGTTTAGGATCCACCAAGAGAACATTTGTGAATTTTAGAGCATTTTTATGACCAAAGAATTGAAATACTGATGAACTACTAAATCTCCAACGTTTTAGCTCCAAATTATTTTGATTAGGGTCTTTCTTGAGAGAAAATCTTACAGATTTCATGGGAAAATAACTGCCAGATGCACCACCAAACACCCAAGTTTTTAAAATGATATTATTTTGCCTATGATTCTTCAAGAAGAGAATCGTGGCAAAACAATAAAAATACTGAGGAACTATTAAATGTCCAAAGATTTGGCACAAAATTCTTTTGATAAGAATCCTCCATACAAACATTTGTGAATTTTAGAGAAGATTTCATGGGAAAACAACTACAATAATGATGAACCACTGAATATCCAACTTTTGAGCATAATATCATTTTGCCTGTGGACCTCCAAGAGGATATTTGCGAATTTCAGAGATGATCTCATGGAAAAACCATTGTAATACTGATGAACCACCAAATATCCAATTTTTTAACTTGATATTATTTTGCCTATGGACCTCCAAGAGCACATTTGTAAATTATAGAAAATTGTTCGTGACCAAACAAATGAAATGCTGACGAACTACTAAACGAATAACGTTTATCCCAAACTATTCGCGAATTTTAGAGACTGTATGGGCAAACAACTGTAGGAACCACCAAATACCCAACTTTTTAACATAACATTAATTTGTCTATGATTCTCCCAGAAGAGAATTTTTCGTGGCAAAACAATTGAAATACTGATGAACTACCAAAGTCTAACGTTGTAGCTCAAACATATTCTGTTTAGGATCCACCAAGTGAACATTTGTGAATTGTAGAGCATTTTTTGTGACCAAAGAATTGAAATACTGATGAACTACTAAATGCCCAACGTTTTAGCTCCAAATTATTTTAATTAGGGTCTTTCTTGAGAGAAAATCTTACAGATTTCATGAGATGCATCTCCAGACACCCAACTTTTCAACATGATATTATTTTGCCTATGATTCTTCAAGAAGAGAATGTCTCGTGGCAAAATAATAGAAATACTGATGAACTACCAAATGTCCAAAGATTTGGCCCAAAATTCTTTTGATAAGGATTCTCCATAAGAACATTTGTGAATTTTAGAGAAGATTTCATGGGAAAACAACTACAATAATGATGAACCACCGAATACTCAACTTTTGAGCATAATATCATTTTGCCTGTGAACCTCCAAGAGGACATTTGCGAATTTCAGAGAAGATCTCATGGAAAAACCATTGTAATACTGATGAACCACCAAATACCCAATTTTTTACCTTGATATTATTTTGCCTATGGACCTCCAAGAGCACATTTGTAAATTATAGAAAATTTTTCGTGACCAAACAAATGAAATACTGACGAACTGCTAAACGAATAACGTTTATCCCAAACTATTTTCAAATTTTAGAGACTGTATGGGCAAACATCTGTAGGAACCACCAAATACCCAACATTTTAACATAACATTAATTTGCCTATGATTCTCCAAGAAGAGAATTTTTCGTGGCAAAACAATTAAAATACTGATGAACTACCAAAGTCTAACGTTGTAGCTCAAACATATTCTGTTTAGGATCTACCAAGAGAACATTTGTGAATTTTAGAGCATTTTTGTGACCAAAGAATTGAAATACTGATAAACTACTAAATGTCCAACGTTTTAGCTCCAAATTATTTTGATTAGGGTCTTTCTTGAGAGAAAATCTTACAGATTTCATGAGAAAATAACTGCCAGATGCACCACCAAACACCCAAATTTTTAACATGATATTATTTTGCCTATGATTCTTCAAGAAGAGAATGTCTCGTGGCAAAAAAATAGAAATACTGATGAACTACAAAATGTCCAAAGATTTGGCCCAAAATTCTTTTGATAAGGATCCTCCATAAGAAAATTTGTAAATTTTAGAAAAGATTTCATGGGGAAACAACTACAATAATGATGAACCACCGAATACTCAACTTTTGAGCATAATATCATTTTGCCTGTGGACTTCCAAGAGGACATTTGCGAATTTCAGAGAAGATCTCATGGAAAAACCATTGTAATACTGATGAACCACCAAATACCCAATTTTTTAACTTGATATTATTTTGCCTATGGACCTCCAAGAGCACATTTGTAAATTATAGAAAATTGTTCGTGACCAAACAAATGAAATGCTGACGAACTGCTAAACGAATAACGTTTATCCCAAACTATTTGCGAATTTTAGAGACTGTATGGGCAAACAACTGTAGGAACCACCAAATACCCAACTTTTTAACATAACATTAATTTGCCTATGATTCTCCAAGAAGAGACTTTTTCGTGGCAAAACAATTGAAATACTGATGAACTACCAAAGTCTAACGTTGTAGCTCAAACATATTCTGTTTAGGATCCACCAAGAGAACATTTGTGAATTTTAGAGCATTTTTTGTGACCAAAGAATTGAAATACTGATGAACTACTAAATGTCCAATGTTTTAGCTCCAAATTATTTTGATTAGGGTCTTTCTTGAGAGAAAATCCTACAGATTTCATGGAAAAATAACTGCCAGATGCACCACAAAACACTCAACTTTTTAACATGATATTATTTTGCCTATGATTCTTCAAGAAGAGAATCGTGGCAAAACAATAAAAATACTGATAAACTACAAAATGTCCAAAGATTTAGCCCAAAATTCTTTTGATAAAGATCCTCCATAAGAACATTTGTGACTTTTAGAGAAGATTTCATGGAAAAACAACTATAATAATGATGAACCACCGAATACCCAACTTTTGAGCATAATATCATTTTGCCTGTGGACCTCCAAGAAAACATTTGCGAATTTCAGAGATGATTTCATGGAAAAACCATTGTAATACTGATTGACCACCAAATATCCAATTTTTTAACTTGATATTACCCCAAGAGGATATTTGCGAATTTCAGAGAAGATCTCATGGAAAAACCATTGTAATACTGATGTACCACCAAATACCCAATTTTTTAATCTGATATTATTTTGCCTATGGACCTCCAAGAGCATATTTGCAAATTATAGAAAATTTTTCGTTACTAAACAATTGAAATACTGACGAACTACTAAACGAATAACGTTTATCCCAAACTATTTGCGAATTTTAAAGACTGTATGGGCAAACAACTGTAGGAACCATCAAATACCCAACTTTTTAACTTAACATTATTTTGCCTGTGATTCTCCAAGAAGAGAATGTTTGGTGGCAAAACAATTTAAATAATGATGAAGTACCAAACCTCCAACATTTTGGCTCAAAATCATTTTGTTCAGGATCCTCCAAGAGAACATTTTTTAATTTAAGAGAAGATTTCATGGGAAAACAATTGCAATACTGATGAACCACTAAAAACCCAACTTCTTAACTTAATATTATTTTGTCTGCAGGTCTCCAAGAGCACATTTGTGAATTTTACAGAATTTTTTGTAACCAAACAATTGAAATACTAATGAACTACTAAATAACTAACGTTTATCTCAAACTGGTTGCAAATTTAAAAGATTTTATGGGAAAACAACTTTAGGAACCACCAAATACCTCATTTTTAACATAACTTTATTTTGCCTCCGATTCTTCAAGAAGAGAATGTTTGGTGGTAAAACAATTTAAATACTGATGAACTACCAAACCTCTAACATTTTGGTTAAAAATCATTTTGTTCAGGATCCTCCAAGAAAACATTTTTAAATTTTAGAGTAGATTTTAAGGGAAAACAATTGCCATACTGCTGAACCACTAAAAACCCAACTTTTTAACTCAATATTATTTTGTCTGTGGGCCTCCAAGAGCACATTTGTGAATTCTACAGAATATTTGGTAGCCAAACAACTGAAATACTAACGAACCACCAAATGACTAACGTTTATCCTAAACTAGTTGCAAGTTTTAAAGATTTTATGGGAAAACAACTTTAGGAACCACCAAATACCCCATTTTCAATATAATTTTATTTTGCCCCTGATTCTTCAAGAAGAGAATGTTTGGTGGCAAAACAATTTAAATACTGATGAACTACTAAACCTCCAACATTTTAGCTCAAATATATTTTGTTCAGGATCTTCCAAGAGAACATTTGCAAATTTTAGAGAAGATTTTATGGAAAAACAATTGCAATACTGATGAACCATTAAATACCCAACATTTTAACTCAATATTATTTTGCCTGTGGGCCTCCAAGAGCACATTTGTGAATTTTAGAGAAGATTTTATGGCAAAACAATTGCAATACTGATGAACCAGTAAAAACCCAACTTTTTAACTCAATATTATTATGCCTGTGGGCCTCCAAGAGCACATTTGTGAATTTTAGAAAATTTTTCGCAACCGAAAAATTGAAACAAAGACAAACTAATCAATGCCCTAAGTTCAACTTAAACCAGTTGTGAATTTTGGAAATTTTACGGAAAAACTACCGTATGAACCATCAAATATGCAATTTTTTGACATAACATTATTTTGTCTATGATTCTCCAAGAAGAGAATGTTTGTTGGCAAAACAATTTTTATACTGATAAACTACCAAACCTCCAACATTTTGGCTCAAAATTATTTTGTTCAGGATCCTCCAAGAGAACATTTAAAAATTTTAGGAAAGATTTTATGAGAAAACAATTGAAATACTGCCAAAATTTTGAGATTTAAGTCGAAATTTTAAGAAATGAGTCAAAATTTCAAGAAAAAAGTCGAAATTTCAAGAAGAAAGTCGAAATTTTCAGAAGAAAGTCAAAATTTAGAGTTTAAAGTCGAAATTACGAAAAGAAAAGTCAAAATTTTGAGTGTAAAGTCCCAGAATAAATTCGAAATTGGAAAAAATATTCGAAATTTCAAGAAGAAAGTCGAAATTTCCAAAAGAAAGTCGAAATTTCCAAAAGAAAGTCGAAATTTCCAAAAGAAAGTCGAAATTTAGAGTTTAAAGTCGAAATTACGAAAAGAAAAGTCAAAATTTTGAGTGTAAAGTCAATAGTCCCAGAATAAATTCGAAATTGGAAAAAATATTCGAAATTTCAATAAAGAAGTTAAAATTTCGAGTATAAAGTCCAAATTTCGAGTTTAAAGACAAATTTTGGGAAAAAAAAGGTCAAAATTCTACAAGAAAGTCGAAATTTCGAGAAGAAAGTCAAAATTTTGAGAAAAAAGTCGAAATTTCAAAAAAAAGGCGAAATTTCAAAAAAAGCGAAATTTCAATTTTATAGTCGAAATTACGAAAAAAGTTAAAATTTCTAGTGTAAAGTCAAAGTTCCGAGAATAAAGTCCAAATTTCGAGAAAAAAGTCGATGTTTCAAGGAAAAAGTGGAAATTTCAAAGTTCAAATTCGAAATTTGGGGAAGAAAGGTCAAAATTCGAAAAGAAAATCAAAATTTGAAGAAGAAAGTTGAAATTACGAGAAAAAAGTCGAAGTTTCAAGTTTGAAGTCGTAATTTTGAGAAAAAAAAGAGGACATTTTGAGAAGAAAGTAGAAATTTTAAGGAAAAAGTCAAAATTTTCAAGTTTATAGTCGAAATTCGGGAAAAAATTTAAAATTTCGAAAAGAAAGTCGAAATTTCAAGAAAAAGGTCGAAATTGCGAGTTTGAGTCCTAAATTACGAAAAAAAAAAAATTAAAATTTCGGGAATAAAGCCAAAATTTCGAGAAAAAAGTCGAAATCTCGAGAAAAAATTTAAATTTTAAGAAAAAAGTTGTAATTTTGAGGAGAAAGTGGAAATTTTCTAGATTAAAGTCGAAATTCAAGAAAAAAATCAAAATTTTGAAAAGAAAGTCAAAATTTCGAGAAAAAGTTCGAAATTTTGAGTTTGAAGCTTAAATTACAAAATAAAAGTTAAAATTTCGAGTGTTAGGTCAAAATTTCGGGAATAAAGTCAAAATTTCGAAAAAAGAGTCGAAATTTCAAGAAAAAAGTCGAAATTTTGAGTTTTAAGCTTCAATTACGAAATAAAAGTTAAAATTTCGAGTGTTAAGTCAAAATTTCGGGAATAAAGTCGAAATTTCGGGAAAAGAGTCGAAATTTCAAGAAAAAAGTCGTAATTTGGAGAAAAAAAGTTGAAATTCCAGAAGAAAGTTGAGATTTCGAGAAGAAATTTCGAGTTTTAAGTCAAAATTACGAAAAGGAAGTAAACAGTTTCAGTGTAAAGTCGAAATTTCGAGAATAAAGTCGAAATTTCGAGAAAAAATTCGAAATGTTAAGGAAAAAGTCGAAATTGCTAGTTGGAAGTCGAAATTTGGAGAAACAAATTGGAAATTTGAGAAAAAAGTCGAAATTTTGAAATTAGAGTAGAAATTTTGAGAAAAAGTCAAAATTTCGACTGTTTTCAAGTTTAAAGTGGAAATTTGAAGAAAAAAGTCGAAATTCGAGAGAAAAGTCGAAATTGTGAGATTAAAGTCATAATTTTAAGAAAAAAGTCAAAATTTCGAGTGTAAAATCGAATTTCCGAGAACAAAGTCAAAATTTCGAGAAAAAAGTCGAAATTTCAAGAAAAAAGTTGAAATTTCGAGTTTAAAATCGAAATTTGGAGAAAAAGTCGAATTTGTTTTTAAAAAAGTTATAATTTTAAGCTTGAAGTCGAAATGTGGAGAAAAAAACTTTAAATTTGAGAAAAAAAGTCGAAAATTCAAGGAAAAAGTCGAGATTTCGAGTTTAAAGTCGAAATTACTAAAAAAAAGTTAAAATTTCGAGTCTATAGTCAAAACTCCGGAAATAAAGTCAAAACTTCGAGAAAACAAGTCCAAAGAAGGTTTCACCCCTGGTAAAGGGGTGAAACCTTCTTTGGACTTAATCACAAGCCACAGTGTTTAGTTCAGTGCTTTAGTTCGAGAAAACAGTCGAAATTTCAAGAAGAAACTCGAAATTACGAAAAAAAAGTCAAAATTTCTAGATTAAAGTCATAATTCCGAGAATAAAGTAAAAATTTCGAGAAAAAAATTAAAATTTTAAACAAAAACTCGAAAATTTTGAATTTAAAGTCGAAATTTGAAAAAAAAAAGGTTGTTGGTAAGGTCAAAATTCGAGAAAAAAGTCGAAATTTCAAGAAGAAAGTCGAAATTTCGAGTTTGATGAAGAAATTTGAGCAAAAGGTTAAAATTTCGAGAACAAAGTCGAAATTTCGAGAAAAAAGTTGAAATTTCAATGAAAAAGAGATTTCGAGTATAAATTCGAAATTACAAAAAAAAACCAGAATTTCGAAAATTCCCAGAATAAAGTCGAAATTTTGAGAAAAAAGTCAAAATTTCGTGAAAAAGTCGAAATTTCGAATTTTTAGTCGAAATTTGGAGGAAAAAGGTCAATCTTATTTTGCCTGTGGGCCTCCAAGAGCACTTTTGTGAATTTGAGAGAAGATTTTATGGCAAAACAATTGCAATACTGATGAACCAGTAAAAACCCAACTTTTCAATTCAATATCATTTTGCCTAAGGGGCTCCAAGAGCACATTTGTGAATTTTAGAAAAAATTTTTCGCGACCAAACAATTGAACAAACTAATAAATGCCCAAAGTTCAGCTTAAATCAGTTGTAAATTTTAAAAATTTTACGGGAAGACTACTATATGAACCATCCAATACCCAACTTTTTAACATAACATTATTTTGCCTATGATTCCCAAGAAGAGAATGTTTGGTGGCAAAACAATTTAAATACTGATGAAGTACCAAACCTTCAACATTTTGGCTCAAAATCATTTTGTTCAGGATCCTCCAAGAGAACATTTTCAAATTTTAAAGAAGATTTTATGGGAAAACAATTGCAATACTGATGAACCACTAAAAACCTTACTTCTTAACTCAATATTATTTTGTCTGTGGGCCTCCAAGAGCACATTTGTGAATTCTACAGAATTGTTTGTAACCAAACAATTGAAATACTAACAAACTACTAAATGACTAACGTTTATTCCAAACTGGTTGCAAATTTTAAAGATTTTATGGGAAAACAACTTTAGGAACCACCAAATACCCCATTTTTAACATAACTTTATTTTGCTTCTGATTCTTCAAGAAGAGAATGTTTGGTGGGAAAACAATTTAAATACTGATGAACTACCAGACTTCCAACATTTTGGCTCAAAATTATTTTGTTCAGGATCCTCCAAGAGAACATTTTCAAATTTAAGAGAAGGTTTCATGAGAAAACAATTGCATTACTAATGAACCACTAAAAAACCAACTTCTTAACTTAATATTATTTTCTCTGTGGGCCTCCAAGAGCACTTTTGTGAATTTTACAGAATATTTGGTAACCAAACAATTAAAATACTAACGATCTACTAAATGACTAACGTTTATCCCAAACTGGTTGCTACTTTTAAAGATTTTATGGGAAAACAACCTTAGGAACCACCAAATACCCCATTTTTAACATAACTTTATTTTGCCTCTGATTCTTCAAGAAGAGAATGTTTGATGGCAAAACAATGTAAATACTGATGAACTACCAAACTTCCAACATTTTAGCTCAAAATTATTTTGGTCAGAATCCACCAAGACAACATTTGCAAATCTTAGAGAAGGTTTTATGAGAAAACAATTGCAATAGTGATGAACCATTAAATACCCAACATTTTAACTCAATATTATTTTGTCTGTGGGCCTCCAAGAGCACATTTCTGAATTTTAGAGAAGATTTTATGGGAAAACATTTGCAATACTGATGAAAAAGTAAAAACCCAACTTTTTAACTCAATATTATTTTATCTGTGGGCCTCCAAGAGCACATTTGTGAATTTTAAAAAAATTATTGCGACCAAACAGTTAAAATAATGACACACTAATAAATGCCCAAAATTTATCTCAAACCAACTGTAAATTTTAGAAATTTTACAGGAAAACTACGCTATCAAATACTCAATTTTTTTACATAACATTATTTTGCCCATGATTTTCCAAGAAGAAAATGTTTGGTGGCAAAACAATTTAAATACTGATGAACTACCAAACCTCCAACATTTTAGCTCAAATATATTTTGTTCAGGATCTTCCAAGAGAACATTTGCAAATTTTAGAGAAGATTTCATGGGAAAACAATTGCAATACTGATGAACCACTAAATACGCAACATTTTAACTCAATATTATTTTGCCTGTGGGCCTCCTAGAGCACATTTGTGAATTTTAGAGAAGATTTTATGGCAAAACAATTGCAATACTGATGAACCAGTAAAAACCCAACTTTTTAACTCAATATTATTATGCTTGTGGGCCTCCAAGAGCACATTTGTGAATTTTAAAAAATTTTTCCCAACCGAAAAATTGAAACAATGACAAACTAAAAAATGCCCTAAGTTCAACTTAAACCAGTTGTGAATTTTGGAAATTTTATGGAAAAACTACCGTATGAACCATCAAATATGCAATTTTTTGACATAACATTATTTTGCCTATGATTTTTCAAGAAGAGAATGTTTGGTGGCAAAACAATTTAAATACTGATGAACTACCAAATCTCCAACATTTTAGCTCGAAGTGATTTTATTTAGTATCCTCCAAGAGGACATTTGTAAATTTTACAGCAGATTTCATGGGGAAATAAGTACAGTAGTGATATACTACCAATCTTCTGATAACCTATCAAATTTCCAACGTCTTAACTCAAAATTATTTTGTTTCAGACATTTGCAGATTGTGGAGGAGATTTTATGGAAAAACAACTGCGATACTAATTAACCATCAAATACCCAATTTTTTAACCTAATATTATTTATTCTATTGACCTTCAAGAGTACATTTGAGTATTTTAGACAATTTTTCATGAACAAACAATTAAAATACTGACAAATGCCCAATGTTTAGCTCAAACCATTTGCAAATTTAGAGCACGAAAAGAAACTTCTCTAATCACCAACTTTTTAACATAACATTATTGTGTTTATTCTTCATGGTAGACCCTTATTGATCGGAAATATTATGTTTTTTTTTCAATTTATTTCAAAAACTGTTTAGAAAATTGTTAACAAACCATAAAAATTTAAATATTGCCAAACTGGGCCGAAGAAATGTTAAATAAATTGAAAAAAAAACATAACATTATTGTATTTGTGGTTTTCAAGGAAGAGAATGTTTCGTGACAAAACAACTGGAATACTGATGAACTGTCAAACTTTCATGGTTTTAGCTCAAAATTATTTTGTTCGGGATCGTCCACGAGAACATTTGTAAATTTTAGAGAAGATTTGCGGATCTTAGAGAAGATTGCATAGCAAAACAACTGCAATACCGATAAACCATCAAATATACAACTTTTTAACATCATATTTTTCTATAAACCTCCAAGAGCACATTTGTGAATTTTAGAGGATTTTTCGTGGCCAAGCAATTGAAATACAGATCAACTAGTAAATGCCCAACTTTTAGCTAAACCCTTTGCCACGAATTTTTTGAATCTTATTGGACAAATAACCGCTTGAACCACCAACAGTTTAACATAACATTATGTCTGTCTGATTCTCCAAGAAGAGAATGTTTCGTAGCAAAATAATGAAATTCTGATGAACCTACAAAACTTATCATTTTGACTCAAAATTATTTTGATGAAGATCCTCCAAGAGGATATTTCCGAACTTTAGAGAAAGTTTAATGAGAAAATAACTGCAAAGTTGATGAACCAGCAAATATCCAACTTTTTAGCTCAATATTATTTTGCCTATGGGTCTCCAAGACACATATTTATAAAATTTAGATAATTTTTCACGAGAAAACAGGTAAAATTCTGACGAACTAACAAATGCCCAACGTTTAACTCAAATCATTTTCGAATTTCCTAACTTAATATTATTTTGTCTGTGGACCTCCAAGAGCACATTTGGCAATTTTAGATAAGATTTTATGGGAAAACCCAATATCATTTTGCCTGTGGGCCTACTAGAGCACCTTTGTGAATTTTAGAAAATTTTTATGCTCAAACAATTAAAATAATAACAGCAAATTAATAAATACCCAAAGTGCAACTGAAACTAGTTGTGAATTTTAGAAATTTGACGGGAAACTACCGAATGAACCATCAAATACCCAACTTTTTAACATAATATTATTTTGCTTGTGGTTCTCCAAGAAGAAAATATTACGTGGCAAAACAACTAAAATACTGATGAACTACCAAACGTCCCACATTTTGACTTAAAACTATTTCGATCAGGATCCTCCAAGAGAACATTTACGAATTTTAGAGAAGAGTTCATGGGAAAACATCTGCAATACCGATGAACTACCAAATACACACCTTTTTAACATCACATTATTTTGCCTATGAACCTCCAAGTGCACATTTGTGGATTTTAGAGAATTTTTCGTGACCAAACTATTGAAATACTGACCAAATTATTAAATGCCCAACGTTTAGCTCAAACCATTTGCGAATTTTGGAAATTTTGTTGAAAAATAACCATCAACTTTTTAACATAACCTTATTATATCTGTAATTCTTTCAGAAGAGAATGTTTCGTGGCAAAATATCTGAAATACATCCAACGTTCTAACTCAAAATTATTTCGTTCAGGTTCTCTTAAAAAAACACTTGCGATTTTAGGGAAGATTTCATGGGAAAACGGATGAACTACCAAATGCACAACTTTTTAACATCATATTATTTTGCCTATGGAACCCCAAGAGCACATTTGCAGATTTTAGCGAATTTTTCGTGACCAAACAATTGAAATATTGATCAATTATTAAATCTCCAACGTTTAGCTCAAATCATTTGCAAATTTTGGGAACCTTATGGAAAAATAACCACTTGAATCATCAACTTTTTAACATAACATTCATTTGCCTGTGATTCTCCAAGAAGAGAATGTTTCGTGGCAAAATAATGAAATACTGATGAACTATCAAAAGTTCAACGTTTTGACTCAAAATTATTTTGATCAAGATCCTCCAAGAGAATATTTCCGAATTATAGAGAGGGTTTCATAGGAAAATATTTGCAAAACTGATGAACCACCAAATATCCATCTTTTTAACTAAATATTATTTTGACTATGGACCTCCAAGAGGCATATTAATGAAATTTAGAGAATTTTTTATGAGCAAACAGGTAAAATACTGACAAACTGCTGAAGGCTTCATGTTTAACTCAAATCATTTTTGAATCTTAGAGTTTTCATGAGAATTGCTTAAACCACCAACTTTTTAACACATTATTATTTTGCTTGTGGTTCTCTAAAAAGAAAATGTTTTGTGGCAAAACACTTGAAATACTGATGAACTACCAAACGTCCAACGTTCTGACTTAAAATTCTTTTATTTTAGAGATTTTAGAGAAGAGTTTATGGAAAAACAACATGGATTTTAGAAAAATTTTCGTGAACAAACAATTGAAATACTGACCAATTACTATATGGCCAACGTTTAGCTTAAACCATTTGCGAATTTTGGAAATCTTATGAGAAAATAACTTCTTGAACTACCAACTTTTTAACATAACCTTAATTGCCTGTGATTGTT
The DNA here is from genome assembly GCA_028583605.1 of Dastarcus helophoroides. NCBI lineage: Eukaryota > Metazoa > Arthropoda > Insecta > Coleoptera > Bothrideridae > Dastarcus > Dastarcus helophoroides. The sequence goes on along the minus strand of CM053332.1, from coordinate 25,579,594 downwards.
AAAGAAGATAATATTTCCTAGCAAAATAATTGAAATACTGATGAATTATCAAAAGTTTAACGTTTTGATTCAAAATTATTTTGATCAAGATCCTCCAAGAGAATATTTTCGACATGTGGAGAAAGTTTCATGGGAAAATATCTGCAAAATTGATAAACCACCAAATATCCAACTTTTTAACTTTATATTATTTGACTATGGACCTCTAAGAGGCACATTTATAAAATTTAGAGAATTCTTCATGAGCAAACCGGTAACGAAATACTAAATGCCTCACGTTTAACTCAAATCATTTTTGAATTTTAGAGTTTTCATGAGAAAACAACTGCTTAAACCATCAACTTTTTAACATAATATTATTTTGCTTGTGGTTTTCCAAGAAGAGAATATTTTGTGGCAAAACAATTTAGATACTGATGAACTATCAAACGTCTAACGTTTTGACTCAAAATTATTTTGATCAGCATCCTCCAAGAGAACATTTGCGAATTTAAGAGAAGAGTTTATGGGAAAACATCTGCAATACGGATGAACTACCAAATAAACAATTTTTTAACATCACATTATTTTGCCTATGGACCCCCAAGAGCACATTTGTGGATTTTAGAGAATTTTTAGTGACCAAACAATTGAAATACTGACCAATTACTATATGCCCAACGTTTAGCTCAAACTATTTGCAAATTTTGAAAATAGTATGAGAAAATAACCTCTTAAATTACCAACTTTTTAACATAACCTTAATTGCCTGTGATTGTTTAGGAAGAGAATGTTTCGTGGCAAAATAATTGAAATACTGATGAAATATCAAAAACCTAATGTTTTGACAAAAGATGATTTTAATTAAGATCCTCGAAGAGGATATTTGCTAATTTTAGAGAAGGTTTCATTAAAAAACATCTGCAAAACTGATGAACCACCAAATATCCAACTTTTTAACTTAATATTATTTTACCTACGGACCTCCAAGAGCACATTTATGAAATTTAGAGAAGTTTTCATGAACAAATAGGTAACCTTCTGTCGAACTATGCTCAAGATTTAACTCAAATTATCTTCAAATTTTAGAGATTTCATGAGAAAACAATTGCTTAAGCCACCAACTTCTTAACATAATATTATTTTGCCTGTGGTTCTCCAAGAAGAGAATGTTTTGTGGAAAAACAATTGAAATACTGATGAACTATCAAACGTCCAAAGTTCTGACTCAAAATTATTCCGTTCGGGATCCCCCAAGAGAACGTTTGCAATTTTAGAGAAGAGTTCATGGGAAAACATGTACAATACGGATGAACTACCAAATACACAACGTTTTAACTTTATATTATTTTGCCTATGGACCTCCAAGAGCACATTTGTAGATTTAAGAGAATTTTTCGTGACCAAACAATTGAAATACTGACCAATTACCAAATGCCCAACGTTTGGCTCAAACCATTTGCGAATTTTGGGAATCTTATGGGAAAATAACCGCCTGAATCACCAATTTTTTAACATAATATTAATTTGCCTGAGATTCTCCAAGAAGTGTTGCAACACTATGTTACACTGTGCGACACTATGCTACACTATGTCACACAGTGTAACACCATGATGCAACATTTTGTTACACTGTGTAACACTATGTTACACTGTATAACACTATGTCACACAGTGTAACACCGTGTTGCAATATTATGTTACATTGTAAAACACTACGTTAGACACTAAAACACTATGTTTCGCAGTGGAATACCATATTGTGCAGTGTAATACTGTGTTACACAGTGTAACAACATGTTGCAACACTATGTTACACAGTGAAACACTATGTTACCCAGTGAAATACCACATTACGCAGTGTAATACCATGTTACACTGTGTAACAATAGGTTATACAATTGCAAAAGTTTTAGAAAGAGACTAAAATAAAAATTTTCCCAATTTAAAGTGCAGGCGATATTAAAATAGAAATTCCGAGATCACAATCGATTGAGAAAAAAACTAGAAATTACCAGTTTTATTAGGAATTTAAAGTAGAGCTTTAAGAAGTATTCAAATGTTTTAATAGAAAATTTAATTTCGAAAGCTTAAAGACGAAATATTGGGAAGCAAACTGAATTTAGACATTAAAATTTATAAATTGTAAAAACTCAAAGTTTTGTAGCTAAATAATAACATACCGATGAACTATCAAAAGTTTAACGTTTTGATTCAAAATTATTTTGATCAAGATCCTTCAAGAGAATATTTCCGAATTGTAGAGAGGGTTTCATGTTTAAATATCTGCAAAACTGATGGACCACCGAATATCCAATTTCATAACTTAATATTATTTGGACTATGGACCTCTAAGAGGCACAATTATGAAATTTAGAGAAATTTTTATGAGCAAACAGGTAAAATACTGACGAACTAACAAATGTCCAACGTTTAACTCAAATCATTTTCGAATTTTATAGATTTCATGAGAAAATAACTGCTCAAACCACCAACTTTTTAACATAATATTATTTTGCTTGTGGTTCTTCAAGAAGAAAATATTTCGTGGCAAAACAACTGAAATACTGATGAACTACCAAACGTCCCACATTTTGACTCAAAACTATTTTGATCAGGATCCTCCAAGAGAACATTTACGAATTTTAAAGAAGAGTTCATGGGAAAACATGTGCAATACGGATGAACTATCAAATACACAACTTTTTAACATCAAATTATTTTGCCTATGGACCCCCAAGAGCACATTTGTGGATTTTAGAGATTTTTTCGTTACCAAACAATTAAAATACTGACCAATTACTAAAGGCCCAACGTTTAGCTCAAAGCATTTGTAAATGTTGGGAATCTTGTGAAAAAATAACCGCTTGAACCACCAACTTTTTAACTTAACCTTATTATGTCTGTGATTCTTTCAGAAGAGAATGTTTCGAGGCAAAATATTTGAAATACGTCCAACATTCTAACAGGTTCTCCTAAGAGAACACTTGCGATTTTAGAGAAGATTTCATGGGAAAACAGCTGCAATACGGATGAACTACCAAATGTACAACTTTTTAACATCATATTATTTTGCCTATGGACCTCCAAGAGCACATTTGTAGATTTTAGAGAATTTTTTGTGATCAAACAATTATTATACTGACCAACTACTAATGCTCAACGTTTAGTTCAAACCATTTGCGAATTTTGGGGATCTGATTGGGAAAATAACCGCTTGAACCACCAACTTTTTAACATGATATTATTATATCTGTGATTCTCTAAGAAGAGAATGTTTCGTGGCAAAATAATTAAAATACTGATAAACTATTAAACCTCCAATGCTTTAGCTCAAAATTATTTTGTTCGGGATCCTCCAAGAGGACATTTGCGAATTGTAGTGAAGATTTTATGGGAAAACAACGCTATACTGATGAACCACCAAATAATCAACTTTTTAACTTAATATTATTTCATCTATGGACCTCCAAGAGCCACATTTATAAAATTTAGGGAATATTTTATAAACAAACAGTTAAAATACTGACGAACCACTAAATGCACAACGTTTAACTCAAACCATTTGTGAATGTTAGAGATTTCATGGGAAAACAACTGCTTGAACCAACAATTTTTTAATACAACATTATTTTGCTTGTGGTTCTCCAAGAAGACAATGTTTTGTAGCAAAATAATTGAAATACTGACTGATGGGATACTAAATGTCCAACATTTAATTTAAACCATTTGCGAGTGTTAGAAATTTCATGAAAGAACAACTGCTTGAACCACCAACTTAATACAACATTATTTTGCTTGTGGTTTTCCAAGAAGAGAATGTTTCGTGGCAAAATAATTGAAATACTGATGAACTATCAAACGTGAAAAGCTCTAACTCAAAATTATTCCGTTCGGGATGCCCCAAGAGAACATTTGTGATTTTAGAGAAGAGTTCATGGGAAAACATGTGCAATACGGATGAACTACCAAATACACAACTTTTTAACATCACATTATTTTGCCTATGGACCCCCAAGAGCACATTTGTGGATTTTAGAGAATTTTTCGTGACCAAACAACTGAAATACTGACCAATTACTAAATACCCAACGTTTGGCTCAAACCATTTGCTAATTTTGGGAATCTTGTGGGAAAATAACCGCTTGAATCACCAACTTTTTAACATAAAATTAATTTGCCTATGATTCTCCAAGAAGAGAATGTTTCGTGGCAAAATAATGGAATATTGATGAACTATCAAAAGTTTAACGTTTTGACTTAAAATTATTTTGATCAAGATCCTCCAAGAGAATATTTATGAATTGTAAAAAAGGTTTCATGGGAAAATATCTCCAAAATTGATGAACCATCAAATATTCAACTTTTTAACTTAATATTATTTTGACTATGGACCTCCAAGAGGCACATTTATGAAATTTAGAAAATTTTTCATGAGCAAGCAGGTAAAATACTGACGAACTACTAAATGCCCAACGTTTAATTCAAATCATTTTTGAATTTTAAAGATTTCATGAGAAAACAACTGCTTAAACCACCAACTTTTTAGCATAATATTCTTTTGCTTGTGGTTCTCCAAGAAGAGAAGGTTTTGTGGCAAAACAATTGAAATACTGATGAACTATCAAACGTCTAACGTTTTGACTCAAAATTATTTTGATCAGGATCCTCCAAGAGAACATTTGCGAATTTTAGAGAAGAGTTTATGGAAAAATATCTGCAATATGGATGAACTACCAAATACACAACTTTTTGACATAAAATTATTTTGCCTATGGAACTCCAAGAGCACATTTGTGGATTTTAGAGATTTTTTCGTGATCAAACAATTGAAATACTGACCAATTACTAAATGCCCAATGTTGAGCTCAAACCATTTGCGAATTTTGGGAATCTTGTGGAAAAATAACCGCCTAAACCACCAACTTTTTAACATAACCTTAATATGTCTGTGATTCTTTCAGAAGAGAATGTTTCGAGGCAAAATATTTGAAATACGTCCAACGTTCTAACTCAAAATTATTTCGGTCAGGTTCTCCTAAGAGAACACTTGCGATTTTAGGGAAGATTTCATGGAAAAACATCTGCAATACGGATGAACTACCAAATGTACAACTTTTTAACAACATATTATTTTGCCTATGGTCCTCCAAGAGCAGATTTGTGGATTTTAGAGAAGTTTTCGCGACCAAACAACTGAAATACTGACCAATTACTAAATACCCAACGTTGAGCCCAAACCATTTGCGAATTTTGGGAATCTTGTGGAAAAATAACCTCCCAAACCACCAACTTTTTAACATAATTTTATATAGATCATGAGAAATCCTCTACACTACTGATGAACTACCAAATGCACAACTTTTTAACATCATATTATTTTGCCTATGGCCCTCCAAGAGCACATTTGTGGATTTTAGAGAATTTTTCGCGACCAAACAATTGAAATACTGATGAACTAGCAAATGTCCAATGTTTTGACTCTAAATTATTTCGTCCAGGATCCACCAAGCGAACATTTTCGCACTTTAGAGGAGATTCCATGGGAAAATAATTGCAACAGTGATGAACCACCAAATACCTAACTTTTTAGTAAAAAATTATTTTGCTTTTGATGGTCCAAGAGGCATTCGTATATTTTAAAGAATACTTCATGACTAAACCACCGAGGTACCCCAATTTACTTTTGTATCTTATGAATTTCGAATTACTCGTTGACTTGGCTCCTCAAAACCTCTCCAGATTGCATCCATGGGTTTAGATCGACTTTTGAAAGATTTACGTAAACAAGCAGCACTCGAGTTCAAAAAACGCTGCGTACTGAAGGGTCCTTGTACGCCCCCAAAATAATTGAAATACTGATGAACTATCAAACGTGAAAAGCTCTAACTCAAAACTATTCCGTTCGGGATCCCCCAAGAGAATATTTGCGATTTTAGAGAAGAGTTCATAGGAAAACATGTGCAATATGGATGAACTACCAAATACACAACTTTTTAACATCACATTATTTTGCCTATAGACCCCCAAGAGCACATTTGTGGATTTTAGAGAATTGGTCGTGACCAAACAACTGAAATACTGACCAATTACTAAATGCCCAATGTTGAGCTCAAACCATTTGCGAATTTTGGGAATCTTGTGGAAAAATAACCGCCTAAACTACCAACTTTTTAACTCACCCTTAATATGTCTGTGATTCTTTCAGAAGAGAATGTTTCGAGGCAAAATATTTGAAATACGTCCAACGTTCCAACTCAAAATTATTTCGTTTAGGTTCTCCTAAGAGAACACTTGCGATTTTAGGGAAGATTTCATGGGAAAACATCTGCAATACGGATGAACTACCAAATGTACAACTTTTTAACATCATATTATTTTGCCTATGGTCCTCCAAGAGCACTTTTGTAGAATTTAGAGAACTTTTCGTGGCCAAACAATTGAAATACTGACCAACTACTAATGCTCAACGTTTAGTTTAAACCATTTGCGAGTGTGGGGATCTTGTGGAAAAATAACCTCCTAAACCACCAACTTTTTAACATAATTTGATATAGTTTATGAGAAATCCTCTGCAATACTGATGAACTACCAAATGCACAACTTTTTAACATCATATTATTTTGCCTATGGACCTCCAAGGACACATTTGTGGATTTTAGAGAATTTTTCGTGACCAAACAACTGAAATACTGACCAATTACTAAATGCCCAACGTTGAGCTCAAACCATTTGCAAATTTTGGGAATCTTGTGGAAAAATAAGCGTCTAAATCACAAACTTTTTAACATAATTTTATATAGTTCATGAGAAATCCTCTACAATACTGATGAACTGCCAAATGCACAACTTTTTAACATCATATTATTTTGCCTATGGACCTCCAAGGACATATTTGTGGATTTTAGAGAATTTTTCGCGACCAAACAATTGAAATACTGATGAACTAGCAAATGTCCAATGTTTTGACTCTAAATCATTTCGTCCAGGATCCATCAAGAGAACATTTTCGCACTTTAGAGGAGATTCCATGGGAAAATAATTGCAACAGTGATGAACCACCAAATATCTATGTTTTTAGTAAAAAATTGTTTTGCTTTTGATGCTCCAAGAGGCATTCGTGAATTTTAAAGAATACTTCATGACTAAACCACCGAGCAGTGGCGGCTGGCGTATAGGCACTGTAGAACTGCAGCACCCCCAATTTTGCTTAAGAGTTTTTTTTCTCAAAATTTTCTGAACACTTTTCATTTCACAATTTTTTGTAGAAATTTTAAATATTCTCTTATTTCTTTTTATAGAAATTTTAGGCTTCTTTTACGAAGTTACGACATTTAAAAACCTAATTTATTTTTAATTTTGATCAAAATCACATTTTTAAAAACTAATTTTTGTAAAAGTATTGAGGAAGAAAAAAAAATCGAATTTTGAGAAAAAAGTCGAAATTTAAGAAAATATCGAAATTTTGAGAAAAAAAAAGTCGAAATTTTGAGTTTAAAGTCGACATTTCGAGAAAAATGCCGATATTTTGAGAAAAATGTCGAAATTTCGATATTAAAGTCAACATTTCGAGAAAAAAGTCGAAATTTGAGAAAAATGTCGAAATTTCAGGAAAGAAGTCGAAATTTCAAAATATTTCGAGAAAAAAGTCGAAATTTAAGAAAAAAGTCGAGAATTTGAGAGAAAAAATCGAATTTTGCGAGAAAAGTCGAAATTTCGAGAAAAAAAATCGAAATTTTGAGTTTAAAATCGAAATATTGGAAAAAATATTGAAATGTCGATATTAAGGTCAAAATTTCGACAATAAAGTTGAAATTTAAAAAAAAAACGAAATTTCGGGAAAAAGAGTCGAAATGTTGAGAAAAAATCGAAATTGAGAAAAAAGTCAAAATTTCAAGAAAAAAGGCGAAATTTCGAAATATTTCGAGAAAAAAATCGAAATTTGAGAAAAAAGTTGAAATTTCGAGAAAAAAGTCAACATTTCGCGAAAAAAAAGTCGAAATTTTCAGAAGAGTTGAAATTTAAGAAAAAAGTCGAAATTTTGAGAAAAAAAGTCGAAATTTCGAAATATTTCGAGAAAAAAATTGAAATTTGGGAAAATAGTCGAGATTTCGAGAAAAAAGTCGAAATTTCGCGAAAAAAAAGTCGAAATTTCGAGAAAAAAGTCAAAATTTTGAGACAAAAATCGAAGTTTGCGAGAGAAAAGTCGAAATTTCGAAAAAAAAGTTAAAATTTTGAATTTAAAGTCGAAATCTTGAGAAAAATATCGAAATGTCGATATCAAGGTCAAAATTTCGAGAAACAATCGAAATTTGAGAAAAAAGTCAAAATTTTGAGACCAAAGTCGAAATTTTGAGAAAAAAGTCGAACCTTCGAGAAAAAAGTCAAAATTCCGAGCTTAAAATTAAAATTTGAGAAAAAAAGTCGAAATTTCTAAAGATAACATTTTTTTAAATCAATTTCCTTTTTACGCCTTTGTAACATTTCGAAAAAGTTTAAATTTTCAGAAAAACTCGAAATTTCCAGAAAAAAGTCGAAATTTTGAGAAAAAAGTCGAAATTTGAGAAAAAAGTCAAAACTTGAAATAAAGGCGGAAGTTTGAGAAAAAAGTCGAAAATTCTAAAAATAACATTTTTTTTAATCGATGTCCTTTCTACGCCTTTGTAACTATTAATTATTTCAAATTTTTTTCAAATTTCGATTTTTTCTCTAAAAAATGTTGCTTTTTTTTCCTATGAAATTTGTGTTTTCCTCTAAACATTTTATACAAAGAATTTTTTTGAAATTTGGATTTATGCTGGAGATTTTTCCTTTAAAATATTTTTTCCTGTAGAAATTTTGCAATTTGCACTCAACTTTTCGAAACCGGACAATTGAAAACAAGTGAAAATTATCAGGTAGAGGTTTTCAAAAGTCGAAATATTGAGAAATTAAAATTTTGGAAAAAGTTTAAACTTTTGGTAGCTAAGATTTTGAATCAAAGTGGAACATTTTTTTAAGAAGTTGAAATTTTAAGTCAAAAAAATTTTACAAAAATGTCAAATATTTCATGAAATTTCAAAATTTTCAAAAAAGTCGAAATTTTGAAAGAATTTCCAAAATTAAGAAGCAGCGAAATCTTCAACAAAAAAACTCAAAAAGTAATCGAAACTTTCCAAAAAAAAAGTCGAAATTTTGAAAAAGAGGTGGCATTTAAATAAAAACAAATCGAAGTTATTAAGAATCGAAATTTTCAATAAAAAATTATAATGTTCAAAAATTATTATAAACAAAGATGAAATTTAGAAAAAAGTCGAAAATTCAAAAAGTCAAAAGTCCAGTTTTGAAAAAAATTACATTTTCAGAAAAAGTAAGAATTTTCAAATGGTAAAAATTAAAAAAATGTAACAATTAATTTTCAAAAAAAAATTACAAAAAAAAGACAGAACACCGAAAAGTCTAAATATTTACGAAAATACGGAAATTTTTAAAAGAGTATTCGCAGTTTTTCAAAACTGTCAATACTCAAAATTAAAATAAGGTCGAGATTACAAGAAAAAATTTTGCAATACAGTAGAAATATGGAAAAAATCCAACCTTTCAAGAAATGCGACATTATCAAAAGTTTTTATTGACAAGTTTTCAAAGAAATTCGAAATTTTCGAAAAGTAACGTTTTGAAAATGTCGAAATTTCTAGTAGAAATCTTAAAAATTTTTAAACTCCAAGCAGCACCCCCATTAGTTTTGGCTACGAGCCGCCACTGCCACCGAGGTACCTCAATTTACTTTTGTGTCTTATGAATTTCGAATTATTTGTTGCCTTGGCTCCTCTAAACCTCTCCAGATTGCACCCATGGGTTTAGATCGACTTTTGAAAGATTTACGTAAACAAGCAGCACTCGAGTTCAAAAAAAGCTGAAGGCTCCCCCATATCTACGCTAGATTTGTTGAGTTTGAAGTTATCGACTGCAAATGACCAACATACTAGAGAATTCAGCAGCGCAGCATTTTTCATGTTTCAGACTCCGTTTTTAAGGTTTGCTTTGAAGTCCAAATTTTGAAGCGTCGTCATTGACGAATAACTAACAATTGCAGCGAATTGAACATTGAAAAAGCATCGCCCTTTACTGCCTCAATTCATCCATTTGTTTACTTTATAGAATTGCAGTGCGTGACAAAGGGAACCACCGACTGACATCTTATTTACTCACCGATTAAGGTGGTTTCCGACATACGAAAACAAACCACTGTCAATACAGGTGTACCCTAGGATCAAAAAGAACACATGTCGACCCGCTCTGAAGAGCTACTTATATCGCTCGAGTATTTAATTAGGGATACAGACGAAAAGCAATTAAGAAGTTAAGAAAAAAGAGCCGAATATAATTAAGGGTTGAAGCCGTTAAAACTATCTTAAGTGGGCCCAAATCATCGACTGTTAATGGTGTTTATTTCATCCGAAAAGTGAAAGGAAGCTTATAAGTGGCGATAAGTTTTGTTTAATAAGTGTTTTAGCGCCGGTAATGCCCGTTGTAGATTACTTTTTGGGGGAGCAACTAATGGAATCAGCTGTCACGTATTAATATCGTTTCTTGGGAAATATAAATTTGGGAACGTACACCGCCCAATTAAAGAAATTTTTACGGCCCATACCAAACAAATCGAATTTTGATGATAGTACACACTAAAATCGTTTTTGCTTTGTAATCTCAGTTAACGAATTTGACAACGACGGCGCTTCAGTACTGAAGGTGGTGGTCAACAAATTTGAATACAGTATTTGCAAATTAGGGGCTCAGTATCATTGGCTTTATGACTTGATGGGAAAACTGTTTTTAAATTTGTTTTGTATCTCAATTACGAATTTGAACAAAACATCATTCTGCAATCTGCATGAACTCTTTAAAGCTTTTTTTCAATTTATTTAACATTTAAAAGCTGTGTGATTAAATTAGTTTTGATTATCTTGCGAAGCAGTGTTATTTTCATTCATGTTTTATTGGCCACTTATTCCACTTTAGTGGGTCCTTGATTATCTTCAAAAATTGAAATACAAATCTTGTCCCCTGAAACCAAGAAAGATTAAAAAACACAGAGCAACCTCTGTTGTGTTTTTTAATCTTTCTTGGTTTCAGGGGACAAGATTTGTATTTCAAGTTATTCCTTCCACATAGATTTTCAGTAACTTTCTGTTAAGGATTGGCACTCTATAATAGATTGCCAATCCTCAACAGAGGCTTCTTTTGTTGAGGATTAGCAATCTTAATCTTAACAGAAGGTTACTTAAAATCTAGTGGAAGAAGTAACTAGCGAAGAAAAAGCCAATAAAACTTGAATCAAAACAAATTAGTTACGTTTATCCAAGGTGATTTTATAAATGAAAAAGTATGTTTGATCGACAGCACCATCTATCGCCCTTTTACAGCAATCTGGATGTGGTAAGATGGTGCCAAATTTTGATAAATGGTGCTATCGATCAAATGCACCATTTTAGTTATAAAATTAGTTTAAATGAACATAATAAGACTAACTTAATGAACTATGCACAGCTCTAAAAGGATCGTGCAGATTGCAGAATGATGTTTTGTTCAAATTCGTTGATACGATAATGTGTTATATTTTGGCACCACGCCGCGAGTCCTCAGCAAAGTTGTGATAAGGTTTCACCTTATCGTTAAATGCATCGCTGCCAGATCATTGATTTTATAGAAAATTGATTTTTTTTAATGCAACGTCAGTTTGGAATAGTTTTCTGAGGTAAAACTCTCGTGAGTAGCTGAATTGTTTACTGGAAGTGCAATTTCAATTCAGCTCCACTGACAAGTTAATTGTTGATACCGAGTTGTTCGGAATTTCGATTTTTGCGATTTCAGTGGCCTGCGCCAAAACGGCAGTTAAATTTGCAGTATGCATCTGCGAATCGACCACCTTTATAAATTATTTATTTTTTTGTCGTACAAGAACAATGAGCCAATAAATCGTGAAAAAAAAAAAATAAACGACTCGTATGCTTTACCGAAAAGAGACATATTTATCGATCCTATATCGAGTCACCTAGGGATACAGAAATATAAAAGCATGTTTATTCTTCGCGGGTCATGTTCACTCGCTTATAATATAGAGATACTTCACTTGTATAGTGATGTCTTAATCGAGTCGTGTGACCACCAGCATATTGTAAAAGACGAAAAATATCGAGTACGTTTTTCAGGATGTGTTCGCATTCGGTTTCAGCTCGATTATCAATACCACCTTCCGCGGTCTTTTGTTTTAAGCTGCGATTTGTTCGTTTGGTTTTAACAAAAGCGATCGCCTTGTTCCATATTCGAATATTAATTTCATCCCAGCGGACGTATGACGGAAATTAATATGCTAACAAAAATTACATCTAACAGTTTTGTAGCGTTCGGAATTTAATTGAAAAGGAACATTCGCCCAAATAAAGATTAATAGGAACCCAACCGTAACAAATGGCATTTCTTATTTATTTTTTTAACCTTAAATATTTAAGTTACTTCATTTTTTTGGTGGTCCTTGATTATCTTCAAAAATTGAAATACAAATCTTATCCTCTGAAATCAAGAAGGATTAAAAAACATAACAGAGGTTGCTCTAACGCGTTTCGGTAGCCAAGCTATCATTTTCAAAAAGATAGTTCAGTAAAGATTGCTTAAAAATCGATGTTTAATTTTTTGTTGTTCGTCAAAGTTACAAAACTGTTGCCCAAAGGCAGCAACCACTTTGTATGTTAAGAGTTCAGAAGTGGGATCTCGAGCTCGAATATGTGGGCCCCAAACAATTAAGATTGTTGCCAGAACTCGACTTTTCACTCAAAATAACTTTCAATTCAAAATTTTCACTTTAAACTCCAAACTCCTTTGAACAACGAATTTGGGAAAGGTTGACTTCAAACTTGAATTTCGATCTTTTTATCGAAAGTTCATTTAAAGTTGGGACTCCTAATTGGAAGAAAACAGCCCAAATTGAAAAACGCAAACATTTTGAAAAAAATTGTAAATTTTGGAGCGTCCAAATTTTTAAAAATTCGCAATTTTCGGTCAAGTTGAAATGTTGAAACATTAAAAGTTTGAAAAAAGTCGAAATTTTAAAGAACATTTCAACATTTATCACTATTTTAACTATTTTTTTTAAATTTCGATATTTTTATAAACATTTTGACTCTAATGCACAGACCAATAGGTTTGAACATTTGTTAGATTCGAAGTTTGGAAACCAAAGACAGGTTTCAATCTTGTTAGATCTCGTCAGTTTGGTATATCCAACTCGAATGCTAACAAATGTTCCGACAAGTAAGTACTAAAACATTCACAGGCGTCAAGCGAGTGACTCTTTAGTACTACCACCTATTGGTCCATAGAGAAACTATGGCCATCGCCAACAATGTCGTATGCAAGTAGAATGTAACCTAAACTACAAATTCATGGAGCTCTCCAGGCGGCGTGTATAGTGGCGAATCATAGGTAGCTGAACTACCAACAGTTGAAACACTGCCACCTAGCGAAGCGGTTGCTCTCTAGGAGAGTTCCCAGAAGACAAGGATTCTAATGCACAGACCAATAGGTTTGAACATTTGTTAGATTCGAAGTTTGGAAACCAAAGACATGTTTCAATCTTGTTAGATCTCGTCAGTTTGGTATATCCAACTCGAATTCTAACAAATGTTCCGACTAAAGAATCAACGAACGTCAAACGTGTGACTCTCAGACACTACCGCCCCCTATTGGTCCATAGGAAAAACTATGGCCATCGAATCTAACAAATGTTCAAATCTATTGGTCTGTGCATTAGAATCCTTGTCTTCTGGGAACTTTCCTAGAGAGCAACCGCTTTGCTAGGTGGTAGTGTTTCAACTGTTGGTTTCGCTACCTATGATTCACTACACACGCCTGGAGGGCTGCATGAATTTGCAGTCTAAATTGTATTCTACTCCCATAAAATTTTGACTGAAAATTTCGACCGACTCAAAATTTCGGGAAAATTTCGGGTAAATTTAGGGAAAATTAAAATTTTGGAAAGTTTGTTAAAAGTCTAACTTGTGAACAAGCCGAAATTTTGAAAAACGCGAACATTCTGAAGAAAATTGTAAATTGTGAAATGTCGAAATTTCCAAAAAATCCCACTTTTCTTTTCTGAAAATTGCGACATTTTTAAAAATTTGGACGTTCCAAAATTTATATTTTTTTCAAAATGTTTGCCTCTTTCAAAATTTCAGCTTTTTCAAAATTTCGACTTTTTCCAAATTTTTAATTTTTAAAAAATCGCATTTTTCAGTTAGGCTGAAATTTTGAAAAATTAAAAATTTGGAAAAAGTCGAAATTTTGAAAAAGCTGAAATTTTGAAAAAGGCAAACATTTTGAAAAAAATATAAATTTTGGAACGTCCAAATTTTTAAAAATGTCGCAATTTTCAGTCAAGTTGAAATTTTGAAGAATTAAAAATTCGGAAAAAGTCGAAATTTTGAAGAAACTAAAATTTCGAAAAACGGGAACGTCTTGGAGAAATTCTAAATTTTAAAATGTCGAAATTTTCAAAAAGTCGTATATTTTAGGAAAATTGAAATTTTGAAAATTTGGAAAAAGTCGGACGTTACAAAGCCCAAATTTTGAAGAACGCGAACATTTTGAAGAAAATTGTAAATTTTGAAATCGTCGAAAGTTTTAAAAATTCGCAATTTTTCAAGGTAACTGAAATTTGAAAAATTTAAAAATTTGAAAAAGTCGAAATTGAAGAAGCTGAAATTTCGAAAAACGGGAACGTCTTGGAGAAATTCTAAATTTTAAAATGTCGAAATTTTCAAAAAGTCGTTATCTTAAGAAAAATTGAAATTTTGAAATATTGGAAATAAGTCGAACTTTTAAAAAAGCCGAAATTTTAAATTACACGAACCTTCTGAAGAAAATTCTAAATTTTGAAACGTCGAAAATTTCCAAAAGTTGCTTATTTCTTTAAAGTTAAATTAAAGAAAAATTAAAAATTTGGAAAAAGTCGAAAATTTGAAGAAGCTGAAATTTTGAAAAACGGGAACATCTTGAAGAAAATTCTAAATTTTGAAATGTCTAATTTTTAAAAAGTCATAATTTTAAGGAAAATTGAAGTTTTGAAAAATTTGAAAAAAGTCGGACGTTTCAAGAAGCCCAAATTTTGAAGAACGCGAACATTTTGAAGAAAATTGTAAATTTTGGAATGTCGAAGTTTTTAAAAATCGCATTTTTCAGGTAAACTGAAATTTTGAAAAATTAAAAATTTGGAAAAAGTCGAAATTTTGAAGAAGCTGAAATTTTGAGAAACGGGAACAAGTTGAAGAAATTCTAAATTTTAAAATGTCGAAATTTTCAAAAAGTCGTTATCTTAAGAAAAATTGAAATTTTGAAATATTGAAAATAAGTTGAACTTTTGAAAAAACCGAAATTTTAAATTACACGAACCTTCTGAAGAAAATTCTAAATTTTGAAACGTCGAAAATTTCCAAAAATTGCTTATTTCATTAAAGTTAAATTATAGAAAAATTAAAAATTTGGAAAAACTCGAAAATTTGAAACAGCTGAAATTTTGAAAAACGAGAACGCCTTGTAGAAAATTCTAAATTTGGAAATGTCAAAATTTTAAAAAAGTCATAATTTTAAGGAAACTTGAAATTTTGAAAAATTTGAAAAAAGTGGGACGTTTCAAGAAGCCCAAATTTTGAAGAACGCGAACATTTTGAAGAAAATTATAAATTTTGAAATGTCGAAGTTTTTAAAAAATCGCATTTTTCAGGTAAACTGAAATTTTGAAAAATTTAAAATTTGAAAAAAGTCGAAATTTTGAAGAAGCTGAAATTTTGAAAAACGGGAACAAGTTGAAGAAATTCTAAATTTTAAAATGTCGAAATTTTTCAAAAAGTCGTTATCTTGAGAAAAATTGAAATTTTTAAATATTGGAGATAAGTCGAACTTTTGAAAAAGCCGAAATTTTAAATTACACGAACCTTCTGAAGAAAATTCTAAATTTTGAAACGTCAAAAATTTCCAAAAATTGCTTATTTCATTAAAGTTAAATTATAGAAAAATTAAAAATTTGGAAAAAGTCGAAAATTTGAAGAAGCTGAAATTTTGAAAAACGGCAACGTCTTGAAGAAAATTCTAAATTTCAAGATATCGAAATTTTCAAAAAGTCATAATTTTAAGGAAACTTGCAATTTTAAAAAATTTGAAAAAAGTGGGACGTTTCAAGAAGCCCAAATTTTGAAGAACGCGAACATTTTGAAGAAAATTGTAAATTTTGAAATGTCGAAGTTTTTAAAAAATCGCATTTTTCAGGTAAACTGAAATTTTGAAAAATTTAAAATTTGGAAGAAGTCAAAATTTGGAGAAGCTGAAATTTTGAAAAACGGGAATGTCTTGAAAAAAATTCTAAATTTTAAAATGTCGAAATTGTCGAAAAATCGTAAGTTTAAACAAACTTAAAATTTTGGAAAGTTTGATAAAAGTCTAACTTTTAAAGAAGCCCAAATTTTGAAGAACGTGAACATTTTGGGGAAAATTGTGAATTTTGAAATGTCGAAATTTCCAAAAAAATCCCATTTTTTAGTTAAGTTACCTATTGGTCCATAGAAAAAACTATGGCTATCGAATTTAACAAATGTTCAAATCTATTGGTCTGTGCATTAGAATCCTTGTCTTCTGGGAACTTTCCCAGAGAGCAACCGCTTTGCTAGGTGGTAGTGTTTCAACTGTTGGTTTCGCTACCTATGATTCACTACACACGCCTGGAGGGCTGCATGAATTTGCAGTCTAAATTGTATTCTACTCCCATAAAATTTTGACTGAAAATTTCGACCGACTCAAAATTTCGACCGAATGAAAATTTCGACCTTTTTTTAAAATTTCGATTTTTTTTTAGATTTCAATCTTTTTTTAAAATTTCGAGATCTTTTATGAATTCCAACTTTTTTTGTACAATGTATGCTTTTTTTAAAAATCCAAATTTTCTTAAAACATTTTTACCTCTTAAAACAGACAGCTTGGCTGTCGAAACGCGTTAGAGCAAATTTTCTTAAAACATTTTTAACTCTTAAAACAGTCGACGTATGTATTTGATAGTTTTTATATTTTTTTCTTGAAAATTTCAGTTTCTCTCTGAAGATGACAGCTTGGCTGTCGAAACGCGTTAGAGCAAATTTTCTTAAAACATTTTAACCTCTTAAAACAGTCGACGTATGTATTTGATAGTTTTTATATTTTTTTCTTGAAAATTTCAGTTTCTCTCTGAAGATGACAGCTTGGCTGTCGAAACGCGTTAGAGCAAATTTTCTTAAAACATTTTTACCTCTTAAAACAGTCGACGTATGGTATTTGATAGTTTTTAATTTTTTTCTTGAAAATTTCAGTTTCTCTCTAAAGATGACAGCTTGGCTGTCGAAACGGGTTAGAGCACCCTTTGTTGTGTTTTTTAATCTTTCTTGGTTTCAGGGGACAACTTATGTATTTCAATTTTTGAAAACTACATTTTAGAATTTCGATATTTCCAAATTTTCGCTTTATGCAAGATTTCCATTTTTCCCGAAGTTTCATTTGTTTTTTAAAATTTCGACTTTTCCCAAATTTTTGATTTGTTTCGAAAGGTTTTATACCTATTTTCTTCAACATTTCGACATTTTCTCAAAATTTTGACTCATTTTGAAGGTCTTCACGTTTCAAAATTTTTTGACTTTTTTGTCAGAAGTTTGCTTTTGATTTTGAAAATTTTGACTCAATCAAAATAATCCCCTTTATTTGAGTCGAGTTTTCAATATCTTAACTTTTTATAGAAATTTAGCATTTACGTAAATTTGAAAAAATTCATTTTTCATGGTGGACTCTTATTGGTCGGTAACATTATTATTATTATTTCAAATTAATTTTGAAAAGTTCGTTTAGATTTTTTAAAAATCGAATATTTTTTTTACAAATGTTGCCTTTCTTGGAAATTCTACGACTCTTTATCTGGAAAATTTGACTATTTTTTCAAAATGTCGATTGAAATTTTGAAACATCGAAGTTTTTCAAAAGTCGTAATTTTAAGGAAAACTGAAATTTTGGAAAGTTTGATAAAAGTCTAATTTTTAAAGAAGCCGAAATTTTGGAAAACGTGAACATTCTGAAGAAAATTGTAAATTTTGAAATGTGAAGATTTTTTAAAAATCGCATTTTTCTGTTAGGCTGTCATTTTGAAAAATCAAAAATTTGAAAAAAGTCGAAATTTTGGAAAAGCTGAAATTTTGAAAAAAACGCAAACATTTTGAAAAAAATTGTAAATTTTGGAACGTTTAAATTTTTAAAAATGTCGCAATTTTCAGTTAAGTTGAAATTTTGAAGAATTAAAAATTTGGAAAAGTCAAAATTTTAAAGAAGCTGAAATTTTGAAAAACGTGAACGTCTTAAAAAATTCTGAATTTGGAAATCTCGAAATTTTCAAATAGTCGTAATTTTAAGGAAAATTGAAATGTTGAAAAATTTGAAAAAAGTCGAACGTTCTTCAAACGTTCGACTTTTTGAAGAATTTTGAAGAACGCGAACATTCTGAAGAAAATTATAAATTTTGAAATGTCGAAATATCCAAAATATCCCACTTTTCAGTTAATTTGAAATTTTGAAAAATTAAAAATTTGGAAAAAGTCGAAATTTTGAAGATGCTGAAATATTGAAAAATAGGAACGTCTTAAGGGAAAATCTAAATTTTGAAAAGTCGAAATTTTTAAAGAGTCGTAAATTTAGGGAAAATTGAAATTTTGGAAATTTTGATAATAGTCTAACTTTTTCAGACGCCGAAATTTTGAAAAACGCGAACATTCTGAAGAAAATTGTAAATTTGGAGATGTTGAAATTTTCAAAAAATCGCATTTTTTAGTCAGTTGAAATTTTGAAATATTAAAAATTTGGTCGAAATTTTAATGAAGCTGAAATTTTGAAAAACGGGAATGTCTTGAAGAAATTCTAAATTTTAAAATGTCGAAATTTTCAAAAAGTCGTTATCTTAAGAAAAACTGAAATTTTGAAATATTGAAAATAAGTCGAACTTTTGAAAAAGCCGAAATTTTGAAAAACACCAACCTTCTGAAGAAAATTGTAAATTTTTAAATGTCGAAATTTTCAAATAATCGCATTTTTCAGTTAAGATTACATTTTAAAAAATTAAAAATTTGGAAAAAGTCGAAATTTTGAAGAAGCTGAAATTTTAAAAAACGGGAACGCCTTGAAGAAAATTCTAAATTTTAAAATATCGAAATTTTCGAAAAGTCGTAAGTTTAAAGAAACTTGAAATTTTGCAAAATTTGACAAAAGTCGGACGTTTCAAGAAGCCCAAATTTTGAAGAACGCAAACATTTTGAAGAAAATTGTAAATTTTGAAATGTCGAAATTTTTAAAAAATCGCATTTTTCAGGTAAACTGAAATTTTGAAATGTCGAAATTTTCATAGTCGTAATTTTAAGGAAAATTGAAATCTTGAAAATTTTAAAAAAAGTCAAACTTTTGAAGAAGCCGAAATTTTGAAAAACGCGAACATTTTGAAGAAAATTGTAAATTTTGAAATGTCGAAATTTTTAAAAAATCGCGTTTATTAGTTAGGCTGAAATTTTGAAAAATCAAAAATTTGGATAACTTAAAATTTTGAAAAATTTGAAAAAAGTCGGACGTTTCATGAGCCGAAATTTTGAAGAACGCGAACATTTTCAAGAAAATTGTAAATTTTGAAATGTCGAAATTTTTAAAAAATCGCATTTTTCAATTAGGCTGAAATTTTGAAAAATTTGGAAAAAGTCAAAATTTTGAAAAAGCTGAAATTTTGAAAAACAGGAACGTGTTGAAGAAAATTCTAAATTTTGAAATTTCGAAATTTTCAAAAAGGCGTTATCTTAAAGAAAATTAAAATTTTGAAAAATTTAAAAAAAGTCGACCCTTTAAAGAAGCCAAAATTTTGAAAAACGCTAACATTCTGAAGAAAATTGTAAATTTTGAAATGTCAAAATTTCTAAAAACCCCATTTTTCAGTCAAGTTGAAATTATGAAAAATTAAAAATTTGGAAAAAGTCGAAATTTTGAAGAAGCTAAAATATTGAAAACGGGAACGTCTTGAAGAAAATTCTAAATTTTGAAATGTCGAAATTTTCAAAAAGTGATAATTTTAAGGAAACTTAAAATTTTGAAAAATTTGAAAAAAGTAGAACTTTTCTAGAAGCCAAAATTTTGAAAAACGCGAACGTTCTGAAGAAAATTCTAAATTTTGAAACGTCGAAAATTTGCAAAAATTGCTTTTTTCGTTAAAGTTAAATTTTTGAAAAATTAAAAATTTGAAAACAGTCGACATTTTGAAGAAGATAAAATTTTGAAAAACGTAAAAATCTTGAAGAAAATTCTATATTTTGAAATGTCGAAATTTTCAAAGAATCGTAATTTTGAGGAAAATTGAAATCTTGAAAATTTTCAACTTGACTGAAAAATGGGGTTATTTGGAAATTTTGACATTTCAAAATTTACAACTTTTTTCTGAATGTTCGCGTTTTTCAAAATTTTGGCTTCTTCAAAAGTTAAACTTTTTTCAAATTTTGCAAAATTTTAAGTTTCTTTAAACTTACGACTTTTCGAAAATTTCGACATTTCAAAATTTAGAATTTTCTTCAAAACTTTACCGTTTTTCAAAATTTCGCCTTCTTCAAAAATTACACTTTTTAAAATTTTTCAAATTTTCAATTTTCCTTAAAATTACGACTTTTTGAAAATTTCGACATTTGAAAATTTAGAATTTTCTTCAAGACGTTCCCGTTTTTCAAAATTTCAGTTTCTTCAAAATTTCGACTTTTTCCAAATTTTTAATTTTTCGAAATTTCAACAACTGAAAAATGGAATTTTTTGGAAATTTCGACATTTCAAATTTTACAATTTTCTTTAAAATGTTCGCGTTCTTCAAAATTTTGGCTTTTTAAAACGTCCGACTTTTTTCAAATTATTCAAAATTTCAAGTTTCCTTAAAATTATGATTTTTGAAAATTTCGACATTTCGAAATTAACAATTTTCTTCAAGATGTTCCCGTTTTTCAAAATTTCAGTTACTTCAAAATTTCGACTTTTTTCAAATTTTTAATTTTTCAAAATTTCAACTTAACTGAAAAATGGAATTTTTTGGAAATTTCGACATTTCAAAATTCACAATTTTCTTCAAAATGTTCGCGTTCTTCAAAATTTTGGCTTCTTAAAACGTGCGACTTTTTTCAAATTATTCAAAATTTCAAGTTTCCTTAAAATTACGATTTTTGAAAATTTCGACATTTCGAAATTAACAATTTTCTTCAAGACGTTCCCGTTTTTCAAAATGTCAGTTTCTTCAAAATTTCGACTTTTTCCAAATTTTTAATGGTCGAGTTTTCAAGTTAACTGAAAATTGCGATTTTTTAAAATATTTGGATGTTTCAAAATGCTGGATTATACCAAAATTTTTAATTTTTCTCGAAATTTGAGTTTTTCGAATATTTATTTTAATTCCGACTGTTTTAAAGATTTTGCTTCTTTTTTGAAAATTTCGACATCTCCGAACTCACAATTTTTTTCAGAGTGTTTGCCATTTTCAAAATTTCGGCTTCTTCAAAAGTTCGACTTTTTCAAATTTTTCGAAACACAACTGTTTCACATTTTCAATTCAAAATTGTCGATGAAAAGACTAAATCTCGTCTCTCGACTCGCATCACGTTAAAATTAGGCGGGAAAAAATGAGCTCCGAAGAAATGTAAAAAATGGTGTCTAATCAATAAAGGTGAAGCCCTGATAAGAGAGAGCCGAGGGCAACCATAATAACGGGGCCCAGCTTGCATCCCATCGCCATGGCAACCGCTCGAGGGGAAAAGGAATATTATTTTTTGATGGTTATGAGATTTTTCCAAGCGAAGATTTCACTTCAAGTGTTGAAATTTAGCGTTTAAGTTGAAAACTCTTGCCTAAATACATAATCGTAACTTTTTACAAGCTACTTCGATCTTTAGTGCACGAGATCATTTGTTACACTTACCGATTAATGTTGCACTGAAATTTCATATTATTTTAGGTCTAGATAATAACCGTGACTTGCAATTTCCATTACAACTCGATCAATTTGTCTTCTTTTAACAATTAAATTTGTTTATTTTTTGCATCTTTGCGAAGAACTGGTATTTTCATTCATATAATGAAATAAAAATAAATCATTTTAATGTCTTTCTGATTTTATTTAAGGGTGGATAATCTAAGAGAGCGGTTAATCTGCTGTGTACAGCTTGAAAGAGCTCAGGCAGATTGCAGAATGATGTTTTGTTAAAATTTTAACATTTTAATTTGCTTTTGGTTTTATTTAAGGGCGGATAATGTAAGAGAGCGATTAATCACCTGTGTACAGCTTGCAGAATGATGTTTTGTTAAAATTCGTTGATACGATCATGTTTATATGTAGCTGTTTAGCAGGTCTCCAGCTATAAATTGGCTTTTTATTGCGTTAGATGACGCCATCAAACCATTATATTAGAAAAATCCAACGTGCCAAATTATGTCTCATCGTTAGATGACGCAGCCGTCGCTGTCAAATTATTTATTTACATAGAAACTGGAGATTATTCTGAATATAATATTATTGAATATATCTGAATATAATATTACTTTTGGGGGTACCTGGGACAGTTTTCCGGGGGCGAAAAGTATTCTATTAACGATCCTGCCTCGCAAGGAACGTCTGTATTAATATTTGTCAAAATCGCTCCAGTAATTGAGCCGTGAAAACCCGACAGATTTTCGCGTTTATATATTATTTACGATTGAGCGATCAATAAGCGATACTTCTTCCAAAGGTGAGGTTATTTAAATGTTGTTTTAAAAAACGCCATCAAAAATCCATAAAACGTATCCTTCGATACCCATTGTCCACGTGAAACTAAAGTTTGGGCCCCAATGAGGCCATTTCTATTCAACTTTTTACATTCTAGTATCTTCGATATTTCTGAATTCGGTCGCAAATGCATCAATGTACCCTTTTTAAATATCCACCCGAATATCGTTTACTGAATATTATCATGGGAAAATCTCGTGTCAACTTGCGATTCGTTCGGCGCATAGCTTTACGCCCCATTTGATGTGCGTTCTACTTAGTAGGAGTCTTGAGAACCGAAGCGAATCGTCCTAAAGATTAAATTTAGGTTGAAATTTGTTCAAAGCGTTTCGATTGTTTAGGTAAAAATCGCTCACGGTATCCAAGGGAGTCGGTTTCGGACCAAAAAAAAAACCAATTTGTTAAAATAGATTTTTTGAGAAATGGCCCTTTTTATTATGATATATTGCTGGACGGTCGAGATTGTTAACTTGCAGCGTTCTACGGATGTTGTACCTTTTACATTCTTCGGGCCAGGTAGTCTTAAGGCGGATCCACATCAACTAAAATTTGTTTTGTGCGTTATATTTGACCCAAAGAGTCATGTTACGTCCACAAAGAGTGAGTTTATGTCCACAAAAAGTGAAGTTATGTCCGAAAAAGTTAGGTTATGTCCCAGAAAGTGAGGTATTGTCCGAAAAAGTGAGGTCATGTCCGAAAAAGTGAGGTCATGTCCACAAAAAGTAAAGTTATGTCCGAGAAAGTGAGGTTATGTCCCATAAAGTGAGGCCATGTCCGAAAAAGTGAGGTCATGTCCGAAAAATTGAGGTCATGTCCGAAAAAATGAGGTCATGTCCGAAAAAGTGAGGTTATGTCCACAAATAGTGCGGTTATGTCTACAAAAAGTGTGTTTATGTCCACAGTCTTAGGTTTTTACATTGAATTTGAAGTATTCACGACGCACGGCAACGAATTTGGTGTTACAGCACACAAAATAACTATTTACGTCAAAAAATAATTGATATTGCGTAAAAATAATTTCAAAATACAACGCACAACACTTTAATGATGTGAATCCAGCTTTAGAGATCATCCAACACAAATGAGTGTGAAATTAAGAAAAAATTTTTTTCATTTTACAAATACTGAAGAACCAACTGTCGTCATCTCCATTTCGATTTGGTAACATAACCTTCAATGGTGTAGCACTCAAAAATCAGTTTTTGACGTAAGCACATACATCTCGTTAATTAATTATTCAAACAAAAACCGCTTTTCAACGACTCGAGTTAGTTTACAAGAATACATTTCTAACGAAAATCATTTTACGTTACAAGCAATAAAGTTAACGACTAATAAATATGCCAAAATCCCATCTAGTGACATTAAAAATAATAGTTTGTGTTAAGATATTGATTAGGAGCCGGATAAGATTTAATTAACGCCTGAGATTTTTACTAATTCAAATCGAGATAAGAACCACCACAGTGGCTACCAGTGTTGTGTTTGGCCTGTCCACACAATCTGGTCATTGCCAGACGAGTTTCAAAATAACGTCGAGATTAACATAAGCTCGTACCACGGCTGGGAAGCTTGAATTCCTCTAAATATATCATTTTAAGTCGCCGGCATATCAGATTTGATCTGAAACTTCTAAATTTCAACAAAAAAAACAAGTCGATTAGAGAAGACGCTCAATTAGTAATAGTAACGTGTGTGGATTCCTTTAAATGATATAATTTTAATTAGGGGAGGCTTGCACTGTGGCTGAATGGAATGATTCCTAGGCAAATATTCGCTTCAACCCTCTCTTTAAGTTTAATCAGTGGCGGCTCGTAGCCAAAACTAATGGGGGTGCTGCGACAACGTTTAGCGTTTTATGTTTAATCCAAAGTGTCGATTTCTTAACAATTTTAACTTTTTAAAATTTCAACTAAAAATTTCAAAATTTTCAAAATCTAACTTTTCGAAAATTTTAGATTTCTTAGAAAACTTGACAATGAACATTTTTGAATAATGTCGCGTTTTTTGAAAGACTGGATTTTTTCCAAATTTCGATTGTATTCGAAATTTAGACTTTTTTCTTATAATTTCCACTTTATTTTATTTTTAAGTATTGACCTTTCCGAAAATCTGTGTATACTCTTTTAAAAATACCCGCATTTTGGAAAATATTTAAACTTTTCGGTGTTTTGTTTATTTGTGTATTTTTTTTGAAAATTCAGAAAATTTTAAAAAAAATTTCACTTTTCACCATTTGAAAATTTTTACTCCTGAAAATGTAAAAATTTTTAAAAGTGGACTTTTGACTTCTTCAATTTTCGATCCTTTTTAAAATTTCAAAATTTCATCATTTTTTTTGTTGAGAAATTATACAATTTTTATTGAAAGTTTCGATTTTTAATAATTTTAACTGTTTACTGTTAACTGTTTTTTTAATGTCAACCATTTTTTTAAAATTTCGATCTTTCGAAATGAAGAAATTTTATAAAATGTCGACTTTTTTACATTTTCGACTATTTTTGTTTTTGTACTACTTTTTAATATTCGAAATTCTTTTAAAATTTCGATTTTTTTAAATCTTGACGTTTAACATTTTTTCAAAATTTTAATTTTGTTGACCTAAAATTTTAATCTTTTTTTAAAGAATCTTCAACTTTGGTTCAAAATTTTAACAACCAAAAATTTCTTTTGAATGTGTCCAAGTTTTGATATTTTTTTTTAATTTCATTCATTGAAAATTCAGAAAATTTTAAAAAAAATTTCACTTTTCACCATTTGAAAACTTTTACTCTTTCTGAAAATGTAAAAATTTTTAAAACTGGACTTTTGACTTCTTAAATTTTCGATCCTTTTTAAAATTTCAAAATTTCATCATTTTTTTTTTGAGAAATTATACAATTTTTATTGAAAGTTTCGATTTTTAATAATTTTAACTGTTTTTTTTAATGTCAACCATTTTTTTAAAATTTCGATCTTTTGAAATGAAGAAATTTTATAAAATGTCGACTTTTTTACATTTTCGACTATTTTTGTTTTTGTACTACTTTTTAATATTCGAAATTCTTTTAAAAATTTCGATTTTTTTAAATCTTGACGTTTAACATTTTTTCAAAATTTTAATTTTGTTCACCTAAAATTTTAATCTTTTTTAAAGAATCTTCAACTTTGGTTCAAAATTTTAACTACCAAAAATTTCTTTTGAACGTGTCCAAGTTTTGATATTTTTTTTAAATTTCATTCATTGAAAATTCAGAAAATTTAAAAAAAAATTTCACTTTTCACCATTTGAAAATTTTTACTCTTTCTGAAAATGTAAAAATTTTTAAAACTGGACTTTTGACTTCTTAAATTTTCGATCCTTTTTAAAATTTCAAAATTTCATCATTTTTTTTTGAGAAATCATACAATTTTTATTGAAAGTTTCGATTTTTAATAATTTTAACTGTTTTTTTAATGTCAACCATTTTTTTAAAATGTCGATCTTTTGAAATGAAGAAATTTTATAAAATGTCGACTTTTTTACATTTTCGACTATTTTTTTGTTTTTGTACTACTTTTTAATATTCGAAATTCTTTTAAAAATTTCGATTTTTTTAAATCTGGACGTTTAACATTTTTTCAAAATTTTAATTTTGTTGACCTAAAATTTTAATCTTTTTTAAAGAATCTTCAACTTTGGTTCAAAATTTTAACTACCAAAAATTTCTTTTGAATGTGTCCAAGTTTTGATATTTTTTTTTAATTTCGACTCCAAAATTTCGACCTATTTGTTTGAAAATTTCGTTTTCAAAATTTTAACTTCTTTTGGAAATTTGAAAGTTTTTGAAATTTTTGCCTTATCCTTAAATTTTTTATATATTCCGTATATTTCTCAAAATTTAGAAAAATCAAAGTGTCAAAAAATGTCGGCTTTTCCTTGAAAATGTTAGTAGCCTTTTCTTAAATTTGCAGTTTCCTAAAATTTTTGACTTTTTTAATTTCCATTTTGCTGAAAATTTCGGTTTTTTCAAATGTTCGAATTGTTCAAAATTTTAGCTATTTTTCAAAATTAAAAATGTTTGGAAAAGTGAAAAGTGTCGGCTATTTTTTTATTAAAACTATTTTCAAAATTTCGACATTCTTTGCAAACTGTCGATCCTTTATTTGAAAATTTTGATTTTTCTTTAAGGTGAGACATTTTTTAAGAACTTATTTTGAAATTTTCAACCAATTCGTAAAATTTCGAATTTTTCTAAAAATTTCGATTCCATTTCAAAAGGTTTTTAAAATATTGAGTCTTTAAAATTTCTACTCTTGAAAATATCGACTCTTGAAAATTTTGACTCTTGAAAAATTTGACCCTTGAAAATATCGATTCTTGAAAATTTTAACTCTTGGAAATTTCGACTCTTTTTAAAAACTTGACTTTTTTTTAAAAGTCCAAACTTTTATCAAAATATTATTTATAATTTTGATTTAAACATTTCCAATTAAATCTTCAACTTTTAAAAAAAGAGAATTTTTATTTTAAATTTGAACTACTCAAAATTTCGACTATCCGAAATTTTACCTTTTCAAAATTTAAACCTTTTTAATAATTACGAATTTTTGATTATTTTAAGTTTTCACCAATATACAAAAATTTACCTTCTTTGAAAATTTAATTCAAAATTCTGCAATTTATTTTTAAATGTCGATATTTTTCCAAACTGTTGCTTTTTTCCATTCTCAAAATTATTGTAAATGTCAACTATTTGAAAAATTTAAATTGTTTTTTCAAAATATTACGTTTTTTCAAAATCTTTATTTTCCTTTGGAAATTTGACTCTCTATGAAAATTGCGAAATTTTTAATAATTCCACTTTTTTTCAAAGTTTCGGCTTTTCTGATAACTTTGGCTTTATTTTTTGTAACTGGTAATTTTTTCCTTTTAAATTTAAATTTTTTGGTATTATTATTATTATATTTATTATTTATATATTATTATATTAAAATAAATATTAATCCTAGTAATATTTATTATTTAAATATTATTATATTAAAATAAATATTAATCCTAGTAACAAACATTTCGATTTTTAAAAATGTGCGAAGCTTTAAAACAAATTTCGAAAAAAGACTTGCAGTTTATGTACAAATAAAATGTCAAAATTTAAATTTGAATCTCAAAATATTGACTTCAAGTTGATTAATTTTTAGCAACATTTTGATTACTTTTAATTTCGAAATTTTTGAGACTCTTCTTGAAATGTTGACTCTTTTTCTCAAAAATGTCAATAATTCCCACTTTAACAGTCGAAATTTTAAAAATATTTTTGACAATTAATTTATTTTTAAAAATTGTTTTTTTTTTCTTTGATTCCTAAATTGTTACTTTATTTCAAAAATTTTGTATACAAATAAGAAATTTCAACCTTTCCTAGAAATATTGTCTGCTTTATCTTCAAAATTTGCTCCTATTTTTAGATTCGAACTTGAGAATTTCAAGAATAAATTTAACATTTTTAGAAAAATTGGATAATTTGTTTCAGAATTTACTTTGGTCCTACAGTAGTAGTAATTTTTTTTAGAGAGAATAAAATTGCAACAAATGTTGAAATTTACAAGATTTATTTTTTCTTGAAGTTTCAATATTTTTCTTGAAGTTTCAATATTTTTCTCAAAATTTTCTTATTTTTATGCAAATTTGGAGTTTATTTTCTCTAAATTTATCTACATACATAAAACAAAGTCGTGTTAATTACGCCATTTACAACTCCAGAATGGCTGAACGGATTTTTATGTTCTTTCCTTTGTTAGATTTGTCTCGGCCTCGAATAGCAGAATAAAGTAAATATTGAAAAATCCACATGTTTTATAAGAAATCCGTGTACAACGCCATCTCTAATTCATAATAGGAACATGACAGAAATGTACCGCAATCTACACTAACCGTGAATGTGTTGTAATCAATTTCCAGTAGATGGCATTGTACCTGTTTTGAGTATGATCCGTTTTTAACGGGTTTTCGCATAGGCTTCACCTGGAAACGGACGAGCGTATTAAATATTTTAATGTAAAATTTAATTCAGCTAATGAGTTAACACAATATTTATTAATTCTGAGGTGGTACGAAGTACACCAGGGTCAGCTAGTGCTTAATAATTTTCATTTTCTTATCAAAATTACAAAATAAAAGCGACGTTAAAATATTAACATTTGGTGAAAAACTTTGACATTTCTAAAACAAATTAGAGAAATCAAAATTTTTACAAGAAAAAATATTTTAAAGACAAAATCTCCAGCAAAAGTCAAAATTCTAAAAAAATTTCTTAGAGAAAATCGAAATTTGAGAAAAATTTTGAAATATCTTTACAAAAAGGTTGAAATTGAAATTTTACAAAAACAATCCAAGACTCGGTTGTTACTTCATTTTAGAAAAATATCGAAAGGCATAAGCAGTTGAAAATTAAATTTCTTCTTAAAACTTCTTCGTTTTCTCCAAAATGTTGACATTTTTATTGAAATTTTCGGGTTTTTTGCGAAACCTTTTTTTCAAAATTAGAAAATAAAATGAACTATGAAATGTCAAAGTCTAGTAAAAAGAAACTTGACATTTTTAAAGCAAATTAGAGGAATATAAAATATGGAGAAGTTGAAATTTCCAGAAAAAATTTTAAGTACAAAATTTTCAGAAAAAATGGGAATTTATAAAGAAAATTCTTTTTATAAAATATTTAAAAAAAATTGAATATTAAATAAATCGAAATATCTAAAAGAAACTTACAATTTTTTTACAAAAAAGTTGAAACTGCGATTTCAGATAAAAAGTCGAATATTCGCTATAAAATTATTAATATTAAAATGCAAGAATATTTGGATTTAGATTTTATTTTGTAATTTTAATTATTTTCTTAAAATTTTTACAAAAATTAGAAAGAAAATTAAAATATGTTTTAAAATCCCGTAACTTCGTAAAAGAAACTTGACATTTCTATAAAAAGAAATCTTAGAAACTTTACTTTACTATAAAAAATTGTTTAAGGAAAAGTCTTTGGAAAATGTTGAGAAAAAACTCCTAAGCGGAATTGGGGGTGCTGCAGTTCCACAGTGCCTATACGCGAGCCGCCACTGAGTTTAATATTTTGGAATAATGATTTATAAATAAATAGACGTTTTTGAAAACCTTTCAGCACATTTGGCTCCTTGAGCGCCAATGTCCGACTAAAAAAACGAAATTACACTATCAACAACAATCAAAATCTTCAAAAAAGGTCTACTTTTGACAAAAATGACACATTTACTACAAAAAAGTCAAAATTACGATATTTTTGCCAAAATTCGTTTTTTTGTTTGAGAATTTTCTAATTTTACTTAAAGTTCGATTTTTTCTAAATTTCAAGTTTTATATAAAGCTTAGGTTTTCGAAAATTTCGAAATTTATGTTTAAAATTTAATTTTCTGAAAACTTCGATCTTTCCTTCTTTCGGGAAGAGAGGTCAAATTTTGAACAAAATACGTCTACAAATTAGGAGAAGAAAATCGAATTTTGAAAAAGTTGGACTAAAAAAAAGTCTAATTTTTGAGAAAAATTCGAAATTAACAACATTTCGTAGAGAGGAATTTTAAATAAATATTGTTGCGGGACTATCGGTTCCAATTGATTAACACGTGAATTGAATAATACCCACTTTATTTTGAAAACTAAACTCGGAATCCAGTGGCGGCTGTCGTATAGGCACTGTGGAACTGCAGCACCCCCAATTTCGCTTAAAAGTTTTTTCCCAAAATTTTCTGAACACTTTTCATTTCACAACTTTTTGTAGAAATTTTAAATATTCTCTGACTTCTTTTTATAGAAATTCTAGGTTTCTTTCACGAAGTTGCGACATTAAAAATCCTAATTTATTTTTAATTTTGATCAAAATCACATTTTTAAAAACTAATTTTTGTAAAAGTATTGAAAAAGAAGTCAATATTTCGAGCAGGAATTAAAATATTAAGAAAAAAACTCTCTTTGAAAGTGTCAATGTTTTGAGAAAATAATTTCAATTTCAAGAAAAATCTAAATGCAACTCGTCTCGCATTTTACTATTTCTCTAAAAAGTAAATTGAAACACAGAACTTGTCCCCTGAAACCAAGAAAACTTTCTGTTTCTCTGAAGATGACAGCTTGGCTGTCGAAACGCGTTAGAGCAACCTTTGTTGTGTTTTTAATTTTTCTTGGTTTCAGGGGACAAGTTCTGTGTTTCAATTTTTAAAGATAACCAAGGACCAGTCCGTTTCATCAAATCTAAAAAGTAAGCTTATACGTTGACAATAAACGGAACTGTAATTATACTGTGGACGGAAAACGGCAACGGCAGGTCAAAACAGAAGGTTCCCCTGCTCAGAAATTTTACGCAACGCCTCCTTATTTCTAATTAGGTAATTATAAATATTTGAATTAACAAAAAAAATAATGTAAGTGAGAATTAACGGTATGTTACCAAAAAAAAGACGAAGTTGCAATTTCAAAGTCAAAATTTTTTAAACTGAAAAAACATATTTCTAGAAAAAATCAAATTTATTGAAAAAAAAATCACGACATCTAATCTCTAATGAAATCTAATAATTTCTATAGTTTGACTCTTTTCTTGAAATTTCGACTTCAGTGTCAACATATTTTGTCACATTTTCCAATTTTAAATTGCAATTTTGAGATTGGTAGTCAAAATACTGAGATTTTTTCTATACAATTTCATATCTCTAGATTTTGACATTTAAAAAACTTCTGATTCCCAATTATTTTAATTTTGAAGAGAAAGTCATTTTTTTGGGGCAATTATCTCTCATCGGCGACGATCTGTGGACGGAAAACGGCAACGGCAGGTCAAAACAGAAGGTTAGCTTAGAAATTTTACTCAACGGCTCATTCTTTCTAATTAGGTAATTATAAATATTTGAATTAAAAAAAAATAATAACGTAAGTAAGAAGTACCGGCATGTTACCAAAAAAAAGACGAAGTTGCAATTTCAAAGTCAAAATTTTTTAAACTGAAAAATTTTTAACACAATTTTTAAAACTGAAAATTTTTTGACAAAATTGGCATTTTTTTAGGAGCAGGTATCTCCCCCAAGAGGACGATCAGTGGACGGTAAACGGCGACGTCAGGAGTGCTTAGTTTGATGGAACGGATCCTTTTATTTAATTAAGTAATGAGATGGATTTGAATTCGAAAATTTATAGAAAAAAAAAATAAAATTCACGACATCTAATCTCTAATGAAATCTACTAATCTCGAAAATTTGACTCTTGAAATTTTGACTTCAGTGTCAACATATTTTGTCATATTTTCCAATTTTAAATTGCAATTTTGAGATTGGTAGTCAAAATACTGAGATTTTTTCTATACAATTTCATATCTCTAGATTTTGACATTTAAAAAACTTCTGATTCCCAATTATTTTAATTTCGAAGAGAAAGTTATTTTTTAGGGCAGTTATCTCTCATAGGCGACGATCTGTGGACGGAAAACGGCAACGGCAGGTCAAAACAGAAGGTTAGCTTAGAAATTTTACGCAACGGCTCCTTCTTTCTAATTAGGTAATTATAAATATTTGAATTCAAAAAAAAATAATAACGTAAGTAAGAATTACCGGCATGTTACCAAAAAAAAGACGAAGTTGCAATTTCAAAGCCAAAATTTTTTAAACTGAAAAATTTTTAACACAATTTTTAAAACTGAAAATTTTTTGACAACATTGGCATTTTCTAGGACAGGTATCTCCCCCAAGAGGATGATCAGTGGACGGTAAACGGCGACGTCAGGAGTGCTTAGTTTGATGGAACGGATCCTTTTATTTAATTAAGTAATGAGATGGATTTGAATTCGAAAATTTAATGGAAATAAAAATAAAATTCACGACATCTAATCTCTAATGAAATCTACTAATCTCGAAAATTTGGCTCTTGAAATTTTGACTTCAGTGTCAACATATTTTGTCATATTTTCCAATTTTAAATTGCAATTTTGAGATTGGTAGTCAAAATACTGAGATTTTTTCTATACAATTTCATATCTCTAGATTTTGACATTTAAAAAACTTCTGATTCCCAATTATTTTAATTTCGAAGAGAAAGTCATTTTTTTAGGGCAGTTATCTCTCATAGGCGACGATCTGTGGACGGAAAACGGCAACGGCAGGTCAAAACAGAAGGTTAGCTTAGAAATTTTACGCAACGGCTCCTTCTTTCTAATTAGGTAATTATAAATATTTGAATTCAAAAAAAATAATAACGTAAGTAAGAATTAACGGCATGTTACCAAAAAAAAGACGAAGTTGCAATTTCAAAGTCAAAATTTTTTAAACTGAAAAATTTTTAACAAAATTCTTAAAACTGAAATTTTTTTGACAAAATCGGCATTTTTCTTAGAACAGGTATCTCCCCCAAGAGGACGATCAGTTTTTACACTGAAAAATTTTTAACAAAATTTTTAAAACTGAAAATTTTTTGACAAAATTAGCATTTTTTTTAGGGCAGGTATCTCCCCCAAAAGGACGATCAGTGGACGGTAAACGGCGACGTCAGGAGTGCTTAGTTTGATGGAACGGATCCTTTTATTTAATTAAGTAATGAGATGGATTTGAATTCGAAAATTTATAGAAAAAAAATAAAATTCACGACATCTAATATCTAATGAATTCTACTAATCTCCAAAATTTGACTTGACATTTTGACTTCAGTGTCAACATATTTTGTCGTATTTTCCAATTTTAAATTGCAATTTTCCCCCAAGAAGACGATCAGTGGACGGTAAACGGCGACATCAGGAGTGCTTAGTTTGATGGAACGGCTCCTTTTATTTAATTAAGTAATGAGATGGATTTAAACTCGAGAATACTAATAACGTAATTAAGAAATAATGAAATCTTACCAAAAAAACAGAAAATTGCGATTTTAAAGTCGAAAATGTTTAAACTTTTAAACAGAAATCGACGTCATTTTAAAATTTTTATTATATAAATATTATTATTATATAAATATAAATTTCCAAATTTTAATCTGAATTTTAAAAATGTTGACAAAAAATGTAAATTTTAACAAAAACTTTCCAATTGACTAAAACTTGATGCATGAGTTTTTCGAATCAAAACCGAAAGATTTCCACAGGAAAAGCATCAACGTTAGACGTTTGAAGGTCATAAATAATGATGAAAAATATATCGATAATTAGTCTGTTGATAATTGAAGAATTAGAAATGGAATATCCTAAATTTGAAATAAAAAAATGAACACAACCGACTATGAAATTAATTTGAAATTTTTTATAATCGAAATTGTGAGGATTTTTTATGTCAGCTATCTTTTCCGAGAGAAGGATCGGTGGACAGTAAACGGCGACGGATGTTCAAAATAGAATGGTCGCTTTCCCTTGTTCAGAATTTTACGGAGTGACTACTTCCATTTAATAAAATAATTAAAAATTAATCAATAAATTAAAACTATTTGAATTCGTTTACATTAATAATCATGAAGAAAAAATTTTAAGTTTGGATTAAAAATTTTTTAACGAAAGTCGACTCTATTGTAAAATTATTAATGTCCAAATTTGCCAATTAAATTACATCTTAAATTCAAACTTTTGACCAAAAATGAACTTTTATTTAAAAATGTACATTTTGAGAACAATTTGCAATTTATTTATTCGAAATTTCAAAGTGACAATTTTGGAAATTGTTAGTGGTAAAGTGAAATGATCAGAAAAAGTCGAAATTTTAATTCAAATTTTAGAATGCTACCTCTGTCGTAATGCTAAAATGTCTAACGGTTTGTTATAACATATTTTTTAAGGCATCTCCCAAGAGAGAACGATCGGTGGATGGTAAACGGCGACGGATGTTCAAATTAGAAGTTTCGCTCTCCCCCGTTTAGAAATTTTATTGAGTTACTTTCTATTTAATAAGATAGTAATTAAAAGGGTTGAAATTTAACTTAATGTTCTTAGTATATTTATACTAAGAACATGAAGTTAAAACTTCAAATTTAAACTAAGAACTTTTGACGAAAGTTAACTCAGTTTCAAAATTATCGATATTTGAATTTACAAAGTTCAGGCTTTAAATTTTGACTATAAAAATGGAAATTGAAAAAAACACTTGCCATTTATAAAATTAGTTCGAGATTATATTTATTCGAAATTTCGAAGTGACAACTTTAAAATTTGTGAGTGGTAAACTGAATTGAATCAAAAAACAACTCGAAATTTTAATTCAGTTCTTAGACTGATGCCTGTCTCGTAATGCTGATGTCTAACGGTTTGTTGTGACATATTTTTTAAGGCAGCTATCTCCCGAGAGGGGACAATCGGTGGATGCTAAGCGGCGACGAATGTTCAAAATAGAAGTTTTGCTCTCCCCTGTTTGGAAATTTTATTGAGTTACTTTCTATTTAATAAGATAGTAATTAAAAGAGTTGAAATTGAAATATACTAATAACATGAAGTTAAAACTTTAAATTTAAACTAAAAACTTTTGACGAAAGCTGACTCTGTTTCATTATTAAAGATATATGTTCCAATTTTCAAAGTTCAGGTTTCAAATTTTGACTAAAAAAGTGGAAATTTTGAGAAACACATGCAATTTAGGAGATTTTATATAAATTTTATAAAAATATTTATAGAATGCGAAATTTGAGGAAAAAATTCTTAAAACATAAAGAATATTCAGTAAAAACTAATATTTTAAAAAATCGGCGAAATTTGGAAGAAGAAACGAGTAAAATTAATAAAAAGTAAAAGTAAAAATCTGTAGAGAAAGTTTTTAGAGCAGCTATCTCCGAAGGGTTCATCGGTGGACGGTAAACGACAACAGATGGTCAAAAAAGGCAGTTCTCTTACCCTTCTTTGGGAATTTTGTGGCGCGACTACTTCTATCTAATAAAAAAATCAAAATTTGTAGAAACATGATAAAAAAATTGAATTTTGAGGTAAAAAAAGTCTATGAAAAGGGAATTTTGAGGAAGAATTTCTTAGAACAAAAAATATGTTCAGTGCAAGGTAATATTTTTAAAAAATTGGCAAAATTTGCAAAAAGACGAATCTTGGAAACTATTTCGACAAATACATAATTTTGAGACAAGTAAGACGGAATTTTTGAGAAACAAATCAAAATTTTGGATTTAAATTCGGAAAATTAAAATAAAATTATTAAAAAATAACAGCTAACATTTGTAGACAAATTTTTTAAGATAGCTATCTCTTCTGAGGAGACAATTGGTGGACGGTAAACGGCAACAGAAGGTCAAAATAGGAGGTTCACTTTCCCCTGTTTGAGTATTTCTTGGAACAACTATTTCTATCTAATAAGATAACTAAAGGGATTTGAATCGGAAAATACTAGTAACATGGAGGCAAAAGTTTAAGTTAAAAATTTAGAGGAATTATGTGAAGTATAAAATAAATTTCACAAATTTTGAGTTTAAATTAAACAAATTGAAGTAAAACAGTTAAAGGGTAAAGGTTAAAATTTGTAAAATAATTTTTTAGGACAGCTATCTCCGAGGGCTCGATCGGTGGACGGTAAATGGCGACAGATGGTCAAAATAGGAGGTTCTCTCTCCCCTCTTTGAGAATTTCATGGCGCGACTACTTCTGTCTAATAAAAAAAATCGAAATTTGTAGAATTATGAGAAAAACTTAAATTTTGATATAAAGAAATATCTATAGAATGCGAAATTTGAGCAAACATTTCTTAAAACATAAAAAATATTCAGTAAAAACTAAGGTTTTAGGAAAATTGGCCAAATTTGGAAGAAGAAACGAATAAAATTATTAAAAAGTAAAAGTCAAAATTTCTAGAGAAAGCTTTTAGAGCAGCTATCTCCGAGGGGTTCATCGGTGGACGGTAAACGACAACAGATGGTCAAAAAAGGAAGTTCTTTTACCCTTCTTTGGGAATTTTGTGGCTTGACTACTTCTTTCTAATAAAAAAAATCAAAATTTGTAGAAACATGATAAAAAAATTGAATTTTGAGGTAAAAATAGTCTATAAAAAGCGAATTTTGAGGAATAATTTCTTAGAACATAAAAAATGTTCAGTGCAAGATAATATTTTGAGAAAATTGGCGAAATTTGAAAAAAAAACGAATCTTGGAAACCATTTCCACAAAAATATAATTTTGAAAAAAAAATCAATTTCGCAAATAATTTCGAAAAAGGGGGAAACTGAAAAAAAGTCAAAATCTTCAAAAAATATTGTCCACAACGTTTTCATGCTATATTTCTCGAAATGTTTATTTTTGTTATTAAAGAATCGACTCAAACTCAAGTAAAATGGGATTTTTGAGAAACAAATCAAAATTTTGGATTCCAATTCGAAAAATTAAAATAAAATTGTTAAAAAATAATAGTCAACATTTGTAGACAACTTTTTTAAGAAAGCTATCTCTGCCTAGGAGATGATCGGTGGACGGTAAACGGCAATAAGAGGTCAAAATAGGCGGTTCACATTATCTTGTTTGTGTATTTCGTGGAACAACTATTTCTATCTAATAAGATAATTAAAGGGATTTGAATTCAAAAATACTAATAACATGGAGACAAAATTTAAGTTAAAAATTTAGAAGAATTATGTGAAATATAAAATGAATTTCACAAATTTTGAGTTTAAATGAAAGAAATTGAAGTAAAACAGTTAAAAGGTAAAGGTTAAAATTTGTAGAATAATTTTTTAGGACAGCTATTTCCGAGGGGTCGATCGGTGGACGGTAAATGGCAACAGATGGTCGAAGTAGGAGGTTCGCCCTCCCCTCTTTGAGAATCTTATGCAGTAACTACTTCTATCCAATAAAACAATCGACATTTTTAGAAACAAAAGATGAATCTTGAAACCTTTTCGACAAATATGTTTAAAAAGGTTCAATTTGGCAAATAATTTCGAAAAAAAGGGGAACTGAAAAAAAAATCGAAATATTCATATTTCCCCAACATGTTCTTACTATATTTCTCGAAATGTTTACTTTTTTTATTAAAAAATCGACTAAAAGTCAAGTAAAAGAGAATTGTTTAGGAACAAATAGAAGTTTTGGATTTAAATTCGAAAAATTAAAATAAAATTGTCGAAAAGTAAGTCAACATTTGTCGACAATTTTTGTAAGATAGCTATCTCCTCCGAGGGAACAATCTTTGGACGGTAAGCGGCAACAGAAGGACAAATAGGAGGTTCATTCTTTCCTGTTTGAGAATTTTATAGCTACTTCTATATTTAATAGGATAATTAAACTCGAAAATAACGTGTAGTTAAAATAAAAAGTTTAAAATTTAGAAGAATTACATAAAATATAAATTAAGATCCACAAATTTTGTTAAAAATTCGAAAAATTTAGGCAAAATTTTTAAAAAGTAAAAAGTTTTTAGAGAAATTTCTTAGGACAGCCTACGACCGAAGGGTCGATCGGTGAACGGTAAACGGCAACAGATACTCTTTGAGAATCTTATGCAATGACTATTTCTGTCCAATAAAACAATCGAAATTTGTAGAAATAAAATATGAATCTTGGAAACCACTTCGACAGAAATGTTGAAAAAAGTTTGATTTGGCAAATAATTTCGAAAAAAGGGAACAGAAAAAAAGTCGAAATATTTATATGTCTTCAACATTTTCATACCATATTTTACTGTTTATTAAAAAATCGACTAAAAGTCACGTAAAAGGGAATTTTTGAGAAACAAATTGAAATTTTGGATTTAAATTCGAAAAATTAAAATAAAGTCGTTAAAAAATAACAGTCAACATTTGTAGACAATTTTTTTAAGATAGCTATCTCTTCCGAGGAGACGATCGGTGGACGGTAAACGGCAAGAGAAAGTCAAAATAGGAGGTTCACTTTTCCCTGTTTAAATATTTCATGGAACAACTATTTCTATCTAATAAGATAATTAAAGGGATTTGAATTCGTAAATACTACATAGATGCAAAATTTTAAGTTAAAAATTTAGAAGAATTCTGTGAAATATAAAATGAAATTCACAAATCTTGGGTTTATATTAAAGAAATTGAAGTAAAACAGTTAAAAAGTAAAGGTCAAAATTTGTAAAGAAATTTTTTAGGACAGCTATCTCCGAGGGGTTGATCGGTGGACGGTAAATGGCGACAGATAATCAAAGTAGGAGGTTCGCTCTCCCCTTTTTGAGAATCTTAAGCAGCGACTACTTTTATCCCATGAAGTAATCGAAATTTGTAGAAATAAAAGATGAATCTTGGAAACCATTTCGACAACAATGTTGACAAAAGTTTGATTTGACAAATAATTTGAAAAAAAGGGGTACTGAAAAAAAGTCGAAATATTTATATTTCCCCAACATTTTCATACCATATTTCTTAAAATGTTTACTTTTTTATTAAAAAATCGATTAAAAGTCACGTAAAAAAGAATTTTTAAGAAACAAATCAAAATTTTGGATTTAAATTCGAAAAATTAAAATAAAATTGTTAAAAAATAACAGTCAACATTTGTAGGCAAGTTTTTTAAGATAACTGTCTCTTTCGAGGAGACGATCGGTGGACGGTAAACGGCAACAGAAGGTCAAAATAAGAAGTTCTTTCCCCTGTTTGAGTATTTCGTGAAACAACTATTTCTATCTTATAAGATAATTAAAGGGATTTGAATTCGAAAATACTAATAACATGTTTTTCATTTTAAAGAGCATTCTTACGTAATTATTTTTTTTAAGAAAATCAAAAATAAATGTTCATATGAATTACCTTACGAGGGCGAAATAGGGGTTAATAACGTCCCCATTTACTTTATTGCTTTCTCAGCTCATAAGCTTCCTCCGAAGCGCATTCCAGATTCGCCATTTAGCTCCCGAATCCGCCATTTTACTACAAGTTCCACTTTATATTTAAATTTAGTAATCCAATATTCTGGCAATTTCATTTCATCTGTCGGCGGGCGCGTGCAAGTGGCCCCACTTTCTTATAAGCAGTCTAAAGGACTTTTCCATTTTCGCCGAGTTCTGGGCGAAAATTGCCGCCCTCTGATGAAAATGTATTCGTGCTCCTTCTCTCGGTTTATATAAGTAGTTTTTTATTCAAACGAAGGCGACATTTAAATGCAGATGTGGCAAAAATTTGGCCATTAACCATTCGATGTAGACAGAAGAAATCCTTCGAAATGTTATACAGTGAGGTGGTTGGGGACGCGGAAATGACTAAAATGTGGATTATGAAGTATTGAAATTCTTTAAACAAAAAGATAATCAATCACGGTGACGGCTAGCGCCAGGTTTAATGGATGCCGACGTGACAAAGAAACAAAAAACGTCTATTCATAAATTTCATTTGTTTCAAATAAATCAAATTCTTTAGACAAACAATAAATCTCTTTTTGATTAATTACACTAATCGGTATCTATTTATTGTGATATCTCTGTAGTTGGGAAAGAATTCGAATTCGGTTGTGTGGAACGAAGCTCACGAACAAACGTTTAAAGATTCTAATCTCCAAGATTTGATGTATCAGTCATTTTCATTTTACTAATTTCTTATTTACGAGGTAAATCAAATATGAATTGGAATTTCTATCATGTCGCTATGGGGGCGTCGGGAGTGTGCGCATACTCTTAGACATGTCAGGTGGGGATATTACGCGAATTCCCGCGCTCAGGCGAATTCCGCTCTCGCCATTCGTCAGCTGTAAATACAATGAATGAGCAAGAGGTTCATCCGCACGTTGCGCAGCGCTTTATTATTAAATTGCTTGCCGTTGAAGGTGTAAAGCCCACCGAAATTCTTCATGGACTACAAGCACAGTTTGGGGATACATATTTGAAGACAACTCGAGGGTATGAAAGGCACAAAAAAAGGACAAAATGAACCCCAGGCCTGTCGTCCTCAGACCAGTGTGACTGTGGACAAGATTAACACTTCTTTTGGAAAGTGATCGCCCTTTAACTGTTGATTGCAGCTCAAATAACAATAAGTTTTAGGGGTGATCAATCTGTGCGAATTTTTGGCCAGAAATGTGATTTTGCTTCACGACAATCTGACACATCAAAAATTAGAGGAAATGCATTGGGCAACATCAGGGCACCCTCCTTATAGTCCCGACTTAGCACCAAGCAATTTGGGTCACTGAAAGAAGCTCTAGAAGGTGAGGGATTCCAAGATGATGCGACATTTGTTAGCAATTGACTGGTAAATTTTTTTTCTAAAAAATTATTTCCCAGAAGTTGGTGTATTTTGGCAAAATTTCGATTGCTCTTTAAACATTGTTTTAATAAAAATTTCAATCTTAGAAATTCAATTTCTTTGAAAAAATCATGTTTATAGAAATTTTTGGGTTTTCCTAGCATATCATATTTTTTAAGATTTTATAAAACATCGATTTTTTTAAAATCGATTGCTTTAACACATTTTTGATTTTTTTTAAATTTGTTCCCTTTTTTTATGAAAAAAAAACCTCCCAATCCGTGGGGAAAAATTTGTAACAACATCAGGAAAAAGTGTAAAAAAATAGATAATAATTTTCATCTTATAGTAGTAAATTTTTAAGAACAAATTTTGGTTCATATTAGATTTAACCTCGTTCCAAAAGCAATTATTATTTAAACATTTCAAATATTTATTAAACATTTTTTATAAAAAAACAAGTGTTCGAACAAAATTGATATAAAAGTCAAAATTGAGAATAGGTTCCTTTTTTTTAATATTTTAATCAGGGCTTCCAACTGAACCGAAAACCGGAAACCGAAAAAAAATCGTTATTTTTGAAGGAACGAAAACCGAAACAGGACCGGAAAAAATAACGGTTTATTTCGGTTCGTTGAATTTATATGTTCTTAAAATAATTTTTACTTTACCCTAAAGTTTGGGATTCTTTTAGAAATTTCCTTTTCAAAATTTGACACAAATCCATTCAACTTAAAATTACGAGTTTATTTTAAAGAACATTTTTTTGAAAGTTCCATTAGAAATTTACAATTTCCACTCTTTCTAAGAAAATGTTAATTTTGTTCTCAAAATTTTAAGCCAAATTGAATTTTAAGTTGTATCACTTGATCCTTTTTCAGCATTTTCGACTATTTTGGAAATTTTGACCTTTTTCTGGAAATATTTCTTTTCCTAAAATTTCGAGTTAAAAATAAAAATGTTATGTGCTATTGTAAATATGAACTCAAGCAGTGAAGTATTTTTCATTGAAGCCCAGTTTCCTGGCAATTTTATTTGCAAATTCGAATTTTTCTGTTAAATTCCAACTTTTTCTTCAGAACACTCAAAATTTGTTTTTTTTTTCTCAAACTTGGATTTTCCCTTTTATAATCTGATATCTCTAATTTTTGAAGTGATTAATATAAATTTCGAATTTCGAAAATTCGAATTTTTCTGTTAAATTCCAACTTTTTCTTCAGAACACTCAAAATTTGTTTTTTTTTTCTCAAACTTGGATTTTCCCTTTTATAATCTGGTATCTC
The DNA here is from genome assembly GCA_028583605.1 of Dastarcus helophoroides. Taxonomy (NCBI): domain Eukaryota; kingdom Metazoa; phylum Arthropoda; class Insecta; order Coleoptera; family Bothrideridae; genus Dastarcus; species Dastarcus helophoroides. Next base: position 25,537,354 of record CM053332.1, on the reverse strand, counting down.
TAATTTTTGAAGTGATTAATATAAATTTCGAATTTTCTTGAATTTTTTCCTTCAAATTTCACTTTAATTTAAATATGCCAATTTTTTTCTCGAAATTTCAAATTTTCAAGATTTTTTACGATGCCGACTTCATGAAACTTCCCAAAATTCCTGGATTTGGCTTTTTTTTCTCAAAATTTGCGATAAAATCTCGCTATTTTTAATTTTTCCTAGAAATTGGGAATTTCAGTCAAAATACAACATTTATGTTCCAATTTAAAGCCGGGATCTTAAAATTGAAGTCGAAATTTTGAGGGTGAACTTGAAACGATGACATATTAGAAAATGTCTAATTTAAGCTTTCGATTTTTATCTGGTTTTGTTAACGCTATATTTGACTTTTTCCTAAAAATTGGACTTTAGCCTCGAAGCTGTAATTTTTTTTTCAGATTGTTTTGAATTTAGACAGTTTTACAATCAAAATTTAGTGAAGTCTTGAATTCGTTCAAAATTTAAAAATTGGCAATTTGGAAAATTAAATTCTTCAGCAAAATTAAAATATTTCTGGAACGGGCGAATTTTGAAAAAATCTCTAAGTTATCACAAAGACTCGAACTTTTTTATAAAAAAAAATGAAAATTTCGAAAAAACTTCAAGTTTTGAATGAAGCTATATTTTTGATGGAACGGACTGGTCCTTGGTTATCTTCAAAAATTGAATCACAGAACTTGTCCCCTGAGATCAAGAAAGATTAAAAAACACAACAAAGGTTACTGGCTAACGCGTTTCGACAGCCAAGCTGTCATCTTCAGAGAGAAACTGCTTTCTGTTTCACCAAGAAAGATTAAAAAACACAACAAAGGTTGTTCTAAAGTCGAAATTTCGATACTAAGGTCAAAATTTCGAGAAAAAAAGAAGAAATCTAAGAAAAAAAGTCAAAATTTTGAGTTTAAAGTCGAAATTTCGATATTAAAGTCAAAATTTCGAGAAAAAAGTCGAAATTTGAGAAGAAAAACATCGAAATTTTAAGAAAAAATCGAAATTTCAGAGGAAGGTCAAAATTTCGAGAAAAAAAATCGAAATTTTGAGAAAAAAGATCAAAATTTAAGAAAAAAGTCGAAATTTCGAGAAAAGTCGAAATTTCGAGAGAAAAGTCGAAATTTCAAGAAAAAAAGTCGAAATTTGCAAAAAACGCAAAATTTCGAAAAAAAAGTCGAAATAAATTTGCGAAAAAAGTCGAAATTTCGATACTAAGGTCAACATTTCGAAAAAAAAGTCGAAATTTGAGAAAAAAAGTCGAAATTTTGGATTTAAAGTCGAAATTTTGGATTTAAAGTTGAAATCTTGAGAAAAATGTCGAAATTTCTATATTAAGATCAAAAAAGATCGAAATTTAAGAAAAAGTTCAAAATTTCGAGAAAAAAGTCGAAATTTCGAGAGAAAAGTCGAAATTTCAAGACAAAAAGTAGAAATTTGCAAAAAAGACAAAATTTCGGAAAAAAAGGTCGAAATAAATTTGCGAAAAGAGTCGAAATTTCGATATTAAGGTCAAAATTTCGAGAAAAAAGTAGAAATCTAAGAAAAAAAGTCGAAATTTTGAAGTTTAAGTCGAAATCTCGATATTAAGGTCAAAATTTCGAGAAAAAAGTCGAAATTTGAGAAAGAAAAAAAAACGAAATTTCGAGAAAAAGATCGAAATTTCGAGAAAAAATCAAAACTTGAGAGAAAGATCAAAATTTTGAGAAAAAAGTCGAAATTTTGAGAAAAAAGGTCGAAATTTAAGAAAAAAGTCGAAGTTTGATGAAACGCACTGGTCTTTGGTTATCTTCAAAAATTGAACTACAGAACTTGTCCCCTGAAACCAAGAAAGATTAAAAAACACAACAAAGGTTGCTCTAACGCGTTTCGACAGCCAGTTTCTCTCTGAAGATGACAGTTTGGCTGTCGAAACGCGTTAGAGTAACCTTTGTTGTGTTTTTTATTCTTTCTTGGTTTCAGGGGACAAGTTCTGTGTTTCAAGCTGTATTTAACTTCGAAAAAATTTGATAATGAAAATTTGATAATGAAAGGTAAACATTTTCAAAAAAAACTAAAATCCTGAAAAATTAAAATATTTCAAACCGTTACAATTTTAAAAAAAGTGAAAAATTTTGGAAAAAAGTCGGAATTATCAAAAAAAGAAGTTAACACTTCGAGAAATAGTAAAAAGTTTGAGCTAAAGTGAACATTTTCAAAAAAAAAAGGTAAAGGTTTTTTAAAAAAATATTTCAACATAATCGTATTATAAAAAATCCAAAATTTAAAAAAAAATTGAAGTTTTGAGAAAAATCTTTGTGTTGTCAAATTTTTTACAAAAAATCAAAATTTTGAAAAAAGAAGAAATTTTTTTAAATGAAACAAATTTTGTAAAAGTTACAGCTTCAAGAAAAAGTCGAAATTTTGATGATAAAAGGTCGAAATTTTCAAAAAAAGTCTAAATTCTGAAAAGGGTTCGAAAATATTAAAAATGTCCAAATTTTGAGAAAAACTTAATTTTTCAAAAAACAAAAATTAAAGGAAAATCTAATTTCTTAATTAAAAGTTCAGTTTACTACATAAAAGTCGAAATTTTAAAAAAAATCTCAGTTTTCAAAAAAATTAAAATTTTGAGAAATTCTCAAAAATTGGACCAATGTGAATATTTAAAAAAACAGAATATAAGTTTTTAAAAGTCAGTTTTCCAACATCATTAAATTTACAGACAAAAATCAAAATTTTGGAAACGGTATAACAATTTGGAGAAAAGATCGAAATTATGGGTAAAGATTTTCCAAAAATGCAGCGTTTGGAAAATTAATTAAAATCCGAAAGAAAGGTCAAACTGAAAAAGCCTTGCGACTAATAAAATGAAAATTTAAATATTTCCAAACTGGGCCGAAGAAATGTTAAATAAAATTAAAAAAACATTCCAAAAAAATATTGAAATGTCTTAGTTATTAAATTTCAACTTTAATTAAGAAATTTTTTACTTTTAATCACGACAGTTCAACTTTAAATTCATATTGTAACGCAATAAATAGATGAAATAGGATTTAGAATAGAATTGTAGAATTTAGTAAATAAAAAAAGTTTCTAGAAGGATCTGATAAGGGGAAAGCTGACGCGATAACGAAACAAAGCGTTCCAGAAATTTTGGCAAACGATAAGCCTTATCTGCCGAAAAGTTCTAGAAGCCGGGAGCCAAAACTATCAAAGGCGGTCAGCTTCCCCTTGAGTCAGTCAGTTAGAGTCAGTGTAATTAGTGAGTTAGTAGAAGTCAATAATAAGTGAGTTAATTATCAATTGTGGTGATCCAAGTTGTGGTGATCCAAGATTCAGTAATAAAGTGGGTCTTATTCGATAAGTGTAATCAATCAAACCGATAAGCCCGTAACAATATTTTTAGAAAAAATTGATTTATAAAATATTTACACCTTTTCACGACGATTAAAGTCGAAATTTTGAATAAAAAAATTAGCACTGGTTCGAAATTCAGACCTCTTCACAATATTTTGACTTTATTTTTAGACGTTTAATATCAAAAAATCCGCTGACCATTTTGAGAAAACAGTAAAGTTTCAGGAAATATCAACGTTTATTTTTTTGAGTTTTGTTTCAAGACAAAATGTTGAGTGTTATTAGTTTTTATTAATAGATTTTATCTTCTGTAAATTAGAGATTTTTTTTAGAACATTTTGACTTCAAACCTTTTTTTTTAAACTTCTCCTCTTTTCTCTCTTCTTCTCTCTTCTTTTCTCTTCTGTCTAAAAGTCAACTTATTTTTAAAATTTCGAATTTAAAAAACTAAAAATTTCGAATTCTAAGAGGTAACTTTGTTAAAAATTAACATCCTACTTTTTGTTTGGAAATTCAAAATTTTTTAAAAAAGTTAACACTTTCAGAAATGTTTAAGAATGAATTCTGATTATTTTTCTGATTATTTCATATTATTTCATATTAAATTTATAAACACGGTCATAATTAAACTTTTTCTAGAACGAGTTTGTCATTTTAATTAGAGACTTTCCTAGATGTTTCAAATTAAAATTCCAAATTCAATAAACTCAAAATTTAATTCATCTGTTTTTCACTAAAACTTTGGCGAAATTTCTAGGTTTCTAGAATCGAAGTTTGAAAAAAATATGTGTGCGCTTGAAGTAAATACCAAGATTTTAAACTTTGAATTTTGACAAAATAAATAAAAGTATTAACATAGTTCACATTCAACAAAAAATCTAATTCAAATTCAAAATTTGAAAAAATTCGAAATTTTGATATTAAAGGTAAAAAAAATGATAAATAACTTTATAACAAAAACTTTTTTTTGAAATTTGGAAAAATCAAATGCATTTCGATATTGCAAACTTTGGAAAATATTGAAAAAAAATGATGAATTTCTGGGAAAACCAATTTCTATAAAAATGATTCTTTAGAACAAATTGAACTTCTAAGATTGAAATTTTCATTAAAAAAATGTTTAAAGATCAATCGAAATTTTACGAAAGAACATCAACTTCTGTGAAAATAATTTTTTAGAAAAGACTCAAAATTTTCAAAGAAAATTCAAACATCAACACCAATTTTTTAAAAACGAGTCGAAAGTTTGCTGAAAAAGAGTGAAATTTTGAAAAAACCGAAATAAAAAAAACGAACTGTTTAAAAAAATTGAAATATTGGGATTTTTGTAATAAAAATCAATTTTTCGAGAAAATTTGAATTGAAATATTCGAAGCGAATTCTGGTTAATATTCAACTGGATTATTATGCTTCAGATGGTCGCTGGTTTAATGAAGATATCGTGGATGCTTCGATCACATTTTGAACTAATTTGACCGAAGTATCTCTACATGTTTCTGTTTACGAGCACTGCCTACAGTACTAATAACCCCCCCCCCCCCCACACACTATATATTCCAACAACTAATAACCATAAAACAGGCAAGAGAAGACTACGAGTCGGATTACTAATGACAATAACTAATTATATTAATGTTAATTAGGGGGCTCAGTTGTTAGCTTGGCGTTTAAATAAGCAGAAAAGGAGTTGTTAATAGTTTTTGAGTAAATTACGGCCGGTCATATATTAGCAGCACTAAAAGCGGCTTTTGTTTTTATAGTTATTATCTTGTTTCCATTATTGGATGTGTTGTTGCTTACCTGAGACCCGGCTCCCTACCTGAATACCTTACCAGAATATCACTTCTTTTACTATGTCTCAAATATAAAATTGTTCATCGGATCTGCTCCTTTTTTTCAGAAAATAACACCCCACTATTTAAGGCCATAATTGGGAAGTAAGTTCCCAAATAGAGGACCAAAATCATTACAACCAACGAACTAATTAAATTGTACCACAATGTAAATAGATGGAATGGAATTTAGAATAGAATTGTATAATTTAGTAAATAAAAAAAAGTTTCTAGAAGGATCTGATAAGGGGAAAGCGGCCGCGATAACGAAACAAATGGCAGATAAGCGTTCCAGAAATTTCGGCAACGATAAGCCTTATCTGCCGAAAAGTTCTAGAAGCCGGGGGCCAAAACTATATAAGGCGGTCAGCTTTCCCTCGAGTCGGTCAGAATCAGTGTAATTAATGAGTTAGTGGAAGTCAATAATAAGTGAGTTAATTGTCAATTGTGGTGATCCAAGTTAAGTTCAGTAATAAAGTGGGTATAATCCATCACGTGTAATCAATTCGAACCGATAACCCCTTAACAATATTTATGAAATCAGGATGTACGATGTAACCAAGATTACAAAGGTCACTAGTGGTGAGCTAACTAATTTTTCAATGGCGAAACTCCTGAGCTGAGTTTTAAAAGTAATTGACCGATGACCATTAGGATCTGGTGAAGATTTGACAAATCTGTTCGAAATCAGTGGCGCCGGCATTTCTGTGTATTAGAAAGAGATTGTCCGTAACTTCTGAAAATTTCAACATAAAACACCAAACAGCGGGCGTAATTTATTGCTCAGTGGCGTCTCTCTTTGATAGTTACACATCGTCGGTAATTTTATAAAAGCATTCTCCGAGATGTAACTTAAGATATCAAACATTATGGTAATATATACAATCGTTCAAGAATTCTCGACGAAATAAAATAATTTAAATAAATTCACCTCCGAGAATTTAATATTGGCCGAATTTATTGCCGCGAACGAAAAATGCTTCGGTAACAAATCTGAGAGATATTTACAACTTGTACCGTGCGTCGTACAGTTAAATGTATAAATAAAATACCTTAATAGATTCGTCTGAGGATGCATACCATGAATTTTAGGAATTATACTGTGAAGGTAGGATATGTGAAAAGGACGAATAAACGACAGCCCTGGGGATTCCTCACATTCTAAGATCGACTACGAGATCTTTAACTTTCTGTTGTCTTTAATAAATACACAGTGTCATTGACAAATAACCGAACAAACGGCTGCCATGGACTTTCATGTAATACTTTTCAGATGATACCAACTATTAAAAATTCATAAAGATTCCGAAGCCTTTGGCGCCCACTTACAAGGCATATCTATTAAGTTTGTAACTATTCCAGTTTACACTTCAAAATTTCTAAAGTTGCCACTTTGAAATCACAATTTAGAGTAAATAAATTCAAATTCATTTAACTATGTTATTAGAAAGACTCCATAAAATTCCAAATCAAGAGAAAGCGAACAATCGTTGACCAATCGTCGTCGTTTACCTTCCACCGATGGTCCTCTCTTTGGAGATAGCTGCCCTTAAATTAGGCCCCGACAAACCGTTAGACATTTTAGCATTACGACACAGGTATCATTCTAAGAACTGAATTAAAATTTCGAGTTTTTTTTTTTTGATTGATTTCAGTTTACCACTCACAAATTTTAGAGCTGTCACTTCGACATTTCGAATAAATAAAATCTAGAACTAATTTTTTGTAAAATTGACATTAAAAGTGACATTTTTAGTTCACCGATAAGTGAACTAAAAATTGACTTTTATAATGATACGTGTCAAAAATACTTTTAACACTAGTGCGATAAAGTTTTTTCGCACTAGTGTTAAAAGTAAATATAGCAGCGTTTCCCAAACTTTGTTTGCCCTGACCCGATTGTTTTTAATATTTTCCCTTCGCGATCCACTAAAAGATGTTTTAATTACATTTTAATGTACAAGAACTAATCATTTGTGAGTATGAAGACAATTTTGCAACCTGGTATTTTATTTTTATGGCCCGGTGCCGGGTTGTGACCCACTATTTAGGAAACACTGATATATAGCAATATGCAATATTATTGAATAGAAAGCTGTACTGAAAAATTTAAAGATTTTTTTTTTTTTGTTGATCGGACTGGTTCTTGATTATTGTGTAATATTGTTTCCAAACATTAAAACATATTTAAATAGTTATAAATTATTTATTTATAATATTAATATTACCATTACAAGCTGAACGGTTACTTATTTTAGTTTTCCTGAGAAGTAATTGCAGAGATATTTATGCTAGTAATCCATGCAAAATCTAGGACAGATGTTGCTTTTAGTTCGACGCAACTTTTTACTACATATTTGGTCTGGAGCTTCATTCAAAAAAATCTTGTACGCTTGAATACTTGCTTATATCCTAGCTGTTCTTGATTTGAAAACTAGCTTTTATCATAGAGAGATTCCAAAACTTAGAATTTCCTTCGACGTAAATAAAAAATATATTTTGAGTGAAGTTATCCGCTAGATTCTTTATTTCATACCATCAGATTTTTGTCCCGATTTCTGGAGCAATAACTCTTAGTTGATGTATTTGCTGTTTCTTCAACATCTGGTGGAATAATAAAATTGCTTTAATTTCCAAACTTTTCTTCAAAATTCATGTTTATTGGCCATAAAATTTGCAATATTTTAGGACAGGTTCAATTGTGGTTACTAATAAACATTAAACAACTTACAATTGTTTTACTTAGTTACACTCTATCCAGCACCTGACTTGATTGTCAGATGTAATTGTCAATTATGTAATTCAACACGCAAACAATAAATCGAAAATTCAACCCTAGAGACAGCATTTTCTTTTTTAATTTAACAGTTTTACAAAAAATATTGTATGATACACTTGTTAAAAGTGATTTTATTTTGTTCGTGGGGTTGCTCCACTCGCTACGCTCGTTCCGCAATACTCCCCACTCACAAAATAAAATGTCACTTTTAACACTTGTCTCATAAATAACTATTTTATATCAAAATTCAATTTTTTCTTATAGTCCTACAAATTTCGATTTTTTTTATTAGATAGAAGTAGTCGCGCCATGAAATTCTCAAAGAGGGGAGAGAGAACCTTCTATTTTGACCATCTGTCGCCATTTACCGCCCACCGATCGACCCCTCGGAGATAGCTGTCCTAAAAAATTTCTCTACAAATTTTGACATTTACTTTTTAACTGTTTTACTCCAATTTCATTAATTTAAACCCAAAATTAGTGGATTTTATTTTATATTTTACATAATTCTTCTAAATTTTTAACTTCAAATTTTGTCTCGAGATTATTGGTATCTTCGAATTCAAATCCCTTTAATTATCTTATTAGATAAAAATAGTTGTTCCACGAAATGCTCAAACAGTAAAAAGGGTAAAAGAACTTTCTTGTTTGACTATCTGTTGTCGTTTACCGTTCACCGATAAACTCCTCGGAGATAGCTGCTCTAAAAACTTTCTCTACAAATTCTAACTCTTACTTTTTAATAATTTTGCTTGTTTCTTCTTCCAAATTTTGCCAATTTTCTTAAAATATATAGTTTTTACTAAACATTTTTTATGTTTCAAGAATTTTTTTCTCAAATTTTGCATTCTGTAGATATTTTTTTACATCAAAATTCAAGTTTTTCTCATGATTCTATAAATTTCGATTTTTTCATTAGATCAGAAGTAGTCGCGCCATGAAATTTTCAAAGAGGGGAGAGGGAACCTCCTATTTTGACCATCTGTCGCCATTTACCGTCCACCGATCGACCCCTCGGAGATAGCTGCCCTAAAAAATTTCTCTACAAATTTTGGCATTTACTTTTTAACTGTTTTACTCCAATTTCATTAATTTAAACCCAAAATTAATGGATTTTATTTTATATTTTACATAATTCTTCTAAATTTTTAACTTCAAATTTTGTCTCGAGATTATTGGTATCTTCGAATTCAAATCCCTTTGATTATCTTATTAGATAAACATAGTTGTTCCACGAAATGCTCAAACAGGGGAAAGTGAATCGCCTATTTTGACCTTCTGTTGCCGTTTACCGTCCACCGAATCCAAAATTTTGATTTTATTTTACTTGAGTCAAAATTATATTTTTGTCGAAATGGTTTTAAAGATTCGTCTTTTTTTCAAATGTTGCCAATTTTTTCAAAGTATTATCTTGCACTGAACATTTTTTATGTTCTATGAAATTCTTCTTCAAAGTTCGCTTTTTATAGACTATTTTTCCTCAAAATTCAATTTTTTTACTATGTTTCTACAAATTTTGATTTTTTTTATTAGACAGAAGTAGTCGCGCCACGAAATTCCCAAAAAGGGGTAAGAGAACTTCCTTTTTTGACCATCTGTTGTCGTTTACCGTCCACCGATGAACCCCTTGGAGATAGTTGCTCTAAAAACTTTCTCTACAAATTTTTACTTTTACTTTTTATTAATTTTACTCGTTTCTTCTTCCAAATTTTGCCAATTTTCTTAAAATATTAGTTTTTACTGAATATTTTTTATATTTTAAGAAGTTTTTCCTCAAATTTCGCATTCTATAGTTATTTTTTTAAATCAAAATTCAAGTTTTTCTCATGGTTCTACAAATTTCGATTTTTTCATTAGATAGAAGTAGTCGCGCCATGAAATTCTCAAAGAGGGGAGAGAGAACCCTAGTTTGACCATCTGTCGCCATTTACCGTCCACCGATCGACCCCTCGGAGATAGCTGTCCTAAAAAATTATTCTACAAATTTTAACCTTTACCTTTTAACTGTTTTACTTCAATTTCTTTCATTTAAACTCAAAATTTTTGAAATTTATTTTATACTTCACATAATTCTTCTAAATTTTTAACTTAAACTTTTGCCCCCATATTACTAGTATTTTCCGATTTAAATCCCTTTAGTTATCTTATTAGATAGAAATAGTTGTTCCACGAAATACTCAAACAGGGGAAAGTAAACCTCCTATTTTGACCTTCTGTTGCCATTTACCATCCACCGATCGACCCCTCGGAGACAGCTGTCGTAAAAAATTTCTCTACAAATTTTGACTTTTACTTTTTAAATGTTTTACTCCAATTTCATTAATTTAAACCCAAAATTAGTGGATTTTATTTTATATTTTACATAATTCTTCTAAATTTTTAACTTCAAATTTTGTCTCAAGATTATTGGTATCTTCGAATTCAAATCTCTTTAATTATCTTATTAGATAAAAATAGTTGCTCCACGAAATGCTCAAACAGGGGAAAGTGAACCGCCTATTTTGACCTTCTGTTACCGCGTACCGTCCACCCATCGGCTCCTCCAAAGAGATAGCTATCTTAAAAAATTTGTCTACAAATGTTGACTGTTATTTTTTAATAATTTTATTTTAAGTTTTCGAATTTAAATCCAAAATTTTGAATTGTTTCTCAAAAATTCCATTTTACTTGACTCAAAATTTTATTTTTGTCGAAATAGTTTCCAAAATTGGGTCTTTTTTTCAAATTTTGCCAATTTTCTTAAAATAATACCTTGCACCGAACATTTTTTATGTTCTAAGAAATTCATCCACAAAATTCGCTTTTTATAGACTTTTTTTACCTCAAAATTCAATTTTTTATAACGTTTCTACAAATTTTAATTTTTTTTATTAGAAAGAAGTGGTCAAACAACAAAATTCCGAAAGAAGGGTAAAAGAACTTTCCTTTTTGACCATCTGTTGTCGTTTACCGTCCACCGATGAACCCCTCGGAGATAGCTGCTCTAAAAACTTTCTCTACACATTCTAACTCTTACTTTTTAATAATTTTGCTCGTTTCTTCTTTCAAATTTTGCCAATTTTCTTAAAATATTAGTTTTCACTAAACATTTTTTATGTTTCAAGAATTTTTTCTCAAATTTTGCATTCTGTAGATATTTTTTTATATCAAAATTCAAGTTTTTCTCATGATTCTATAAATTTCGATTTTTTCATTAGATCAGAAGCAGTCGCGCCATGAAATTTTCAAAGAGGGGAGAGGAAACCTCCTATTTTGACCATCTGTCGCCATTTACCGTCCACCGATCGACCCCTCGGAGACAGCTGTCCCAAAAAATTTCTCTACAAATTTTGACATTTACTTTTTAAATATTTTACTCCAATTTCATTAATTTAAACCCAAAATTAGTGGATTTTATTTTATATTTTACATAATTCTTCTTAATTTTTAACTTCAAATTTTGTCTCGAGATTATTGGTATCTTCGAATTCAAATCCCTTTAATTATCTTATTAGATAGAAATAGTTGTTCCACGAAATGCTCAAACAGGGGAAAGTGAATCTCCTATTTTGACCTTCCGTTGCCGTTTACCGTCCACCGATCGGCTCCTCGAAAGAGAGAGCTATATGAAAATATGTGTCTACAAATGTTGACTGTTATTTTTCAACCATTTTATTTTTAGTTTTCGAATTTAAATTAAAAATTTTGATTTGTTTCTCAAAAATTCCTTTTTACTTAACTTTTAGTCGATTGTTTAATAAAAAAAGTAAACATTTCAAGAAATATGGTATGAAAATGTTGAATAAATATAAATATTTCGACTTTTTTTTTAGTTCCCACCGATTGTCTCCTCGGAAGTGATAGCTATCTAAAAAAATTTGTCTACAAATATTGACTGTTATTTTTTAACAACTTTATTTTAATTTTTCGAATTTACGTCCAAAATTTTGATTTGTTTCTCAAAAATTCCCTTTTACGTGACTTTTAGTCGATTTTTTAATAAATAAGTAAACATTTTAAGAAATATGGTATGAAAATGTTGGGGAAATATAAATATTTCGACTTTTTTTCAGTTCCCCTTTTTTTTCGAAATTATTTGCCAAATTGAACTTTTTTCAACATATTTGTCGAAAAGGTTTCCAAGATCCATCTTTTGTTTCTAAAAATTTCGATTGTTTTATTGGATAGAAGTAGTTACTGTATAAGATTCTCAAAGAAGGGAGGTCGAATCTCCTACTTTGACCATCTGTTGCCATTTACCGTCCACCGATCGACTCCTCGGAGATAGCTGTCCTAAAACATTATTCTGCAAATTTTAGCCTTTACCTTTTAACTGTTTTACTTCAATTTATTTAATTTAAACCCAAAATTTGTGAAATTTATTTTATATTTCACATAATTCTTCTAAATTTTGAATTTAAAATTTTCCTTCATGTTATTAGTGCTTTCGAATTTAAATGCCTTTAATTATCTTATTAGATAGAAATAGTTGTTCCACGAAATACTCAAACAAGGTAATGTGAACCGCCTATTTTGACCTTCTATTGCCGTTTACCGTCCACCGATCGTCTCCTTGGAAGAGATAGGTTTCCTAAAAAAGTTGTTTACAAATGTTGACTATTATTTTTTAACAATTTTATTTTAATTTTTCGAATTTGAATCCAAAATTTTGATTTGTTTCTCAAAAATCCTATTTTACTTGAGTTTGAGTCGATTCTTTAATTACAAAAATAAACATTTCGAGAAATATAGCATGAAAATGTTGTGGAAAATATTTTTTGAAGATCTTGACTTTTTTTCGGTTTCCTCCTTTTTCGAAATTATTTGCTAAATTAAACTTTTTTCAAAATTATATTTTTGTGGAAATGGTTTCCAGGATTCGTCTTTTTATCAAATTTTGCCAATTTTCTCAAAATATTACCTTGCACCGAAGAGTTTTTATGTTTTAAGAAATTCATCCTCAAAATTCGCTTTTTATAGACTTTTTTTACCTCAAAATTCAATTTTTTTATCATGTTTCTACAAATTTGGATTTTTTTATTAGATAAAATTAGTCGCGATACAAAATTCCCAAAGAAGGGTAAGAGAACTTCCTTTTTTGACCATTTATTGTCGTTTACTGTCCACCGATGAACCTCTCGGAGATAACTGCTTTAAAAACTTTTTCCAAAAATTTTGACTTTTACTTTTTGATAATATTTCTCGTTTTTTTTTCCAAATTTTGCCAATTTTCTTAAAATATTAGTTTTTACCGAATATATTTTATGTTTTAAGAAGTTTTTCCTCAAATTTCGCATTCTATAGATATTTTTTTATATCAAAATTCAATTTTTTGTCATGGTTTTACAAATGTCGATTTTTTTATTAGATAGAAGTAGTCGCGCCATGGAATTCTTAAAGAGTGGAGAGATAACCTCCTATTTTGACCACCGGTCGCCATTTACCGTCCACCGATTGACCCCTTCGGAGATAACTGTTTCAAAAATTTCTCTACAAATGTTGAGCTTTACTTTTTAATAGTTTTACTTCAATTTCTTTAATTTAAACCCAAAATTGGTCAAATTTATTTTAGATTTCACACAATTCTTTTAAATTTTTAACTTAAAATTTTGCCCCCATGTTACTAGTATTTTCGAATTCAGATTCCTTTAATTATCTTATTAGATAGAAATAGTTGTCCCACGAAATACTCAAACAAGGGAAAGTGAACCGTCTATTTTGACCTTCTGTTGCCGTTTAGCATCCACCGATCGTCTCCTGGGAATCTCTTCACACATTTTTTAGGATAGCTATCTCTAGCTATCCTAAAAAATGTGTCTACAAATGTTAACTGTTATTTTTTAAAAATTTTATTTTAATTTTTCGAATCCAAAATTTTGATTCGTTTCTCAAAAATTCCCTTTTACGTGACTTTTAATCGATTTTATAATAAAAAAAAGTAAATATTTAAAGAAATATGGTATGGAAACATTAGAGAAATATGAATATTTCGACAATTTTTCAAAATTTCTAAACTATTTGTGAAATTAACCTTTTTTCAACATTTTTGTCGAAATGGTTTCCAAGATTCATCTTTTATTTCTATAAATTTTGATTATTTTATTGAATAGAAGTAGTCACTGCATAAGATTCTCAAAGAGGGGGGGAGGTGAACCTCCTACTTTGACCATCTGTCGCCATTTACCGTCCACCGATCGACCCCTCGGAGATAGCTGTCTTAAAAAATTATTCTACAAATTTTGACCTTTACTTTTCAACAGTTTTGCGCTAATTTTATTAATTTAAAACCAAAATTTGTGGATTTTATTTTATATTTCATATAATTCTTCTAAATTTTTAATTTTAAATTTTGTGTGGAGGTTATTAGTATTTTAGAATTCAAAACCCGTTAATTATCTTATTAGATGGAAATAGTTGTTACACGAAATTCTCAAACAGGGGAAAGTGAACCTCCTATTTTGACCATCTGTTGTCGTTTACCGTCAACCGATAGACCCCTCAGAGATAGCTATCCTAAAAAATCTCTCTACAAATTTTGAACTTTACTTTTTAACAGTTTTACTATAATTTAAACCCAAAATTTGTGAATTTTATTTTATATTTCACATAATTCTGCTAAATTGCTAACTTAAAATTTTGCTTTCATGTTATTAGTATTTTTGAATTCAAATCCCTTTAATTATGTTATTAGATAGAAATAGTTGTCCCACGAAATACTCAAACAAGGGAAAGTGAACCGTCTATTTTGACCTTCTGTTGTCGTTTACCGTCCACCGATCGTCTCCTGGGAAGAGATAGCCATCTAAAAAAATGTGTCTATAAATGTTGACTGTTATTTTTTAACAATTTTATTTTAATTTTTTAAATTCGAATCCAAAATTTTGATTTGTTTCTCCCTTTTACGTGACTTTTAGTCGAGTTTTTAATAAAAAGATAAACATTTCAAGAAATATGGTATGAAAACGTTGGGAAAATATGACCATTTCGACTTTTTTTCCAGTTTCCCTTTTATTCGAAATTATCTGTCAAATTAAACTTTTTTCAACATTTTTGTCGAAATGGTTTCCAAGATTCATAGTTTATTTCTACAAATTTCGATTGTTTTGTTGGATACAAATAGTCACTGCATCAGATTCTCAAAGAGAGGAGGTCGAACCTCCTACTTCGACCATCTATTGCCATTTACCGTCCACCGATCGACTCTTCGGAGATAGCTGTCCTAAAAAATTATTCTACAAATTTTGACCTTTACTTTTCAACAGTTTTGCGCTAATTTTATTAATTTAAACCCAAAATTTGTGCATTTCATTTTATATTTCACATAATTCTTCTAAATTTTTAATTTCAAATTTTGTCTCGCGGTTATTAGTATTTTAGAATTCAAAACTGGTTAATTATCTTATTAGATGGAAATAGTTGTTACACGAAATTCTCAAACAGGGGAAAGTGAACCTCCTATTTTGACCATCTGTTGTCGTTTACCGTCAACCGATAGACCCCTCGGAGATAGCTATCCTAAAAACTCTCTCTACAAATTTTGAACTTTACTTTTTAACAGTTTTATTATAATTTAAACCCAAAATTTGTGAATTTTATTTTATATTTCACATAATTCTGCTAAATTGCTAACTTAAAATTTTGCTTCCATGTTATTAGTATTTTTGAATTCAAATCCCTTTAATTATCTTATTAGATAGAAATAGTTGTCCCACGAAATACTCAAACAAGGGAAAGTGAACCGTCTATTTTGACCTTCTGTTGTCGTTTACCGTCCACCGATCGTCTCCTGAGAAGAGATAGCTATCTTAAAAAATGTGTCTACAAATGTTGACTGTTATTTTTCAACAATTTTATTTTAATTTTTTAAATTCGAATCCAAAATTTTGATTTGTTTCTCCCTTTTACGTGACTTCTAGTCGAGTTTTTAATAAAAAGATAAACATTTCAAGAAATATGGTATGAAAACGTTGGGAAAATATGACCATTTCGACTTTTTTTCCAGTTTCCCTTTTATTCAAAATTATCTGTCAAATTAAACTTTTTTCAACATTTTTGTCGAAATGGTTTCCAAGATTTATATTTTATTTCTACAAATTTCGATTGTTTTGTAGGATACAAGTAGTCACTGCATCAGATTCTCAAAGAGAGGAGGTCGAACCTCCTACTTCGACCATCTATTGCCATTTACCGTCCACCGATCGACTCTTCGGAGATAGCTGTCCTGAAAAATTATTCTACAAATTTTGACCTTTACTTTTCAACAGTTTTGCGCTAATTTTATTAATTTGAACCCAAAATTTGTGAATTTTATTTTATATTTCACATAATTCTTCTAAATTTTTAATTTCAAATTTTGTCTGGAGGTTATTAGTATTTTAGAATTCAAAACTTGTTAATTATCTTATTAGATGGAAATAGTTGTTACACGAAATTCTCAAACAGGGGAAAGTGAACCTCCTATTTTGACCATAGGTTGCCGTTTACCGTCAACCGATAGGCCCCTCGGAGATAGCTGTTCTAAGAAATGAGAAAGAATCTATATTTTTGGATAGTAGGTATACTATGCGGTTTCTGGCGCAATGTGGCACATTTTTCCATGTATTTTCTTATGGGAAATTCTAAGATTCCAAAATTACCGAAAAAGACAATGACACAGCTTACGTCAAACCAACTGTTAAACAAGTAGCTGTACAGGTTAAACCAACTGTTAGATAAGTTAAACCAACTCCAAGACAAGTAGTTGTACAACTCAAACCAACTCCTAGACAAGTCACACCAACTGTATAAGCTGTGTAATTGTCTTTTGCGGGAATTTTGGAATCTTAGAATTTCCCATAAGAAAATACATGGGAAAATGTGTCACATTGCGCCAGAAACCGCATAGTATACCTACTATCCAAAAATATAGATTCTTTCTCATTTCTCAGAACAGCTATCTCCGAGGGGTTTATCGGTTGACGGTAAACGGCAACAGATGGTCAAAATAGGAGGCTCACTTTCCCCTGTTTGAGAATTTCGTGTAACAACTATTTCCATCTAATAAGATAATTAACGGGTTCCCTTCCCCATAATTTTAACTTTTATCCAATAAAAGTTAAAATTATAGGGAAAGTCGCCCAATTTCATTTACAAAAAAAAATTAGAAGGTGGATAAAATTTCGAGAAAAATTTTAAAGGTCAGTCGAATTTTGAGCAACTACGAACATCGAAAATTTCAGCAACAATTATATAAAAACGAAATTTGCGAACAAAGTTAAGAATAAACTAGAAAAATCTATGACACTTTTTTTGAGCAGAAATTTACTAATATTTTAAGGGTTTTTTTTATAGAATTTTCGTTTGTTTTCGAAGATTTTTTCCCCATGGATTATTTTGCTGACGAATTAGGTATTATTTATTATTAACTATTAACTATTATTAGTTATTATTTATGTCGATGTGATAAAGGAGTAAAATCGTCGAGATTTAAAGTATAAACGCAAGGTTTAACCCAATAACGCCACAGTTTCTAGAATCTTTGTCGGAACAGGAACTAGATATCGTTCTTCTAAATCAACGTTTGTAATTAGATAATCACTGTTATTAAATGAACAGAGTAATATCAACAAACTTAAGCAATTATCCTTATTGATTTCGCTACGTACTTGACTAACAAGAATTTATGAACGCACTTAACAAATCGTGTCGAGATAGTTAAGTTTGTATTGAATGAATACATCATATCTGCAGCATTAAAACGGCAATAATTCTTGCAGCTAGCATTATTTCCCAGGCCGGCAAAACAATATGCACTCCATCATTGTAGGTCGTTTTAAAGTCCTTTCGTGGTCGAGCACCATTCTACTGTCTAACCCGACCATCGAGAGTTATGTCTTTGCCGTGTCGACGACGCGATCTTCTTTTTAACTTTATTTCACGAGGTGACCGCCATATTGCCCGCCTCTGAGATACATCTCAATCTCGAGATTGTTATCAACTTCGACGGCGTTACGCACGCAAATTTCTCCATGAGAGTTTTGAAACAGAGAATACCTCGTTTGGGTGGTTCGACGTTGGTTAAATATCTGTAATTTCTAGGAAATAAGCAATAAAAATATTTCCTACGGTTTGATTATGTTTGCGTTTGTCCCTGGGGCCGAAACAGCAGGGAATATCGTAGCTGCAGGGGTCCAATTAAGAGCACATTTTACGCCCTAGGGTACTCAATTCTGGCCAGCTGGTTTCAATCTCAGACCGTTCGGTCTAAGCCCATTATATTCAACTTAACACTCGCCTATATGACCCATGCATATCCTAATATGATTTAATTAATAATAATATTACATCCTGATTTATTGTCTCTGCTAGGTACCGCGTTATTGTTATTTATAATCGCTGTCTATTAATTTTTGACCTAATATTTTGTAACTAATACGATATTTAGTGGAGGCGTTAATATATTTGTTGTTAGAATGTACTAATTTAGAAATACGAAAGTGTGTTTATCTGCCTGTTTGTTCGCTTTTCACGGTTCGATTACTGGAGTGATTTTGACGAAAAAGCAGCTACTCTTAAACTAATATTTTAGCTAGAAAAGATCAATAACTTTTTTCCATTTACTAAGTAAATAAATTATCTGACAAAGGCGATAAGGAAAGGGCCCCACCTGTAAGAATTAGACACAAAATATAAGGATAGGGGACAACCATAGATCTCACACTAGCGTGAGATCTATGGGGACAACGTTTAAAGAAGACGTAACCTTCTTACTGGGAGTTTGCACGTAGGATTCTTTCAATATAATGTTGCACGTTATCGGTTCGAATGATTAATACTTTGTAAATTGTAACCACTTTATTTCCAAACTGGTTCGGAACACTACAACTGACTAATTAACGCATTAACACAGTTTAATTAACTAAATTATTCATTAACTAACTAACTAGCTGAGGGAAAGCCAACCGCGTTTATATACCCTCCCGGTTTTCTAGACTAAATCCATGCAGATAAAGCTTATCATTTGCGGAAATGTTTGGAGCGTTTATCTGCCGTTTGCTTCATTATCGTCGCCGTTTCCCCTTGTCAAATATTTCTAGAAAAATTCCTTAGGTACTAAATTCTATAATTACATTTTGTTACAATAATAACACCACTTAAGACGATAGGATGTAATTTGCTCCCCAGTTTATAAGACTCACTAGACAATTAAATATATACATGATCGCATCGACGAATTTCAACAAAACATCATTCTGCTATCTGCACGAACTCTTTAAAACTTTACATATATGGTAGCTGATCAATCTATCTGGTTCTATATTATATTTTTTAATTGATCAAAGGCTAAAATACGAAAACAAACCAGATTTGTCAAAAATTAGAAAATTATAGATTTCATAATTACGGATTAATATGATTTGTTTTTATTTTCGACCAAAAGGAAATTAAAGAAAGCGTATGTCTTGAAAGTAATTCGCCTTCGATTTAAATGTCAATATTGAGTGTCGGCGTTCCGACAACGAATGAGGAAAAACGTTGTTATTCGGCTGGCGATGTCGTTGGGTGTGAACGCGGCCTTAGATCGTAATTATCCCTGTAATTGCGAGATGGTGCCGGCCGTAGATTAACCATTGTTTTACAATCCTCCGGGGAAGATAAATGAAGGTGCAATTGTTGCTCGTTTGTTTCCGTAGATAGAGCGACTTATGCCGCATTTTGTCCTTTCCATTTAATTACCACTGCCATTACATTGTTTAATTATTATAAATGGCGACGGAAGCGCCTCTTTTCATATAATGACCCTTGATGGCGTTCTACCTGCAGTTGAGCTTATTTTCACCGTAGATTAGATTTGTACAACGATGTGTTAATAAGTTTTTAGTTTCTTTAATTAAATACTGAATATTATATTATTTAATTAATTAAGTGTTACGATTTTGGGCTAAATTGTGTGAGCAAGAAAAACGAACAATGACCCTCCAAAGCAGTTTTTCTTAAAATCTACTTCGTTCACAAAACGTCTTCAATGTTCCCTGTAGACTGCATGAGGTAAATATTTTTTTGTTGTAGATCAATTTGAATTCAAATTAGCCGCCACTACGGAAGCGCATATAGAGGGCGCTTCATAAGGGCATGCACTTACTCACTTGTCGATCGTCCTTAGTAAAGATAACGCAGTAAAAACGGGCGAAACATACAGCAAAAACCGCGTTTACTTTATTCATCCCTCCACATTTTGAAGATTTCGACTTTTTTTCAGTTACCCCTTTCTTCGAAATTATTTGCGGAATTAAACTTTTTTCAAAATTTTTGTCGAAATGATTTCCAAGATTCATGTTTTGCTTCTACAAATTTCGATTACTTTATTAGATAAAAGTAGTCGCTGCATTAAGATTCTCAAAGAGAGAAGGGCGAACATCTTTGACCATCTGTTGCCGTTGACCGTCCACCGATCGATCCCTTGGAGATAGCTGTCTTAAAAAAATGTCTCTACAAATTTTGACCTTTACTTTTCAACAGTTTTACACTAATTTCTCTAATTTAAACCCAAAATTTGTGGATTTTTTTTATATTTCAAATAATTCTTCTAAATTTTTAACTTAAAATTTTGCCTCCCTGTTGTTAGTATTTTAGAATTCAAATACTTTTAATTATCTTATTAGGTATAAATAGTTGTTTCACGAAATTCTCAACCAGGGGAAAGTGAACCTCCTATTTTGACCATGTGTTGCCGTTTACCGTCCACCGATCGACCCCTCGGAGATAGCTGTCCTAAAAAATTTCCCTTCAAATGTTGACCTTTACTTTTTAACAGTTTTACTCTAATTTCTCTAATTTAAACCCAAAATTTGTGAATTTTATTTTATATTTCACATCATTCTTCTAAATTTTTAACTTAAATTTTGCCTCCATGTTATTTAGTGCTTTCGAAATCAAGTCCCTTTAATTAGCTTATTAGATAGAAATAGTTGTTCCACAAAATTCTCAAACAGGGGAAAATGAACCTCCTATTTTAACCGTGTGTTGCCGTTTACCGTCCACCGATCGACCCCTCGGAGATAGCTGTCCTAAAAAAATTTCCCTTCAAATGTTGACCTTTACTTTTTAACAGTTTTACTCTAATTTCTCTAATTTGAACCCAAAATTTGTGGAATTTATTTTATATTTCACATCATTCTTCTAATTTTTAAACTTAAATTTTGGCCTCCATGTTATTAGTGCTTCGAAATCAAATCCCTTTAATTAGCTCATTAGATAGAAATAGTTGATTAAACAAAATTCTCAAACAGGGGGAAAATGAACCTCTTATTTTGACGCGTGTGTTGCCGTTTACCGTCCACCGATCGACCCCCGGAGATAGCTGTCCTAAAAAAATTTCCCTTCAAATGTTGACCTTACTTTTTAAACAGTTTTACTCCTAATTTCTCTAATTTAAACCCAAAATTTGTGAATTTTATTTATATTTCACATAATTCTTCTAAATTATTAACTTAATTTTGCCTCCATGTTATTTAGTGCTTTCGAAATCAAATTCCTTAATTAGCTTATTAGATAGAAATAGTTGTTCCACACAAAATTCTCAATCAGGGGAAAAATGAACCTTCTATTTTGACCGTGTGTTGCCGTTTACCGTCCAACCGATCGACCCCTCGGAGATAGCTGTCCTAAAAAATTCCCTTCAAATGTTGCCCTTTACTTTTTTACAGTTTTATTTTAATTTCTCAAATTTTAAACCTAAATTTGGAAATTTTTTTTTTTATATTTCACATATTCTTTTTAAATTTTTCAATTTAAATTTTTGGCCCTCCATTTTTATTAGGGGCTTTTCGAAATCAGTCCCTTATTAGCTTATTACTAAAATTTTAGGGTCCAAACAAATTCTCAACAGGGAAGTGACCTCCTATTTTGAGGGGGGGGGGGTTTGGCGTTTCCCCTTTCACCGATCGACCCCTCGAGATAGCTGTCTTAAAATTTTATTTTAAAAAAAATAAAATAAATATCCCCTAAATTCTTTTAGCGTCCCTTTACCTCTTGGGGCGAAAAAAGGTATTTTTCATTACGTCCTAATGACCTTATCGTTTTGGAAATTTTAAAATCTTCTTAAAATTCATTAGATTTTTGAGAAAGTATAACCCGAAGGCATTAACTTTTATTTCTAGAAGACGTCAGAACCCCCAACTTTTAGGAAAGTGAGAAAAAAAATTTTCAA
This sequence comes from Dastarcus helophoroides, assembly GCA_028583605.1. NCBI lineage: Eukaryota > Metazoa > Arthropoda > Insecta > Coleoptera > Bothrideridae > Dastarcus > Dastarcus helophoroides. The sequence goes on along the minus strand of CM053332.1, from coordinate 25,515,222 downwards.
TGAGAATTAAGGGGTTCTGTTTGGTTTTTGAATGGGGGGGGGAGTCCATTTTGTTGTTATTTCTAGTTAATATAATGTTTAAAAAAATGTTGGTTTTTTTTGTTTTAATCGAACAACATGCTAAAAAACTTTCTCCCACAAAAATTTTTACTTTTATTTTCTACATTTTGATTTAAAATTTTTTCCCAAATTTAAAAATCTAAAAAAATTTGACTTTTATTTTTTAACAATTTGATTTAATTTTTCAATTGAAACTGCTACTAATTTTGACTTCTATTTTTTACAATTTTACTTAATTTTTCCAATTGAAACCTAAGATTTTAATTTGTTTTTCAAAAATTCCCTTTTACTGGAATATGACTCGATTCTTTAATCAAAAAATTAAACATTTCGAGAAATATAGCATTAAACGTTGTAAAAAATATGTTTTGAAGATTTTGACTTTTTTTCAGTTTCCTCCTTTTTCGAAATTATTTGAGAAATTAAACCTTTTTCAAAATTATATTTTTGTCGAAATCGTTTTCCAGATTCGTCTCTTTCTCCAAATTTTGCCAATTTTCTCAAAATATTAGCTTTTACCGAACATTTCTTGTGTTTAAAGAAATTGTTCCTCAAAATTCGCTTTCTATAGATATTTTTTGATCTCAAAATTCAATTTTTTATTACGTTTTTATGAATTTTGATTTTTTTTGTAGATAAAAGTAGTCGCGTCATAAAAAATCTAAAGAGAAAGGGGGCCTCCTATTTTGACCATCTGTTGTCGTTTACCGTCCACCGATCAACCTCTCGGAGATAGCTGTCCTAAAAACCTTCTCTGCAAATTTTTTATTCCGTTTCTATAAATTTTGATTTTTTTATTAGATAGAAGTAGTCGCGTCATGAAAATCTCAAAAAGAGGAAAGGGAGACTCCTGTTTTGACCATCTGCTGTCGTATACCGTCCACCGATCAAACTCTCGGAGATAGCTGTCCTAAAAACTTTCTCTACAAATTTTGATTGTTTTTTTTCAAAATATTACCTTGCACTGAACATTTTTTATGTTCTAAAAAATTGTTGCTCAAGATTCGCTTTTTATACACATTTTTTTACCTCAAAATTCAATTTTTTAACATGTTTCTATAAATTTTAAATATTTTTATTTGATAGAAGTAGTCGCGCTGTAAAATACCCAAAGAGGAGAAAGAGAACCTTCTATTTTGACCATCTGTTGTCGTTTACCGTCGACCGATCGACCCCTCGGAGATAGCTGCCCTACAAACTTTGACTTTTATTTTTTAACAATCATCATCAAATTTTGTGTTTAAATTTGAGAAATTAAAGCAATAATTTCTTAAATATTAACACAAAATTTCGATTTGTTTTTCAAACATTTCCTTTTACTTGAATATGAATCGATTCTTTAATAAGAAAAGTAAACATTTCGAAATATTTCTCTATATTTAGTATGAAAACGTTTTTGAAAATATGTTATGAAGATTTTGACTTTTTTTTCAGTTTCCCCCCTTTTCGAAATTATTTGCGAAATTGAACTTTTTTTAAAATAATATTTTTGTCGAAATGGTTTCCTAGATTCGTCTCTTTCTCCAAATTTTGCCAATTTTCTTAAAATATTAGCTTTTACTGAACATTTTTTGTGTTTTAAGAAATTGTTCCTCAAAATTCGCTTTCTATAGATTTTTTTTTATCTCTAAATTCAATTTTCTATTACGTTTCTATAAATGTCGATTTTTTTACTAGATAGAAGTAGTCGCGTCATGAAATTCTCAAAGAGAGGAAAGGGAGCCTTCTATTTTGACCATCTGTTGTCGTTTACCGTCCACCGATCAAACTCTCGGAGATAGCTGTCCTAAAAACTTTCTCTACAAATTTTTTATTACATTTCTATAAATTTTGATTTTTTTATTAGTTAAAAGTAGTCGTGTCATGAAATTCTCAAAGAGGGAAAAGGGAACCTCCTATTTTGACCATCTGTTGTCGTTTACCGTCCACCGATCAACCTCTCGGAGATAGCTGTCCTAAAAGCTTTCCCTACAAATTTTGATTGTTTTTTTTTTTTCAAAATATTACCTTTCACTGAACATTTTTTATGTTTTACAAAATTGTTGCTCAAGATTCGTTTTTTATACACATTTTTTTACTTCAAAATTCAATTTTTTATCATGTTTCTATAAATTTTAATTTTTTTTATTTGATAGAAGCAGTCGCGCTATGGAATTCTCAAAGAGGAGAAAGTAAACCTTCTACTTTGACCATCTGCTGTCGTTTACCGTCCACCGATCGACCCCTCGGAGATAGCTGCCCTAAAAACTTTCCCTACAAATTTTGACTTTTATTTTTTAACAATCATCATCATATTTTGTGTTTAAATTTGAGAAATTAAAGTAATAATTTCTCAAATTTAAACACAAAATTTTGATTTGTTTCTCAAAAATTTCCTTTTACTTGAGTATGAGTCGATTCTTTAATAAAAAAAAAACGTTTTGAGATATTTCTCTATATTTAGCATAAAAACGTCATGGAAAATATGTTTTGAAGATTTTGACTTTTTTCAGTTTCCCCCCTTTTCGAAATTATTTGCAAAATTGAACTTTTTTAAAAATTATATTTTTGTCGAAATGGTTTCCCAGATTCGTCTCTTTCTCCAAATTTTGCCAATTTTCTTAAAATATTAGCTTTTACTGAACATTTTTTGTGTTTTAAGAAATTGTTCCTCAAAATTCGCTTTCTATAGATTTTTTTTTATCTCAAAATTCAATTTTTTATTACGTTTCTATAAATTTTAATTTTTTTATTAGATAGAAGTAGTCGCGTCATGAAATTCTCAAAGAGGGAAAAGGGAACCTCCTATTTTGACCATCTGTTGTCGTTAGCGTCCACCAATCAACCTCTCGGAGATAGCTGTCCTAAAAGCTTTCTCTACAAATTTTCATTGTTTTTTTTTCCAAATATTACCTTGCACTAAACATTTTTTATGTTCTAAAAAATTGTTGCTCAAGATTCATTTTTTATACACATTTTTTTACCTCAAAATTCAATTTTTTATCATGTTTCTATAAATTTCGATTTTTTTTATTTGATAGAAGTAATCACGCTTTAGAAGTCTCAAAGAGGGGAAGGAGAACCTTCTATTTTGACCATCTGTTGTCGTTTACCGTCCACCGATCGACCCCTCGGAGATAGCTCTCCTAAAAACTTTCTCTACAAGTTTTGACTTTTATTTTTTAACAATCATCATCAAATTTTGTGTTTAAATTTGAGAAATTAAAGTAATAATTTCTCAAATATTAACACAAAATTTCGATTTGTTTCTCAAAAATTCCCTTTTATGAGTATGAGTCGATTCTTTAATAAAAAAAAAAACGTTTCGAGATATTTCTCTATATTTAGCATGAAAACGTTATGGAAAATATGTTTTGAAGATTTTGACTTTTTTTCAGTTTCCCCCTTTTTCGAAATTATTTGCGAAATTGAACTTTTTTCAAAATTATATTTTTGTCGAAATGGTTTCCTAGATTCATCCCTTTCTCCAAATTTTGCCAATTTTTTTAAAATATTAACTTTTACTGAACATTTTTTGTGTTTTAAGAAATTGTTCCTCAAAATTCGCTTTCTATAGATTTTTTTATCTCAAACTTCAATTTTTTATTACGTTTCTATAAATTTCGATTTTTTTATTAGATAGAAGTAGTCGCGTCATGAAATTCTCAAAGAAAGGAAAGGGAGCCTCCTATTTTGACCATCTGTTGTCGTTTACCGTCCACCGATCAAACTCTCGGAGATAGCTGTCCTAAAAACTTTCTCTAGAAAGTTTTTATTACGTTTCTATAAATTTTGATTTTTTTATTAGATAGAAGTAGTCGCGTCATGAAAATCTCAAAAAGTGGAAAGGGAGACTCCTATTTTGACCATCTGTTGTCGCTTACCGTCCACCGATCAACCTCTCGGAGATAGCTGTTCTAAAAACTTTCTCTACAAATTTTTTATTACGTTTCTATAAATTTTGATTTTTTTATTAGATAGAAGTAGTCGCGTCATGAAAATCTCAAAAAGAGGAAAGGGAGACTCCTATTTTGACCATCTGTTATCGTTTACCGTCCACCTATCAAACTCTCGGAGATAGCTGTCCTAAAAACTTTCTCTATACATTTTTATTGTTTTTGTTTTCAAAATATTACCGTGCACTGAACATTTTTTATGTTCTAAAAAATTGTTGCTCAAGATTCGCTTTTTATATACATTTTTTTACCTCAAAATTCAATTTTTTTTCATGTTTCTATGAATTTTAAATATTTTTATTTGATAGAAGTTGTCGCCCTGTAAAATACCCAGAGAGGAGAAAGCGAACCTTCTATTTTGACCATCTGTTGTCGTTTACCGTCCGCCGATCGACCCCTCGCAGATAGCTGTCCTAAAAACTTTCTCTACAAACTTTGACTTTTATTTTTTAACAATCATCAAATTTTGTGTTTAAATTTGAGAAATTAAAGTAATAATTTCTCAAATATTAACACAAAATTTCGATTTGTTTCTCAAACATTTCCTTTTACTTGAATATGAGTAGATTCTTTAATAAGAAAAATAAACATTTCGAGATATTTCTCTATATTTAGCATGAAAACATTTTTGGAAATATGTTTTGAAGATTTTGACTTTTTTTCAGTTTATCCCTTTTTCAAAATTATTTTCAAAATTGAACTTTTTTCTAAATTATATTTTTGTCAAAATGGTTTCCTAGATTCGTCTCTTTCTCCAAATTTTGCCATTTTTCTTAAAATATTAGCTTTTACTGAACATTTTTTGTGTTTTAAGAAATTGTTCCTCAAAATTCGCTTTCTATAGATTTTTTTTTATCTCTAAATTCAATTTTCTATTATGTTTCTATAAATTTCGATTTTTTTATTAGATAGAAGTAGTCGCGTCATGAAATTCTCAAAGAGAGGAAAGGGAGCCTCCTATTTTGACCATCTGTTGTCGTTTACCGTCCACCAATCAAATTCTCGGAGATAGCTGTCCTAAAATCTCTCTCTATAAATTTTTTATTACGTTTCTATAAATTTTGATTTTTTTATTAGATAGAAGTAGTCGCGTCATGAAAGTCTCAAAAAGAGGAAAGGGAGCCTCCTCTTTTGACCATCTGTTGTCGTTTACCGTCCACCGATCAACCTCTCGGAGATAGCTGTCCTAAAAGCTTTCTCTACAAATTTTTATTGTGTTTTTTTTAATATTACCTTGCACTGAACATTTTTTATGTTCTAAAAAATTCTTGCTAAAGATTCGTTTTTTATACACATTTTTTTACCTCAAAATTCAATTTTTTATCATGTTTCTCTAAATTTTAATTTTTTTATTTGATAGAAGCAGTCGCGCTATGGAATTCCCAAAGAGGAGAAAGTGAACCTTCTATTTTGACCATCTGCTGTCATTTACCGTCCACCGATCGACCCCTCGGACATAGCTGTCCTAAAAACTTTCTCTTCAAATTTTGACTTTTATTTTTTAACAATCATCATCAAATTTTGTGTTTAAATTTGAGAAATTAAAGTAATAATTTCTCAAATATTAACACAAAATTTCGATTTGTTTCTCAAAAATTCCCTTTTACTTGAGTATGAGTCGATTCTTTAATAAGAAAAATAAACATTTCGAGATATTTCTCTATATTTAGCATGAAAACATTTTTGAAAATATGTTTTGAAGATTTTGACTTTTTTTCAGTTTCCCCCCTTTTCAAAAATATTTGCGAAATTGAACTTTTTTAAAGATAATATTTTTGTCGAAATGGTTTCCCAGATTCGTCTCTTTTTCCAAATTTTGCCAATTTTCTTAAAATATTAGCTTTTACTGAACATTTTTTGTGTTTTAAGAAATTGTTCCTCAAAATTCGCTTTCTATAGGTAATTTTTTATCTCAAAATTAAATTTTTTATTACGTTTCTATAAATTTCGATTTTTTTTATTAGATAGAAGTAGTCGCGTCATGAAATTCTCAAAGAGAGAAAAGGGAACCTCCTATTTTGACCATCTGTTGTCGTTTACCTTGCACTGAACATTTTTTATGTTCTAAAAAATTATTGCTCAAGATTCGCTTTTTATACACATTTTTTTACCTCAAAATTCAATTTTTTATCATGCTTCTATAAATTTTATTTTTTTTTAATTTATAGAAGCAGTCGCGCTATGGAATTCCCAACGAGGGGAAGAGAACCTCCTATTTTGACCATCTGTTGTCGTTTACCGTCCACCGATCAACCCCTTGGAGATAGCTGTCCTAAAAACTTTCTCCACAAATTTCACTTTTACTTTTTAACAGTTTTTCCTCATTTTCTCGAATTCAAATCCAAAATTTGCGTACTTTATTTTGTATTTGAACTAACTCATCTAAATTTTAAACCCATTATTTTGACTGCATGATACTAGATTTTTGCATTCAAATCTCTTTAATTATAATATTGGACAGAAATATAAACTTCTCAAGCGCGAACTACCTATTTCGATCATCTGTTACCGCTTACCGTTCACCGATCGACCCCTCGGAAATAACTGTCCTAAGAAATTTTTCTACAAACTTTAACCTTTACTTTTTAACAATTTTACATTTTCTTGATTTTGAACCCAAAATGTGTGGATTTTATTTTATATTTTAAGCAATTCTTCTAAA
>CM053332.1:25501065-25503565 GCA_028583605.1 Dastarcus helophoroides | reverse complement strand
ATAAAAATAATTGTTCCACGAAATTCTTAAACAGGGGAAAATGAACCTCCTATTTTGACCATGTATTGCCGTTTAGCGTCCACCGATCAACCCCTCGGAGATAGCTGTCCTAAAAAATTTTTCTTTAAATGTTGACTTTCCTTTTTTTTTGTTTTACTCTATTTTTTCTAATTTAAACCCAAAATATGTAAATTCTATTCTATATTTCACATAATTCTTCTAAATGTTTAACTTAAATTTTGCCTCCATGTTATTAGTGCTTTCGAATAACAAACTCCTTTAATTATCTTATTAGATAGAAATAGTTGTTCCACGAAATTTTTAAACCGGTTAAAGTGAACCTCCTATTTTGATCATCTGTTGCCGTTTACCGTCCACCGATCGACCACTTAGAGACCACTTAACAAATTTGTCTATAAATTTGGACTTCTACTTCTCAATAATGTTACCTTAACTTTTTGAATTTAAATCCAAAATTTGTGGATTTTATTTTATATTTTATGTCATTTTCCTAAATTTTAAACTTCAAATGTTGACTACATATTATTAGTGTTTTCGACTTCAAATCGTTTTAATTGTCTTATTAGATAGAATTAGTCTCTCCATAAACATCAAACAGGGAAGAGCGAACTTTTTATTTTGATCATCTGTCGTCTTTTACCGTCCACAGATCGTCCCTTTGGAGATAGCTGTGCTAAAAAATTTCCCTAGAAATGTTGATTTTTACTTTTTCACAATTTAACTTTAGTTTTTTGAATTTTAACCAAAAATTTCGCTTTGTTTCTCAAAAATTCTCTTTTTCTCGAATTTTAGTCGATTGTTTAATAAAAAATAAACACTCCTTATGGTTTTTTTTTGTGGAACAGATTGGTCCTTGGTTATCCTCAAATCTTCTAATCCTTATTGGCTTCAGGAGATCAAATTTGTTTGTCAACTCCGTATAATAATATGAAAATGTTGGGGAACATATTTTTTGAAGATTTCAATTTTTTTTCAATTTGCTTTTTTTATCGGAATTTAAACGGGCAAAATCGGACCTTTTTCCAAATTACATTTTTGGCAAAATTTCGACTTTGTTTCCAAGATTCGTCTTTTTGCCAAATTTCGTCAATTTTCTTAAAATATTAGCTTTTACTGAATATTTTTTAGAAAGTTATTCCTCGAAATTCACTTTTTTTTTGTATTTTTTTAATCTCAAAATTCAACATTTTATTATGTTTCTGCAAATTTCGATTTTTTTTATTAGATAGGAAGTAGTTGCAAAATTCTCAAAGAGGGGAGAGCGAATTTCTCTTTTTGACCATCTGTCGCCGTTTACCGTCCACCGATGATCCTTTGAGACAGCTGTCCTAAAAAATGTCTCTACAAATTTTGACTTTAATTTTTGGACAATTTTATTTTTATTTCTTGAATTTAAACCCAAAAATTTGATTTGTTTCTCAAAAATTCCCTTTTACTCGAATTTGGGCCGATTTATTAATAAAAAATTAAATATTTCCGGAAATATAGTATGAAAATGTTGGGGAAAATATTTTTTTTTTGGTTTTCTTTTTCTTTTCGAAATTTAAACGTGTTTGCAAAATCAATTTTTTTTCAAAATTACCTTTTTGCCGAAATTTCGACTTTGTTTCCAAGTTTCGTTTCTTTTTCGAATTTCGCGAATTTTCTCAAATATTAGACATTATTATTATTATTATTATTATTAATATTATTTTTATTATTATTATTATTATTATTAGATATTTGAATATTTTCCAATGTTCTAAGAAATTTCTCACCATTCATTATTTTGGTTTTTTTTTTACCATGAAGAATTCATTATTTTATTTACATGTTTCTACAAATTACAATTTTTTTATTGCATAGAAGTTGTACTCCATAAAATTCTTCTCAAACAAGAGAACGAAGTACCTATTTTTGAGCATCTGTCGCCGTTTACCGTCCACCGGTCGTCCCTTCAGAAGAAATAGCTGCCATAAAAAATGTGTCTACAAATTTTGACTTTACTTTTTGACCATTTTACTTTAATTTCTCGAATTTAAACTCAAAATTTCAGTTTGTTTCTGAAAAATTCCCTTTTACTCTAGTTTTCGTCAATTTTTTAATAAAAAAACAAACATTTCGAGAAATATACTAATATGAAAATGTTGAGGAAAATATTTTTTGCAGATTTCGATTTTTTCTAGTTTCTTTTTTTTTCAAAATGTGAACGTGTTTCCAAAATCTATTTTTTTCAAAATAACTTTTTTCCGAAATTTCGACTTTGTTTCCAAGATTCGTTTCTTTGAAGAATTTCGCCAATTTTCCCAAATATTAGCTTTTACTGAATTTTTCCAATGTTCTAGGAAATTGTTTCTCAAAATTCTTTTTATCGAAATTTCTTTCATCTCACCTTTCATCATTTTATTATGTTTCTACAAATTTCAATTTGTTTATTAGATAGAAGTAGTAGCTTCATAAAATTCTCAAACAATAGAGAGCGAACTACCTATTTTGACCA
>CM053332.1:25286691-25493416 GCA_028583605.1 Dastarcus helophoroides | reverse complement strand
ATTACGACTTCGTTACTTAAATTCGAAATAAAATACTTTTGTCATTGAATTTTCGATTTAAACTCGAACTTGAAACTTTAAAATTTTAAAAAATTACTTGAGATTAAAAAAAATTTAAAATTAGAATTTGAAAATTGAACAATATTAAAAAAATTAGTTTTTGAACACTGGCCCATTCAAAATGTTGATTCAAGAGTTAAATTTGTAAACTGGATATAATTCATAAAAAAAAAAAAAAAAAAAAAAAAAAAAAAAAAAAAAAAAAAAAAAAAAAAAAAAAAAAAAAAAAAAAAAAAAAAACTTTCTTCGAAATAAAATATGGAACAGAAGTTTAAAGTCAAAATTAAGAATAAGTATGAAAAATCAATTGATACAATCTAAATGCAATTTAAATTGGAAAATATGACAAAATATGTTGACACTGAAGTCAAAATTTCAAGAGTCAAATTTTCGAGATTAGTAGATTTCATTAGAGATTAGATGTCGTGAATTTTATTTTTTTTTCTAAAAATTTTCGAATTCAAATTCATCTCACTACTTAATTAAATAAAAGGATTCGTTCCATCAAACTAAGCACTCCTGACGTCGCCGTTTACCGTCCACTGATCGTCCTCTTGGGGCGAGATACCTGCCCTAAAAAAATGCTTATTTTGTCAAAAAATTTTCAGTTTTAAAAATTGTGTTAAAAATTTTATTTCAGTCTTAAAAATTTTGGCTTTGAAATTGCAATTTCGTCTTTTTTTTTGGTGACATGCCGTTAATTCTTACTTACGTTATTATTTTTTTTTGAATTCAAATTTTTATAATTACCCAATTAGCAATAAGGAGCCGTTGCGTAAAATTTCTAAGCTAACCTTCTGTTTTGACCGCCGTTGCCGTTTTCCGTCCACAGATCGTCGCCTATGACAGATAACTGCCCTAAAAAATGACTTTCTCTTCGAAATTAAAATAATTGGGAATCAGAAGTTTTTTAAATGTCAAAATCTAGAGACATGAAATTGTACTAGAAAAAAATCTCAGTATTTTGACTACTAATCTCAAAATTGCAATTTAAAATTGGAAAATGTGACAAAATATGTTGACACTGAAGTCAAAATTTCAAGAGTCAAATTTTCGAGATTAGTAGATTTTATTAGAGATTAGATGTCGTGAATTTTATTTTTTTTTCTATAAATTTTCGAATTCAAATCCATCTCATTACTTAATTAAATAAAAGGATTCGTTCCATCAAACTAAGCACTCCTGACGTCGCCGTTTACCGTCCACTGATCGTCCTCTTGGGGGAGATACCTGCCCTAAAAAAAATGCCTAATTTTGTCAAAAAATTTTCAGTTTTAAAAATTGTGTTACACATTTTTCATTTTTAAAAATTTTGGCTTTGAAATTGCAACTTCGTCTTTTTTTTGGTAACATGCCGTTAATTCTTACTTACGTTATTATTTTTTTTGAATTTAAATATTTATAATTACCTAATTAGAAAGAAGGAGCCGTTGCGTGAAATTTCTAAGCTAACCTTCTGTTTTGACCTGCCGTTGCCGTTTTCCGTCCACAGATCGTCGCCTATGAGAGATAACTGCCCTAAAAAAATGACTTTCAATTCGAAATTAAAATAATTGGGAATCAGAAGTTTTTTAAATGTCAAAATCTAGAGATATAAAATTATATAGAAAAAATCTCAGTATTTTGACTACCAATCTCAAAATTGCAATTTAAAATTGGAAAATATGACAAAATATGTTGACACTGAAGTCAAAATTTCAAGAGTCAAATTTTCGAGATTAGTAGATTTCATTAGAGATTAGATGTCGTGAATTTTATTTTTTTTTTTCTATAAATTTTCGAATTTAAATCCATCTCATTATTTAATTAAATAAAAGGATCCGTTCCATCAAACTAAGCACTCCTGACGTCGCCGTTTACCGTCCACTGATCGTCCTCTTGGGGGAGATATCTGCCCTATAAGAAATATTAATTTTGTCAAAAAAATTTCAGTTTTAAAAATTTTGTTAAAAATTTTGTTAAAAATTTTTCAGTTTAAAAAATTTTGACTTTGAAATTGCAACTTTGTCTTTTTTTTGGCAACATGCCGGTAATTTTTACTTACGTTATTATTTTTTTTTTAATTCAAATATTTATAATTACCTAATTAGAAAGAAGGAGCCGTTGCGTAAAATTTCTAAGCTAACCTTCTGTTTTGACCTGCCGTTGCCGTTTTCCGTCCACAGATCGTCGCCTATGAGAGATAACTGCTCTAAAAAATGACTTTCTCTTCGAAATTAAAATAATTGGGAATCAGAAGTTTTTTAAATGTCAAAATCTAGAGATATGAAATTGTATAGAAAAAATCTCAGTATTTTGACTACCAATCTCAAAATTGCAATTTAAAATTGGAAAATATGACAAAATATGTTGACACTGAAGTCAAATTTTCAAGAGTCAAATTTTCGAGATTAGTAGATTTCATTAGAGATTAGATGTCGTGAATTTTATTTTTTTTTCTAAAATTTTCGAATTCAGATCCATCTCATTACTTAATTAAATAAAAGGATTCGTTCCATCAAACTAAGCACTCCTGACGTCGCCGTTTACCGTCCACTGATCGTCCTCTTGGGGGAGATACCTGTCCTAAAAAAAATGCCAATTTTGTCAAAAAATTTTCAGTTTTAAAAATTGTGTTACAAATTTTTTAGTTTAAAAAATGTTGACTTTGAAATTGCAACTTCGTCTTTTTTTTGGTAACATGACGTTAATTCTTATTTACGTTATTAGTATTTTTGAATTCAAATATTTATAATTACCTAATTAGAAATAAGGAGGCGTTGCGTAAAATTTCTGAGCAGGGGAACCTTCTGTTTGACCTGCCGTTGCCGTTTTCCGTCCACAGATCGTCGCCTTGGAGAGATAACTGTCCTAAAAGATGTCTTAAGTTGTCATTTAAAATCGACCCAGCAGATTATGTTATTATTATTATTATTATGTTAGATAAAATTATGAATTAATTTTATAAATTACAAGTTCCCGTTTTATTGTCAACGTATAAGCTTACTTTTTAGATTTGATGAAACGGACTGGTCCTTGGTTATCTTTAAAAATTGAAACACAGAACTTGTCCCCTGAAACCAAGAAAAATTAAAAACACAACAAAGGTTGCTCTAACGCGTTTCGACAGCCAAGCTGTCATCTTCAGAGAGAAACAGAAAGTTTTCTTGGTTTCAGGGGACAAGTTCTGTGTTTCAATTTACTTTTTAGAGAAATAGTAAAATGCGAGACGAGTTGCATTTAGATTTTTCTTGAAATTGTAATTATTTTCTCAAAACATTGACACTTTCAAAGAGAGTTTTTTTCTTAATATTTTAATTCCTGCTCGAAATATTGACTTCTTTTTCAATACTTTTACAAAAATTAGTTTTTAAAAATGTGATTTTGATCAAAATTAAAAATAAATTAGGATTTTTAATGTCGCAACTTCGTGAAAGAAACCTAAAATTTCTATAAAAAGAAATCAGAGAATATTTAAAATTTCTACAAAAAATTGTGAAGTGAAAAGTGTTCAGAAAATTTTGGGAGAAAGCTTTTAAGCGAAATTGGGGGTGCTGCAGTTCCACAGTGCCTAAACGACAGTCGCCACTGATTCCGAGTTTAGTTTAAAATTAAAGTGGGTATTATTCAATATTCGTGTGGTAATCAATTGGAACCGATAGCCCGCAATAATATTTATTTAAAATTTCTCTCTACGAAATGTTGTTAATTTCGAATTTTTCTCAAAAACTAGACTTTTTTTAAGTCGAACTTTTTCAAAATTCGATTTTCTTCTCCTAATTTGTAGACGTATTTTGTTCAAAATTTGACCTCTCTTCCCGAAAGAAGGAAAGATCGAAATTTTCAGAAAATTAAATTTTAAATATAAATTTCGAAATTTTCGAAAACCTAAGCTTTATATAAAATTCGAAATTTAGAAAAAATCGAACTTTGGGTAAAATTAGAAAATTCTCAAACAAAAAAACGAATTTTGGCAAAAATATCGTAATTTTGACTTTTTTGTAGTAAATGTGTCATTTTTGTCAAAAGTAGACCTTTTTGAAGATTTTGATTGTTGTTGATAGTGTCATTTCGTTTTTTTAGTCGTACATTGGCGCTCAAGGAGCCAAATGTGCTGAAAGGTTTTCAGAAACGTCTATTTATTTATAAATTATTATTCCAAAATATTAGACTTATAGAGAGGTTTGAAACTAACATTTGCTTAGGAATCATTCCATTCAGCCACCGTGCAAGCCTCCCCTAATGGAAATTACATCATTTAAAGGAATCCATACCCGTTACTATTACTAATTGAGCGACTTCTCTAATCGACTTGCTTTTTTTGTTGAAATTTAGAAGTTTGAGATCAAATCTGATATCCCCGGCGAATTAAAATGATATATTTGGAGGAATTCAAGCTTCCCAGCCGTGGAACGAGCTTATGTTAATCTCGGCGTTATTTTGAAACTCGTCTGGCAATGACCAGATTGTGTGGACAGGCCAAACACAACACTGGTAGCCACTGTGGTGGTTCTTATCTCGATTTGAATTAGTAAAAATCTCAGGCGTTAATTAAATCTTATCCGGCTCCTAATCAATATCTTAACACAAACTATTATTTTTAATGTCACTAGATGGGATTTTGGCATATTTATTAGTCGTTAACTTTATTGCTTGTAACGTAAAATGATTTTCGTTAGAAATGTATTCTTGTAAACTAACTCGAGTCGTTGAAAAGCGGTTTTTGTTTGAATAATTAATTAACGAGATGTATGTGCTTACGTCAAAAACTGATTTTTGAGTGCTACACCATTGAAGGTTATGTTACCAAATCGAAATGGAGATGACGACAGTTGGTTCTTCAGTATTTGTAAAATGAAAAAATTTTTTTCTTAATTTCACACTCATTTGTGTTGGATGATCTCTAAAGCTGGATTCACATCATTAAAGTGTTGTGCGTTGTATTTTGAAATTATTTTTACGCAATAACAATTATTTTTTGACGTAAATAGTTATTTTGTGTGCTGTAACACCAAATTCGTTGCCGTGCGTCGTGAATACTTCAAATTCAATGTAAAAACCTAAGACTGTGGACATAACCACACTCTTTGTAGACATAACCGCATTCTTTGTGGACATGACCTCACTTTTTCGGACATGACCTCCCTTTTTCGGACAATACCTCACTTTCTGGGACATAACCTAACTTTTTCGGACATAACTTCACTTTTTGTGGACATAACCGCACCCTTTGTGAACATGACCTCACTTTTTCGGACAGGACCTCACTTTTTCGGACAGGACCTCACTTTTTCGGACAATACCTCACTTTCTGGGACATAACCTAACTTTTTCGGACATAACTTCACTTTTTGTGGACATAAACTCACTCTTTGTGGACATAACATGACTCTTTGGGTCAAATATAACGCACAAAACAAATTTTAGTTGATGTGGATCCACCTTAAGACTACCTGGCCCGAAGAATGTAAAAGGTACAACATCCGTAGAACGCTGCAAGTTAACAATCTCGACCGTCCAGCAATATATCATAATAAAAAGGACCATTTCTCAAAAAATCTATTTTAACAAATTGGTTTTTTTTTGGTCCGAAACCGACTCCCTTGGATACCGTAAGCGATTTTTACCTAAACAATCGAAACGCTTTGAACAAATTTCAACCTAAATTTAATCTTTAGGACGATTCGCTTCGGTTCTCAAGACTCCTACTAAGTAGAACGCACATCAAATGGGGCGTAAAGCTATGCGTCGAACGAATCGCAAGTTGACACGAGATTTTCCCATGATAATATTCCGCAAACGGTATTCGGGTGGATATTTAAAAAGGGTACATTGATGCATTTGCGACCGAATTCAGAAATATCGAAGATACTAGAAAGTAAAAAGTTGAATAGAAATGGCCTCATTGGGGCCCAAACTTTAGTTTTACGTGGACAATGGGTATCGAAGGATACGTTTTATGGATTTTTGATGGCGTTTTTTAAAACAACATTTAAATAACCTCACCTTTGGATGAAGTATCGCTTATTGATCGCCCAATCGTATATCACATATAAACGCTAAAATCTGTCGGGTTTTCACGGCTCGATTACTGGAGGGATTTTGACAAAAATTAATCTAGACGTTCCTTGGGAGGCAGGATTGTTAATAGGATACGTTTCGCCCCGGAAAACTGTCCCAGGTCCTCACAAAGTAATATTATATTCAGAAAGAGTATAATCTCTAGTTTCTATGTAAATAAATAATTTGACAGCGTCGGCTGCGTCATGTAACGATGTAATTTGGCACGTTGGATTCTTCTAATATAATTGTTTGATGGCGTCATCTAACGCGATAAGGCGCCAATTTATAGCTGGATAGTTACATATACACATGATCGTACCAACGAATTTTAACAAAACATCATTCTGCAAGCTGCCTTAGCTCTTTTAAGCTGTACACAGCTGATTAATCACTCTTTTACATAATTTGGCCTTAAGAAAACCAGAAACAAATTAAAATGTTAAAATTTTAACAAAACATCATTCTGTAATCTGCCTGAACTCTTTCAAGCTAAACGCAGCTGCTTAATCGCTCTCTTACATTATCCGCCCTCAAATAAAACCAGAAACAAATTAAAATGTTAAAATTTTAACAAAACATCATTCTGCAAATCTGCCTGAGCTCTTTCAAGCTGTACACAGCTGCTTATCGCTCTCTTACAGTATCGCGGCCCCGCCCTGCAAATAAAACCAGAAACAAATTAAAATGTTAAATTTTAACAAAACATCATTCTGCAGATACTGGCTTGGGAGTTCTTTCAAGCTGAACAGCAGCTGTTAAATCGCTTCTCTTTACATTATCCGCCCTCAAATAAAACCAGAACCAAATTAAATGGTTAAAATGTTATTTAAACAAAAACATCATTCTGCAATCTGCCTGAAAACCTTCTTTCACGCTGAACAGCAGGCTGCGTATCGCTCTCTTACATTATCCGCCCTCAATATAAACCAGAAACAAATAAAATGTTACAAATTTAAAAAAACATCATTCTGGCAAAACCTGCCTGAGCTCTTTCAGCATCTGTACACAGATGGCTTAATCGCTCTCTTATATTATCCGCCCTCAAATAAAACCAGAAACAAATTAAAATGTTAAAATTTTAACAAAACATCATTCTGCAAACTGCCTGAGCTCTTTTAAGCTGTACACAGCTGGTTAATCGCTCTCTTATATTATCCGCCCTTAAATAAAACCAGAAACAGATTAAAATGATTCATGTCTTATTTTTATTTCATTAAATGAATGAAAATACTAATTCTTCGCAAAAATACAGAGAATAAACAAATTTTATTGTTAAAACAAGACAAATTGATCCAGTTGTAATGGAAATGGCAAGTCACAGGTATTATTAGACTTAAAATAATGCGAATTTCAGTGCAACATTAATCGGTAAGTGTGACAAATGATCTCGTGCACTAAAGATCGAAGTAGCTTGTAAAAAGTTACGGTTATGCATTTAGGCAAGAGTTTTCAACTTAAACGCTAAATTTCAACACTTGAAGTGAAATCTTCGCTTGGAAAAATCTCATAACCATCAAAAAATAATATTCCTTTTCCCCTCGAGCGGTTGCCATGGCGATGGGATGCAAGCTGGGCCCCGTTATTATGGTTGCCCTCGGCTCTCTCTTATCAGGGCTTCACCTTTATTGATTAGACACCATTTTTTACATTTCTTCGGAGCTCATTTTTTCCCGCCTAATTTTAACGTGATGAGAGTCGGGAGACGAGATTTCGTTTTTTCATCGACAATTTTGATTGAAAATGTGAAAAGTTGTGTTTGGAAAAGAAGATTTTAACAAAATGAAAAAAAATCTTGACCATTGTTAAAATCTTTTTTCACTTTAAGTGCAAAGCGTTCAAACAATTTTTTAATCATGCCCGCAATGAAAAAATAAGCTCAACCATTTAGGGTAGGATCGCCCCCTCCAATCCTAACAACAACGAGGTTGTATCTATGAAAAATTTTGAGTTCAAACTTCAATTTTGCAAATTTTGCAACTTCGAATTTCCGCCAGATATAATTAAAAAAACATATTTCTAGAAAAAATCAAATTTATTGAAAAAAAAAAATCACTACATCTAATCTCTAATGAAATCTAATAATCTTGAAAATTTGAAAAATTTGGAGTTCAAACTTCAGTTGTGCAAATTTTGCAATTTCGAATTTCTGCCAGAAATATAAAAAAAAAATATTTCTAGAAAAAATCAAATTTATTGAAAAAAAAAATCACGACATCTAATCTCTAATGAAATCTAATAATCGTGAAAATTTGAATCTATGAAAAATTTTGAGTTCAAACTTCAATTTTGCAAATTTTGCAATTTCGAATTTCCGCAAGAAATATTAAAAAAACGTATTTCTAGAAAAGATCAAATTTATTGAAAAAAAAATCACGACATCTAATCTCTAATGAAATCTAATAATCTTGACAATTTGAATCTATGAAAAATTTGGAGTTCAAACTTCAATTTTGCAAATTTTGCAATTCCGAATTTCCGCCAGAAATATTTAAAAAAAAATGTATTTCTAGAAAAGATCAAATTTATTGAAAAAAAATCACGACATTTAATCTCTAATGAAACCTAATAATCTTGAAAATTTGAATCTATGAAAAATTTGGAGTTTAAACTTCAATTTTGCAAATTTTGCAATTTCGAATTTATATTAAAAATATTAAAAAAACGTATTTCTAGAAAAGATCAAATTTATTGAAAAAATATCACGCCGTCTAATCTCTAATGAAATCTAATAATCTCTAAAGTTTGACTCTTTTCTTGAAATTTCGACTTCAGTGTCAACATATTTTGTCACATTTTCCAATTTTAAATTGCAATTTTGAGATTGGTAGTCAAAATACTGAGATTTTTTCTATACAATTTTCATATCTCTAGATTTTAACATTTAAAAAACTTCTGATTCCCAATTATTTTAATTTCGAAGAGAAAATCATTTTTTTATGGCAGTTATCTCTCATAGGCGACGATCTGTGGACGGAAAACGGCAACGGCAGGTCAAAACAGAAGGTTAGCTTAGAAATTTTACGCAACGGCTTCTTCTTTCTAATTAGGTAATTATAAATATTTGAATTCAAAAAAAAATAATAACGTAAGTAAGAATTACCGGCATGTTACCAAAAAAAAGACGAAGTTGCAATTTGAAAGTCAAAATTTTTTAAACTGAAAAATGTTTAACAAAATTTTTAAAACTGAAAATTTTTTGACAAAATTGGCATTTTTTTAGGACAGGTATCTCCCCCAAGAGGACGATCAGTGGACGGTAAACGGCGACGTCAGGAGTGCTCAGTTTGATGGAACGGATCCTTTTATTTAATTAAATAATGAGATGGACTTGAATTCGAAAATTTATAGAAAAAAAAAATAAAATTCACGACATCTAATCTCTAATGAAATCTAATAATCTTGAAAATTTGAAAAATTTGGAGTTCAAACTTCAATTGCGCAAATTTTGCAATTTCGAATTTCCCCCAGAAATATTTAAAAAAAACGTATTTCTAGAAAAGATCAAAATTATTGAATAAAAATCACGACGTCTAATCTCTAATGAAATCCAATAATCGTGAAAATTTGAATCTATGAAAAATTTGGAGTTCAAACTTCAATTTTGCAAATTTTGCAATTTCGAATTTCCGCCAGAAATATAAAAAAAACATATTTCTAGAAAAGATCAAATTTATTGAAAAAAAATCACATCTATTCTCTAATGAAATCTAATAATCTTGAAAATTTGAATCTATGAAAAATTTTGAGTTCAAACTTCAATTTTGCAAATTTTGCAATTTCGAATTTCCGCCAGAAATATAAAAAAAACATATTTCTAGAAAAAATCAAATTTATTGAAAAAAAAAACACGACATCTAATCTCTAATGAAATCTAATAATCTCTAAAGTTTGACTCTTTTCTTGAAATTTCGACTTCAGTGTCAACATATTTTGTCACATTTTCCAATTTTAAATTGCAATTTTGAGATTGGTAGTCAAAATACTGAGATTTTTTCTATACAATTTTATATCTCTAGATTTTGACATTTAAAAAACTTCTGATTCCCAATTATTTTTATTTCGAAGAGAAAGTCATTTTTTTAGGGCAGTTATCTCTCATAGGCGACGATCTGTGGACGGAAAACGGCAACGGCAGGTCAAAACAGAAGGTTAGCTTAGAAATTTTACGCAACGGCCCCTTTTTTCTAATTAGGTAATTATAAATATTTGAATTCAAAAAAAATAATAACCTAAGTAAGAATTAACAGCATGTTACCAAAAAAAAAGACGAAGTTGCAATTTCAAAGTGAAAATTTTTTAAACTGAAAAATTTTTAACAAAATTTTTAAAACTGAAAATGTTTTGACAAAATTGGCATTTTTTTTAGGACAGGTATCTCCCCCAAGAGGACGATCAGTGGACGGTAAACGGCGACGTCAGGAGTGCTTAGTTTGATGGAACGGATCCTTTTATTTAATTAAGTAATGAGATGGATTTGAATTCGAAAATTTATAGACAAAAAAAATAAAATTCACGACATCTAATCTCTAATGAAATCTACTAATCTCGAAAATTTGACTCTTGAAATTTTGACTTCAGTGTCAACATATTTTGTCATATTTTCCAATTTTAAATTGCAATTTTGAGATTGGTAGTCAAAATACTGAGATTTTTTCTATACAATTTTATATCTCTAGATTTTGACATTTAAAAAACTTCTGATTTCCAATTATTTTAATTTCGAAGAGAAAGTCATTTTTTAGGGCAGTTATCTCTCATAGGCGACGATCTGTGGACGGAAAACGGCAACGGCAGGTCAAAACAGAAGGTTAGCTTAGAAATTTTACGCAACGGCTCCTTCTTTCTAATTAGGTAATTATAAATATTTGAATTAAAAAAAAAATAATAACGTAAGTAAGAATTACCGGCATGTTACCAAAAAAAAAGACGAAGTTGCAATTTCAAAGCCACAAATTTTTAAACTGAAAAATGTTTAACACAATTTTTAAAACTGAAAAGTTTTTGACAAAATTAGCATTTTTTTAGGTCAGGTATCTCCCCCAAGAGGACGATCAGTGGACAGTAAACGGCGACGTCAGGAGTGCTTAGTTTGATGGAACGGATACTTTTATTTAATTAAGTAATGAGATGGATTTGAATTCGAAAATTTATAGAAAAAAAATAAAATAAAATTCACGACGTCTAATCTCTAATGAAATCTACTAATCTCGAAAATTTGACTCTTTTTTTTGAAATTTTGACTTCAGTGTCAACATATTTTGTCATATTTTCCAATTTTAAATTGCAATTTTGAGATTGGTAGTCAAAATACTGAGATTTTTTCTATACAATTTTATATCTCTAGATTTTGACATTTAAAAAGCTTCTGATTTACAATTATTTTAATTTCGAAGAAAAAGTCAACATTTTTTATATGTTAAGTATCAAGTTTATAGAAAACATTTGAATCAACATTTTAAATAGGCAACATTTTGAAGAAATTAAATTTATTTTTAAAAATGTTAATATTTTCACTAATTCTGATTTTTAATTTTTTTAACTCTCAAGTTAATTTTAGTTTAAAAATTTTAAGGTTTCAAGTACAGGTTTAAAAATCAAAATTCCAAGAAAAAGTCGATCATTCGATTACGAAGTCGTAATTTAAAAATTGAAAATTTTGAGTAATTGAGAAAGTGAAAATTTTCGGTTTAATAATGAAATGTCGAAAAAAAAGTCAAAATTTTAAAATTAAACCCGAAATTTCGAAAGCAATCAACAAATTTTTTAGACTTGTTTTGGAATTTTTGGCAAGAAAATGCAAATTTGAAAGTTTAAACTTAAAATGTCCGAAAAAATTCAAACCTTCCAAAAAAAAATACAATTTATATTAAAAAAGATTTTTTTAAAATTTTGAGTTTAAATTTAAAATTCGGTGACGCCAAAATTTCTCAAATTTCAGATTTTGTATCAAAATTTTGGGGAAACGTAAAAGCTAGAAATTTCAAAATTAAAGTGGGCTTTTATAATGATTTTTTTAAGTACAATCCATTCCCAAATGACAATCAGAATTTAAACCCAAAATTTTTTAGAATGTTTTTTTTTTCAATTTATTTAACATTTCTTCGGCCCAGTTTGAAAACATTTAAATTTTTATGGTTTGTTGACAATTTTCTAAACAGTTTTTGAAATGTTAAATAAATTGAAAAAAAACATAATATTTCAGTTCAATAAGGGTCTACCATGAAGAATTTTTTAGAATATTGTTACGGGCTTATCGGTTCGAATTGATTACCACGTGTGAATTACACCACTTTATTACCAAATTTAACTTGGATCACCACTATTGAACAATTAACTCACTTCCCAAGAAACACTGAATGGTATATAAACGTTTTTTAAAGTTAAAATAAACGCAATTTTAATTTAAGAAACGTTTATTATACTAATCAATGTTGCTTGGGTTATTATTAACTTCTACTAACTCACTAATTACACTGACTCTAATTGACTGACTTGAGGGAAACCTGACCGCCTTCTATAGTTTTGGCTCCCGGCTTCTAGAACTTTCCGGCAGATAAGGCTTATCGTTTGCCGAAATTTCTGAAACGCTTATCTGACGTTTGTTTCGTTATCGCGGCCGCTTTCCCCTTATCAGATCCGTCTAGAAACTTTTTTTTGTTTTTTTCAATTTATTTAACATTTTTTCGGCCCAGTTTCGAAGTATTTAAATTTTTATGGTTTGTTGTCAATTTTCTAAACAGTTTTTGTAATGCGACTACGTGATATTTAAATTTCATAAACTGTTTAGAAAATTGTCAACAAATCATAAAAATTTGAATATTTCCAAACTGGACCGAATAAATGTTAAATAAATTGAAAAAAACATAATATTTCCGGTCAATAAGGGTCTACCATGAAGAATAAACCTTTTTTTATTTACTAAGTTCTGCAATTCTATTCTAAATTCTATTCCATCTATTTATATTCATCATATTTACAATATGATGAAATTTCGTAAAAGTTAAAATTTCTAAAAAAGTCAAAACGTTGACCACAAAGTCTAGAAATAACGTAAACATTAAAAGTGTAAACTAGAAAGTTTCGTAGAAAAATTGAATTTATAAAAAGTTAATTCATGTATAAAATTGGAAATATTAGGCAAGTTCGGATTAGTCAAAAAGATTTTGCACAAATTTTGGAAACATATTTAAAAAAAATCACAGTAAAAGTCGAAATTAAAAAAAAATAAAATCTGCAAACTCAAAATTTTGAATTTCTAATCAAATTTTAGTAAAAATAAAAAATTGAAACTGTAAATGCAGACTCCTGAAAAACGTTTCCATTTCGAATAATTATTCGATATATAAAAAAAATCCACAAATTTTAGGTTAAAATTGGGGAAATTAAAGTAAAATTGTCGATAAAGAGTCAAAAATTTGTAGAAAAAAATCGAAATTTTGAATTTAAAGTCGAAATTCTTGGACAAAAAATAAAAATTATGCCTACAATTGTAAGAAATGTTTCAAGAAAATATGAACAAAGTTGTAAATCGCCAATAAATAATATTTTTTGGGACAGGTATCTCCTCCAAGAGGACGATCTGTGAACGGCAAACGGCGACGACAGGTCAAAGCAAAAGGATCCTCTGCTTAGGAATTTCATGGTTCATTCTATCTAATTAGGCAATTAAACGGATTTGAATTCAAAAATTATTACGTAGTTAAGAAATAATGAAATTTTACACAAAAAAAAAATAGACAAAATTGGCATTTTAAAGCCAAAATATTTTAAACTGGAAGGTTTTTGACAAAAATCGATGGTTGACAATATTTTTTGGGTCAGGTATCTCCTCTGAGAGGACGATCGGTGGGCGGTAAACGACAACGGTAGGTTGAAATAAAAGTCGCCTGCTTAGAAATTTGATGGAGAGGCTTCTTCTGTCTAATTAAATACTTTATCGTATCATTGAAAATTAGGTGTCCTTTAAAATAAATCTTTATTAATAATAAATAACCTTAATTTTACAGAAAATCCCTAATTAAACTTCATAATTGTATTTCGTTACCCTATTTAGCAGCTTCGTAATGGCTTAGTAGCTCATAATTAGTTAGTTACAGTTATAATACGTTAGTTAACTATCATAATACCTTAGATATAAATTTTATTTTAAAACTTTGTTAATTTTTTTTGTCATCGTTGTCAATGACATGATAAAGCTTTGAATGCAACTCGACTATTAGCGATTTAAACAATCTCGGACGTGGCCAGACGACTCGGCTAACGCCTCGTCGCCTGGCAACGTCCTCGATTATTATAAATCGCATAAGTTGTCACTTCGAAATTTCGAATAAATAAAACCTCGAACTAATTTTATAAATCACAAGTGTTTTTCAAAATTTCCATTTTTATAGAAGAAACTTGAAGCCTGAACTTTGAAAATTCGAACATATATCGATAATTTTGAAACAGAGTCCACTTTCGTCAAAAGTTTTTAGTTTAAATTTAAAGTTTTAACTTCAAGTTATTAGTATATTTCAATTTGAACCCTTTTCATTACTATATTATTCGATAGAAAGTAACTTAATAAGATATCTAAACAGGGGAGAGCGAAACTTCTACTTTGAACATCCGTCGCCGTTTACCATCCACCGATCGTGCCCTTTTAGGAGATAGCTGCCTTAAAAAATATATCACAAGAAACCGTTAGACATTTTAGCATTACGAGACAGACATCATTCTACGAACTGAATTAAAATTTCGTGTTTTTTTTTTGATTCATTTCAGTTTACTACTCACAAATTTTAAAGTTGTCACTTCGAAATTTCGAATAAATAAAATCTCGAACTAATTTTATAGAATCACCAAGTGTTTTACAAAATTTCCATTTTTATAGAAGAAATTTGAAGCTTCAATATTAACGATATATGTTCCAATTTTCAAAGTTCAGGTTTCAAATTTTGACTAAAAAAGTGGAAATTTTGAGAAACACTTGCAAGTTAGGAGATTTTTATATAAATTTTATAAAATTAGTTCGAGATTTTATTTATTCGAAATGTCGAAGTGACAGCTTTAAAATTTGTGAGTGGTAAACTGAAATCAATCAAAAAAAAACTCGAAATTTTAATTCAGTTCTTAGAATGATACCTGTGTCGTAATGCTGAAATGTCTAACGGTTTGTCGGGGCCTATTTTAGGGCAACTATTTCCGAAGAGAGGACCATCGGAGGAGGGTAAACGGCGACGATTGGTTAATGATTGTTCGCTTTCTCTTGATTGGGAATTTTATGGAGTCTTTCTAATAACATAGTTAAATGAATTTGAATTTATTTACTCTAAATTGTGATTTCAAACTGGCAACTTTAGAAATTTTCAAGTGTAAACTGGAATAGTTACAAACTTAATAGATAGGCCTTGTAAGTGGGCGCCAAAGGCTTCGGAATCTTTATGAATTTTTAATAGTTGGTATCATCTGAAAAGTATTACATGAAAGTCCATGGCAGCCGTTTGTTCGGTTATTTGTCAATGACACTGTGTATTTATTAAAGACAACAGAAAGTTAAAGATCTCGTAGTCGATCTTAGAATGTGAGGAATCCCCAGAGCTGTCGTTTATTCGTCCTTTTCACATATCCTACCTTCACAGTATAATTCCTAAAATTCATGGTATGCATCCTCAGACGAATCTATTAAGGTATTTTATTTATACATTTAACTGTACGACGCACGGTACAAGTTGTAAATATCTCTCAGATTTGTTACCGAAGCATTTTTCGTTCGCGGCAATAAATTCGGCCAATATTAAATTCTCGGAGGTGAATTTATTTAAATTATTTTATTTCGTCGGGAATTCTTGAACGATTGTATATATTACCATAATGTTTGATATCTTAAGTTACATCTCGGAGAATGCTTTTATAAAATTACCGACGATGTGTAACTATCAAAGAGAGACGCCACTGAGCAATAAATTACGCCCGCTGCTGGGTATTTTATGTTGAAATTTTCAGAAGTTACGGACAATCTCTTTCTAATACACAGAAATGCCGGCGCCACTGATTTCGAACAGATTTGTCAAATCTTCACCAGATCATCGGTCAATTACTTTTAAAACTCAGCTCAGGAGTTTCGCCATTGAAAAATTAGTTAGCTCACCACTAGTGACCTTTGTAATCTTGGTTTACATCTACATGCTCTAGGGATTTTCATAAATATTGTTACGGAGCTTATCGGTTCGAATTGATACACAGTGATGGATTATACCCACTTTATTACTGAACTTCAACTTGGATCACCACAATTGACAATTAACTCACTTATTATTGACTTCCTACTAGCTCACTAATTACACTGATTTTACTGACTGACTGACGAGGGAAAGCTGACTGCCTTATATAGCTTTGGCCCCCGGCTTCTAGAACTTTTCGGCAGATAAGGCTTATGGTTTGCCGAAATTTCTGCCATTTGTTTCGTTATCGCGGCCGCTTTCCCCTTATCAGATCCTTCTAGAAACTTTTTTTTTATTTACTAAATTATACAATTCTATTCTAAATTATATTCCATCTATTTAC
The DNA here is from genome assembly GCA_028583605.1 of Dastarcus helophoroides. Taxonomy (NCBI): domain Eukaryota; kingdom Metazoa; phylum Arthropoda; class Insecta; order Coleoptera; family Bothrideridae; genus Dastarcus; species Dastarcus helophoroides. The sequence continues at coordinate 25,476,769 of CM053332.1, read as the reverse complement.
ATTGCGGTACAATTTAATTGGTTCGTTTTAGTCCTCTATTTGGGAAATTACTTCCCAATTATTGCCTCAAATAGGTGGGGTGTTATTTTCTGAAAAAAAAAGGAGCATATCCGATGAACAATTTTATATTTGAGACATAGTAAAAGAAGTGATATTCTGGTAAGGTATTCAGGTAGGGAGCCGGGTCTCAGGTAAGCAACAACACATCCAATAATGGAAACAAGATAATAACTATAAAAACAAAAGCCGCTTTTAGTGCTGCTAATATATGACCGGCCGTAATTTACTCAAAAACTATTAACAACTCCTTTTCTGCTTATTTAAACGCCAAGCTAACAACTGAGCCCCCTAATTAACATTAATATAATTAGTTATTGTCATTAGTAATCCGACTCGTAGTCTTCTCTTGCCTGTTTTATGGTTATTAGTTGTTGGAATATATAGTGTGGGGGGTTATTAATCCTGTAGGCAGTGCTCGTAAACACAGACATGTAAAGATACTTCGGTCAAATTAGTTCAAAATGTGATCGAAGCATCCACGATATCTTCATTAAACCAGCGACCATCCGAGGCATAATAATCCAGTTGAATATTAAGCAGAATTCCCTTTAAATATTTCAACGCGCTGCGCAACGTGCGGATGAACCTCTTGCTCGCTCATTGTATTTAAAAGTGACGAACGGCGAAAACGGAATTCGCTTTATCTTCGTAAAAATGACAACGAGAGTTACATCAAATCTGGGGAGATTAGAATCTTTAAACGTTTGTTCAAGAATTAAAAAATCGTGAGCTCACGTTCCACACAACCGAATTCGAATTCTTTCCCAACTACAGAGATATCACAATAAATAGATACTGATTAGTGTAATTAATCAAAAAGAGATTTATTGTTTGTCTAAAGAATTTGATTTATTTGAAACAAATGAAATTTATGAATAGACGTTTTTTGTTTCTTTGTCACGTCGGCACCATTAAACCTGGCGCTAGCCGTCACCGTGATTGATTACCTTTTTGTTTAAAGAATTTCAATACTTCATAATCCACATTTTAGTCATTTCCGCGTCCCCAACCACCTCACTGTATAAAATTTCGAAGGATTTCTTCTGTCTACATCGAATGGTTAATGGCCAAATTTTTGCCACATCTGCATTTAAATGTCGCCTTCGTTTGAATAAAAAACTACTTATATAAGCCGAGAGAAGGAGCACGAATACATTTTCATCAGAGGGCGGCAATTTTCGCCCAGAACTCGACGAAAATGGAAAAGTCCTTTAGACTGCTTATAAGAAAGTGGGGCCACTTGCACGCGCCCGCCGACAGATGAAATGAAATTGCCAGAATATTGGATTACTAAATTTAAATATAAAGTGGAACTTGTAGTAAAATGGCGGATTCGGGAGCTAAATGGCGAATCTGGAATGCGCTTCGGAGGAAGCTTATGAGCTGAGAAAGCAATAAAGTAAATGGGGACGTTATTAACCCCTATTTCGCCCTCGTAAGGTAATTCATATGAAATTTATTTTTGATTTTCTTAAAAAAAAATAATTACGTCAGAATGCTCTTTAAAATGAAAAATATGCCAATTTACTCACCCCAAAAATTCTATAACGAACTACGACCATTTTTTATATTTTAAATCAAATTTGGAGATTTCCAAATGGCGACATTTATCAAAATATCGATTTTTTTCAAATATTTTGATCTGGAGTTTTTCTCTTAATTTTAAATTTTTTCCTAAAGATTCGTTTTTTCTACACAATTTTTTTTTCTTTTAATGAAATTCTATAAAATTACTTTTAAGAAACAATCAAAATATCTGGAAAATTCGATAATTCGAGATCGAGTCAAAATTAAAAAAAGTTGTTTTTATAGAAGTTGATTTTTAGAAAAATTTTTATTTCTTTTAAAAACTTTTTTTAAGTATCTTATTGAAGATGATAGCTTGGCTATCGAAACGCTTTAGAGCAACCTCTGTTGTGTTTTTTAATCGTTCTTGGTTTCAGGGGACAAGATTTGGATTTTAATTTCTATCGTCGCTGTTTACTGTCCATCGATTGACCTTTCAGAGGAGATAGCTGCCCCAAAAAATATTGTTGAATTACAGCCGTAGTATAGGTAATTCAATTTTTGAAATTACTTTATAAGGAGATTCAGAGAATATCGAATTTTCGCGCCAAGGTCAATTATTTTTCGAAAATTCTCTCTAAATTGTTTTTCTCCTAATATGGATTGTTTAATAGAAAAATAGAATAATTTTACAAAATTTCTATATTCGATAGATACGATAGAAATTTCGTCTTTTCCAAATTGCGACATTTTTCAAAATATCGACTTTTTCAAAACAATACAAATTTAGAATTTTTCTTGAAATTTTGATTTTTTTCGAAAATTTCTTTTTTTTTCTAAAAACTTTATTTTATTGTATTAAAATTTTTAACTACATTTTTTAAAATATAGTTCGAACATCTAGAAAAAATTAACAATTCGAGATGTTCTTTTTATTGGAAAAATCAAAATTTTAAGAAAATAGAAGTTCTTGTTAAATGAATTAATTTAATTTTTCTTATTTTTAATATTAATTTATAGAAAAATTTCTATTAAAAATTCAAAATTTCTTTATGAAAAATATCAGAGAAAAGTCAATATTTTATAAATAAATAAAAAGAAAAAATAAAAAGGCATAATGTTTGTTTTTCTCGAAAATTCTCTCAATATTTCTGTTTTTCCTCAAACGAAAATTTTTTAAAGAAATTTCGACCTGATTTGAAAAAATTTCTATTTTCCATTAAAAATATATTTTACTAAAAATTTCGCGTTTTCCAAAGTGCGAACGACATCTCTTGAAATATCAACTTTTTTTCAAAAATATATTTTCACAGTAATTTAAAATTTTTCTCAAAATTTCGACTTTTTCTGCAATATTTGGTTTCGTTCCATAAAATTCTCATTCTAGTGCATTGAAATCCAATAAAAGTAAATTTTTGGACAAAATTTTATAAAAATTTTACATTTTAAAATATTTTTTTTATGAAAAAAGTCGAATTTAAATGAAAAGAAGCATTTCTATGGATTTTTTTGTGAAATGAATGAAAACTTCGACATTTATTTGGGAAAATTTGGAAAATCAATATTCTTGAAAAAAGTCAATATTTTTGTGTATATTTTTTCAAAAATTCAATTTATTTTCTTAGATAATTAGTTTGCTTCCCAAATAAAAGTGTTTCTATTAAAATGTTTATCAAAATTTCTGTTTAATAAACAAATCTTGTCCCTTGAAACCAAGAAAGATTAAAAAACACAACAAATCACGACTTTTCTCTGAAATTTTTTGGAAAGAAATTTTGAGTTTTTAATGGAAATGTTTCTTTAAAAGCAATTCATTCAACACAAACTTCTTTTTTCTTAAAATTTTGACTTTTTCTGAAAAATTTGGTTTTGTTTCATAAAATTCTCATTCTAGTGCATTGAAATTTAATAAAAGTAAATTTTTGGACAAAAATCTATAAAAATTTTACATTTCGTGATATTTTTTATGAAAAAAGTCGAATTTAAATAAAAAGAAGCATTTTTATGGATTTTTTGTGAAATAAATGATAATTTCAACATTTATTAGGAAAAATTTAGAAAATCAATATTCTTGAAAAAGGTCAATATTTATTCTTTATTTTTTCAAAATATCAACTTATTTTCTCAGATAATTTGTTTGCTTTCCAAATAAAAGTGTTTTTATTAAAATGTTTATCAGGGGCACAATAAGCGATAGCTTCAGTACTGCAGGGATGACCGACCCCATAGTAATAATAATAATAATAAAATGATTATCAAAATTTTTATTTAATAAACAAATCTTGTCCCTTGAGACCAAGAAAGATTAAAAAACACAACAAATCATGACTTTTCTCTGAAATTTATTACAAAGAAATTTTGAATTTTTAATGGAGATGTTTCTATAAAATCAATTCATTCAACAGAAACTTCTTTTTTCTTAAAATTTTGACTTTTCCAATAGAAAAATATCTCTAATTGTTGATTTTTTCCAGATGTTTCGAATATTTTTAAAAAAATATAGGTAAATATTTTGATGCAATAAAATAAAATCTTTAGAAAAAGACGGAATTTTCGAAAAAAAAAGTTAAAATTTTAAGAAAAATTCTAAATTTGTAGTTTTCAAAAAGTCGATATTTCGAAAAACGTCGCAATTTGAAAAACACGAAATTTCATTGCTGTTTGTCCTCATAGAATATAGAAATTTTCTAAAATTATTCTATTTTTCTATTAAACAATTCATATTAGGGAAAAAGTGAAAATTTTGATGAATTTGGAGAGAATTTTCGAAAAATGTAATTAAAAATTTTGACCCACTAAAATAAATTTTTAGATAAAAAAAGAGTAAAAAAAAATTAGGATTTTTCCTTTGATCGTCAAAAATTTCTTACATTATCAATGTGCATCGCCCTTTTTTTACACAATGCCAAATATGTTTCGCTACTAACTAAAGGTTGGGAAACACTGGTCTAAATGTTTAAAAAAATGAATTTCAAGGAAAACGGTAAAAATCTGGATAAAAAACAAAATCCGATGACAAAGAGGTTGAATTTTGAAAGCAAAGGCAAAAATTTCGAAAAAAAAGCAACCTGTGAGGAAAATTTTTAGAAATTCTGACTAAAAAAATGTTAACCAAAAAAGTCAAAATTTCGAGAAAAATTCGAACAATATAAAATCAGCTTTTGAAATAAAATTTGAATTCTAATTAAATTGACATTTTTAACCCTTACTTTGTGAAATTATTCAATTTTGGTGTAACGGACTGGTCCTTGGTTATCTTCAAAAAGTTGAAGCACAAATCTTGTCCCCTGAAACCAAAAAAGATTTTAAAAAAACGACAAAGATTATTCTAACGGGTTTCGATAGCGACGCTATCATTTTTAGCGAGATCTCTGAAGATAATAGCTTGACTATCGAAACGCGTTAGAGCAGCCTTTGCTGTGTTTTTTACTTTTTCTTGGTTTCAGGTTGAAGATAACCAAGGGTCAGTCCATTCCACCAAAATTTCTATTTGTTTTGAAAAAAGTATGATTTAATAGAACTTTAGAATTTAGAATTACTTGAAATATGAAATAAATTCAAAAATCCAAAAATCCAAAAATCTTGGGTTTACATTCGATAAATTAAAGTAAAATTGTTAAAAAGTATAAGTCTTTGCAGAGAATCTTTTTAGGACAGCTATCTCCTTCAAGGGGTCGATCGGTGGACGATAAATGGAAACAGATAGTCAAAATGGGAGGTTCGCTCTCCCCTCTTAAAGGATTTTAGCCTGACCCTACCTGACAAGACATTTAAAAGAATATGAATTAGAACATACTAACAATATAGAGTCAAAATTTTAAGTTTACCATTTAAGAGAATTACTTGAAATAAGAAATAAAATTAACAAATTTTGGGTTTAAATTCCAGATAATAAAATAAAATTGTAAAAAAGTACAAGTCAAAGTTTGTAAAGAAATTTTTTAGCACAGCTATCTCCGAGGAGATATCGGTGGACGGTAAACGACAACAGATGGTTAAAATGGAAGGTTAGTTACCTGTTTGAGAATTTAATGGAGCAACTACTTTTATCTGATGTGATTGATGTAAATTAGAAACTAACATGAAGTCAAAGTTTTAAGTTTAAATTTTATAATTACTTGGAATTTAAAATCAAATCGAAAAATGTTGGGTTTAAATTCGAGAAATTACAGTTAAATTGTTAAAAAGTAAAACTCTTTGTAAAGAAATTTTTTAGGACAGCTTTTTCCACCGAGGAGTCGATCGGTGGACGGTAAACAGCAACAGATGGTCAAAATGGGAGGTTCGCTCTCCCATGTTTAAGAATTTCATAGGAAGAGTATTTCTATTTGACAAAACATTTAAGTGAATATGAATTAGAACATACTAACAAAATGGCGTCAAAATTTTAAGTCTAACATCTAGAAGAATTACTTGAAATATGAAATAAAATCAACAAATTTTGAGTTTAAATTGCAGATATTAAAATAAAATTGTAGAAAAGTAAAAGTCAAAGTTTGTAGAGAAATTTTTTAGGAGAGCTTTTTCCGATGGGTCTATCGGTGGAGGGTAAACGACAACAGATGGTTAAAATAGGAGGTTGGTTCCCTGTTTGAGAATTTTATGGAGCCACTAGTTTTATCTGATGTGATAATTAACCTCCTACTGTCGCCATTTACTGTCCACCGATAGACTCCTCGGAGATAGCTATGTAAAAAATTTCTCCACAAATTTTGACCTTTACTTTTAAACAGTTTTACTCTAATTTCTCTAATTTAAAAGCACAATTTGTGAATTTTATTTTATATTTCACAAAATTCTGTTAAATTTTTAACTTTAAATTTTGCCTCCATGTTATTAGTATTTTCGAATTCAAATCCCTTTAATTATCTTACTAGTTAGAAATAGTTGTTCCACGAAATACTCAAACAGGAGAAAGTGAACTTTGTATTTTGACCTTCTGTTGCAGTTTACCGTTCACCGATCGTCTCCTCGAAAGAGATAGCTATCTTAAAAAATTTGTCCACAAATGTTGACTTATTTTTTAACAATTTTATTTCAATTTTTTGAATTTAAATCCAAAATTTTGATTTGTTTCTCAAAAATTCCATTTACTTACTTGATTCCAAAATTTAGTTTTGTCGAAATAGTTCAAAATTCGTATTTTTTCAAATTTGCCATTTTCTTAAAAATAATTACCTTTGCACCGACATTTTTATGTTCTACAAGAGAAATTCATCCACAAAATTCGCTTTTTATAAGACTTTTTTTACCTCAAAATTCAATTTTTTATCATGTTTCTACAAATTTTGATTTTTTATTAGAAAGAAGTGGTCGCAGCTACAAAATTTCCCAAAGAAGGGTAAGAGACTTCCTTTTTTGACCATCTGTTGTCGTTTACCGTCCACCGATGAACCCCTCGAGATAGCTGCTCTAAAAACTTTCTCTACAAATTTAATCTTTACTTTTTAATAATTTTGCTCGTTTCTTCTTCCAAATTGTGCCAATTTTCTTAAAATATTGAGTTTTTACAAACATTTTTTATGTTTTCAAGAATTTTTTTTTCAAATTTTGCATTCTGTAGATATTTTTTTAAATCAAAATTCAGTTTTTCTCATGATTCTGTAAATTTCGATTTTTTCATTAGATAGAAGTAGTCGCCCATGAAATTCTCAAAAGAGGGGAAGAAGAACCTCCTGTTTTGACCATTCTGTCGCCATTTACCGTCCACCGATCGCCCCTCGGAGATAGCTGTCCTAAAAAATTATTTACAAATTTTGAACTTTACTTTTAATGTTTTACTTCAATTTCTTTATTTAAACTCAAATTTTGTGAATTTAATTTTAAATTCATAATTCTTCTAATTTTTAACTCAAAATTTTGCCCCATGTTACTTGAGTATTCGATTCAATCCCTTTATTATCTTATTAGATAGAAATAGTTGTTCCACGAAATACTCAAACAGGGGAAAGTGAACCTCCTATTTTGACTTTTCGGTTGCCGTTTACCGTCCACCCATTGTCTCCTCAGAAGAGATAGCTATCTTAAAAAAATTGTCTACAAATGGTGACTATTATTTTTTTAACACTTTATTTTAATTTTCGAATTTAAATCCAAAATTTTGATTTGTTTTCTCAAAATTCCATTTTACTTGACTCAAAAATTTTATTTTTGTCGGAAATAGGTTTCCAAAGATTCGTCTTTTTGTCAAATTTTGCCAATTTTTTCTAAAATATTACCTTGCACTGAACATATTTTATGTTCTAAGAAATTCTTCCTCAAAATTCGCTTTTTATAGACTTTTTTACCTCAAAATTCAATTTTTTATCATGTTTCTACAAATTTTGATTTTTTTATTAGATAAGAAGTAGTCAGGCACAAAATTCCAAAGAAGGGTAAGAGAACTTCCTTTTTCTGACCATCTTTGTCGTTTACCGTCCACCGATGAATCCCTCGGAGATAGCTGCTCTAAAAGCTTTCTCTACAAATTTGACTTTACTTTTTAATAATTTTATTCGTTTCTTCTTCCAAATTTGGCCAATTTTCCTAAACCTTAGTTTTTACTGAATATTTTTTATGTTTTAAGAAATGTTTTCTCAAATTTCGCATTCTATGGATATTTTTTTATATCAAAATTCAAGTTTTTGTCATGAGTTCTACAAATTTCGATTTTTTTTTATTAGATAGAAGTAGTCGCGCCCTGAAATTTCTCAAAGAGGGGAGAGAGAACCTCCTATTTTGACCATCTGTCGCCATTTACCGTTCCACCGATCGAGGCCCTCGGAGATAGCTGTCTTAAAACATTATTCTACAAATTTTAACCTTTACCTTTTAACTGTTTTACTTCAATTTCTTTCATTTAAACTCAAAATTTTTGAAATTTATTTTATACTTCACATAATTCTTCTAAATTTTTAACTTAAAATTTTGCCCCCATGTTAGTAGCATTTTCCGATTCAAATCCCCTTAGTTATCTTATTAGATAAAAATAGTTGCTCCACGAAATACTTAAATAGGGGAAAGTGAACCTCCTATTTTGAATTTCTGTTGCCGTTTACCGTCCACCAATTGTCTCCTCAGAAGAGATATCTATCCTAAAAAATTTGTCTACAAATGTTAGCTGTTATTTTTTAATAATTTTATTTTAATTTTCCGAATTTGAATCCAAAATTTTGATTTGTTTCTCAAAAATCCCATTTTACTTGAGTTTGAGTCAATTCTTTAATGACAAAAATAAACATTTCAAGAAATATAGCATGAAAACGCCATGGAATTCTTAAAGAGTGGAGAGATAACCTCCTATTTTGACCATTCGGTCGCCATTTACCGTCCACCGATTGACCCCTTCGGAGATAACTGTTTCAAAAATTTCTCTACAAATGTTGAGCTTTACTTTTTAATAGTTTTACTTCAATTTCTTTAATTTAAACCCAAAATTTGTCAAATTTATTTTATATTTCACATAATTCTTTTAAATTTTTAACTTAAAATTTTGCCCCCATGTTACTAGTATTTTCGAATTCAGATTCCTTTAATTATCTTATTAGATAGAAATAGTTGTCCACTAAATACTCAAACAAGGGAAAGTGAACCGTCTATGTTGACCTTCTGTTGCCGTTTAGCATCCACCGATCGTCTCCTGGGAATCTCTTCACACATTTTTTAGGATAGCTATCTCTAGCTATCCTAAAAAATGTGTCTACAAATGTTAACTGTTATTTTTTAAAAATTTTATTTTAATTTTTCGAATCCAAAATTTTGATTCGTTTCTCAAAAATTCCCTTTTACTTTTAATCGATTTTATAATAAAAAAAAGTAAACATTTTAAGAAATATGGCATGGAAATATTAGAGAAATATGAATATTTCGACAATTTCGAAATTATTTATGAAATTAACCTTTTTTCAACATTTTTGTCGAAATGGTTTCCAAGATTTATCTTTTATTTCTATAAATTTCGATTATTTTATTGGTTAGAAGTAGTCATTGCCTAAGGTTCTCAAAGAGGGGGGGTGAACCTCCTACTTTGACCATTTGTCGCCATTTACCGTCCACCGATCGACCCCTCGGAGATAGCTGTCCTGAAAAATTATTCTACAAATTTTGACCTTTACTTTTCAACAGTTTTGCGCTAATTTTATTAATTTAAAACCAAAATTTGTGGATTTTATTTTGTATTTCACATAATTCTTCTAAATTTTTAATTTTAAATTTTGTCTGGAGGTTATTAGTATTTTAGAATCAAAACCCGTTAATTATCTTATTAGATGGAAATAGTTGTTACACGAAATTCTCAAACAGGGGAAAGTGAACCTCCTATTTTGACCATCTGTTGTCGTTTACCGTCAACCGATAGACCCCTCGGAGATAGCTATCCTAAAAAATCTCTCTACAAATTTTGAACTTTACTTTTTAACAGTTTTATTATAATTTAAACCCAAAATTTGTGAATTTTATTTTATATTTCACATAATTCTGCTAAATTGCTAACTTAAAATTTTGCTTCCATGTTATTAGTATTTTTGAATTCAAATCCCTTTAATTATCTTACTAGATAAAAATAGTTGTTCCACGAAATACTCAATCAAAGGAAAGTGAACCACCTATTTTGACCTTCTGTTGCCGTTTACCGTCCACCGATCGTCTCCTCGGAAGAGATAGCTAGCTTAAATAATTTGTCTTCAAATGTTGACTTATTTTTTAACAATTTTATTTTAATCTTTCGAATTTCAATCCAAAATTTTGATTTGTTTCTCATAAATTCCCTTTTACGTGACTTTTAGTCGATTTTTCAATAAAAAGTAATCAAGAAATATGGTATAAAAATGTTGGAAAAATATGACTATTTCGACTTTTTTTCCAGTTTCCCTTTTTTTCGAAATTATTTGTCAAATTAAACTTTTTTCAACATTTTTGTCGAAATGGTTTCCAAGATTCATCTTTTATTTCTACAAATTTCGATTGTTTTATTGGATAGAAGTAGTCACTGCATAAGATTCTCAAAGAGAGGAGGTCGAACCTCCTACTTCGACCATCTGTTGCCATTTACCGTCCACCGATCGACTCCTCGGAGATAGCTGTCCTAAAAAATTATTCTACAAATTTTGACCTTTTTTTTTCAACAGTTTTGCGCTAATTTTATTAATTTAAACCCAAAATTTGTGCATTTCATTTTATATTTCACATAATTCTTCTAAATTTTTAATTTCAAATTTTGTCTCGCGGTTATTAGTATTTTAGAATTCAAAAACTCGTTAATTATCTTATTAGATGGAAATAGTTGTTACACGAAATTCTCAAACAGGGGAAAGTGAACCTCCCATTTTGACCATCTGTTGCCGTTTACCGTCAACCGATAGACCCCTCGGAGATAGCTATCCTAAAAAATCTCTCTACAAATTTTGAACTTTACTTTTTAACAGTTTTATTATAATTTAAACCCAAAATTTGTGAATTTTATTTTATATTTCACATAATTCTGCTAAATTGCTAACTTAAAATTTTGCTTCCGTGTTATTAGTATTTTTGAATTCAAATCCCTTTAATTATCTTATTAGATAGAAATAGTTGTCCCACGAAATACTCAAACAAGGGAAAGTGAACCGTCTATTTTGACTTTCTGTTGTCGTTTACCGTCCACCGATCGTCTCCTGAGAAAAGATAGCTATCTCAAAAAATGTGTCTACAAATGTTGACTGTTATTTTTTAACAATTTTATTTTAATTTTTCAAATTCGAATCCAAAATTTTGATTTGTTTCTCCCTTTTACGTGACTTCTAGTCGAGTTTTTAATAAAAAGATAAACATTTCAAGAAATATGGTATGAAAACGTTGGGAAAATATGACCATTTCGACTTTTTTTCCAGGTTCCCTCTTATTCCAAATTATTTGTCAAATTAAACTTTTTTCAACATTTTTGTCGAAATGGTTTCCAAGATTTATATTTTATTTCTACAAATTTCGATTGTTTTGTTGGATACAAGTAGTCACTGCATCAGATTCTCAAAGAGAGGAGGTCGAACCTCCTACTTCGACCATCTATTGCCATTTACCGTCCACCGATCGACTCTTCGGAAATAGCTGTCCTGAAAAATTATTCTACAAATTTTGACCTTTACTTTTCAACAGTTTTGCGCTAATTTTATTAATTTAAACTTAAAATTTGTGCATTTTATTTTATATTTCACATAATTCTTCTAAATTTTTATTTTCAAATTTTGTCTCGCGGTTATTAGAATTTTAGAATTCAAAACCCGTTAATTATCTTATTAGATGGAAATAGTTGTTACACGAAATTCTCAAACAGGGGAAAGTAAACCTCCTATTTTGACCATATGTTGCCGTTTACCGTCAACCGATAGGCCCCTCGGAGATAGCTGTTCTAAGAAATGAGAAAGAATCTATATTTTTGGATAGTAGGTATACTATGCGGTTTCTGGCGCAATGTGACACATTTTCCCATGTATTTTCTTATGGGAAATTCTAAGATTCCAAAATTACCGAAAAAGACAATTACACAGCTTACGTCAAACCTACTGTTAAACAAGTAGCTGTACAGGTTAAACCAACTGTTGGATAAGTTAAACCAACTCCAAGACAAGTAGTTATACAACTCAAACCAACTCCTAGACAAGTCAAACCAACTGTTTAAGCTGTGTAATTGTCTTTTTCGGGAGTTTTGGAATCTTAGAATTTCCCATAAGAAAATACATGGGAAAATGTGCCACATTGCGCCAGAAACCGCATAGTATACCTACTATCCAAAAATATAGATTCTTTCTCATTTCTCAGAACAGCTATCTCCGAGGGGTTTATCGGTTGACGGTAAACGGCAACAGATGGTCAAAATAGGAGGTTTACTTTCCCCTGTTTGAGAATTTCGTGTAACAACTATTTCCATCTAATAAGATAATTAACGGGTTCCCTTCCTTATAATTTTAACTTTTATCCAATAAAAGTTAAAATTATAGGGAAAGTCGCCCAATTTCATTTACAAAAAAAATTAGAAGGTGGATAAAATTTCGAGAAAAATTTTAAAGATCAGTCGAATTTTGAGCAACTACGAACATCGAAAATTTCACCAACAATTATATAAAAACGAAATTTGCGAACAAAGTTAAGAATAAACTAGAAAAATCTATGACACTTTTTTTGAGCAGAAATTTACTAATATTTTAAGGGTTTTTTTATAGAATTTTCGTTTGTTTTCGAAGATTTTTTCCCCATGGATTATTTTGCTGACGAATTAGGTATTATTTATTATTAACTATTAACTATTATTAGTTATTATTTATGTCGATGTGATAAAGGAGTAAAATCGTCGAGATTTAAAGTATAAACGCAAGGTTTAACCCAATAACGCCACAGTTTCTAGAATCTTTGTCGGAACAGGAACTAGATATCGTTCTCCTAAATCAACGTTTGTAATTAGATAATCACTGTTATTAAATGAACAGAGTAGTATCAACAAACTTAAGCAATTATCCTTATTGATTTCGCTATGTACTTGACTAACAAGAATTTATGAACGCACTTAACAAATCGTGTCGAGATAGTTAAGTTTGTATTGAATGAATACATCATATCTGCAGCATTAAAACGGCAATAATTCTTGCAGCTAGCATTATTTCCCAGGCCGGCAAAACAATATGCACTCCATCATTGTAGGTCGTTTTAAAGTCCTTTCGTGGTCGAGCACCATTCTACTGTCTAACCCGACCATCGAGAGTTATGTCTTTGCCGTGTCGACGACGCGATCTTCTTTTTAACTTTATTTCACGGGGTGACCGCCATATTGCCCGCCTCTGAGATACATCTCAATCTCGAGATTGTTATCAACTTCGACGGCGTTACGCACGCAAATTTCTCCATGAGAGTTTTGAAACACAGAAAACCTCGTTTGGGTGGTTCGACGTTGGTTAAATATCTATAATTTCTAGGAAATATGCAATAAAAATATTTCCTACGGTTTGATTATGTTTGTGTTTGTCCCTGGGCCCGAAACAGCAGGGAATATCATAGCTGCAGGGGTCCAATTAAGAGCACATTTTACGCCCTAGGGTACTCAATTCTGGCCAGCTGGTTTCAATCTCAGACCGTTGGGTCTAAGCCCGTTATATTCAACTTAACACTCGCCTATATGACCCATGCATATCCTAATATGATTTAATTAATAATAATATTACATCCTGATTTATTATCTCTGCTAGGTACCGCGTTATTGTTGTTTATAATCGCTATCTATTAATTTTTGACCTAATATTTTGTAACTAATACGATATTTAGTGGAGGCGTTAATATATTTGTTGTTGGAATGTACTAATTTAGAAATACGAAAGTGTGTTTATCTGCCTGTTTGTTCGCTTTTCACGGTTCGATTACTGGAGTGATTTTGACGAAAAAGGAGATACTCTTAAACTAATATTTTAGCTAGAAAAAGTCAATAACTTTTTTCCATTTACTAAGTAAATAAATTATCTGACAAAGACGATAAGCAAAGGGCCCAAACGTGTAAGAATAGGACACAAAGAATAAGGATAGGGGACAACCATAGATCTCACACTAGCGTGAGATCTATGGGGACAATGTTTAAAGAAGACATAACCTTCTTACTGGGAGTTTGCACGTAGGATTCTTTCAATATAATGTTGCACGTTATCGGTTCGAATAATTAATACTTTGTAAATTGTAACCACTTTTATTTCAAGCTGGTTCCGGAACACTACAACTGACTAATTAACGCACTAACACAGTTTAATTAACTAAATTATTCATTAACTAACTAACTAGCTGAGGGAAAGCCAACCGCGTTTATATACCCTCCCGGTTTTCTAGACTAAATCCATGCAGATAAGGCTTATCATTTGCGGAGATATCTGGAGCGTTTATCTGCCGTTTGCTTCATTATCGCGGCCGTTTCCCCTTGTCAAATATTTCTAGAAAAATTCCTTAGGTACTAAATTCTATAATTACATTTTGTTACAATAATAACACCACTTAAGACGTTAGGATGTAATTTGCTCCCCAGTTTATAACTAAAGACTCACTAGACAATTCAATATATACATGATCGCATCGACGAATTTCAACAAAACAACATTCTGCTAGCTGCACGAACTCTTTAAAACTTTACATATATGATAGCTGATCAAGTTACTATTATATCTGGTTCTATATTATATTATCTAATTGATCAAAGACTAAAACACGAAAACAAACCAGATTTGTCAAAAATTAAAAAATTATAGATTTCATAATTGCGGATTAATACGATTTCTTTTTATTTTCGACCGAAAGGAAATTAAAGAAAGCTTATGTCTTGAAAGTAATTCGCCTTCGATTTAAATGTCAATATTGAGTGTCGGCGTTCCGACAACGAATGAGGAAAAACGTTGTTATTCGGCTGGCGATGTCGTTGGGTGTGAACGCGGCCTTAGATCGTAATTATCCCTGTAATTGCGAGATGGTGCCGGCCGTAGATTAACCATTGTTTTACAATCCTCCGGGGAAGATAAATGAAGGTGCAATTGTTGCTCGTTTGTTTCCGTAGATAGAGCGACTTATGCCGCATTTTGTCCTTTCCATTTAATTACCACTGCCATTACATTGTTTAATTATTATAAATGGCGACGGAAGCGCCTCTTTTCATATAATGACCCTTGATGGCGTTCTACCTGCAGTTGAGTTTATTTTCAACGTAGATTAGATTTGTACGACGATGTCTTAATAAGTTTTTAGTTTCTTTAATTAAATACTGAATATTATATAATTTAATTAGTTAAGTGTTACGATTTTGGGCTAAATTGTGTGAGTAAGAAGAACGAACAATGACCCTCCAAAGCAGTTTTTCTTAAAATCTACTTCGTCCACAAAACGTCTTCAATGTTCCCTGTAGAGTGCATGAGGTAAATATTTTTTGTTGTAAATAAATTTGAATTCAAATTAGCCGCCACTACGGAAGCGGATATAGAGGGCGCTTCATAAGGGCATGCACTCGCTCACTTGTCGATCATCCTTAGTAAAGATAACGCAGTAAAAACGGGAGAAACATAAAGTTTCTCAGCAAAAACCGCGGTTACTTTATTCATCCCTCCACATTTTGAAGATTTCGACTTTTTTTCAGTTTCCTCAGAGACTATACATATCATATATCATATCATATATATACTATATCAGTAATTGGTAATAATTATGCAAAAGTTGCGTAATTAATGCCAATTATTGATGTGATAAAACCTTTTTAGCTTGGAATTTTTATTTAATTTGAAAAAGTGTTGGAAACTGTCGATCATACAGTTTCCTGTGTTACCGGCATTACAGTGTTCTGTTTTTATGGTAATTAGTTCCGTTTTCCACGAGGGGTGTCCGCTATCCATAGAATCGCACGTAGTTCATACTCTTTCTTAGTTTCTCTATGAGTTTCCCCTTTCTTCAAAATTATTTGCGAAATTGAACTTTTTTCAAAATTATATTTTTGTCGAAATGATTTCCAAGATTCATGTTTTGCTTCTACAAATTTCGATTACTTTATTAGATAAAAGTAGTCGCTGCATTAAGATTCTCAAAGAGAGAAGGGCGAACATCTTTGACCATCTGTTGCCGTTGACCGTCCACCGATTGATCCCTTGGAGATAGCTGTCTTAAAAAATGTCTCTACAAATTTTGACCTTTACTTTTCAACAGTTTTACACTAATTTCTCTAATTTAAACCCAAAATTTGTGGATTTTATTTTATATTTCAAATAATTCTTCTAAATTTTTAACTTAAAGTTTTGTCTCCCTGTTATTAGTATTTTAGAATTCAAATACCTTTAATTATCTTATTAGGTATAAATAGTTGTTTCACGAAATTCTCAACCAGGGGAAAGTAAACCTCCTATTTTGACCATGTGTTGCCGTTTACCGTCCACCGATCGACCCCTCGGAGATAGCTGTCCTAAAAAATTTCCCTTCAAATGTTGACCTTTACTTTTTAACAGTTTTACTCTAATTTCTCTAATTTAACCCCAAAATTTGTGAATTTTATTTTATATTTCACATCATTCTTCTAAATTTTTAACTTAAATTTTGCCTCCATGTTATTTAGTGCTTTCGAAATCAAGTCCCTTTAATTAGCTTATTAGATAGAAATAGTTGTTCCACAAAATTCTCAAACAGGGGAAAATGAACCTCCTATTTTGACGGTGTGTTGCCGTTTACCGTCCACCGATCGACCCCTCGGAGATAGCTGTCCTAAAAAATTTCCCTTCAAATGTTGACCTTTACTTTTTAACAGTTTTACTCTAATTTCTCTAATTTAAACCCAAAATTTGTGAATTTTATTTTATATTTCACATAATTCTTCTAAATTTTTAACTTAATTTTGCCTCCATGTTATTTAGTGCTTTCGAAATCAAATCCCTTTAATTAGCTTATTAGATAGAAATAGTTGTTCCACAAAATTCTCAATCAGGGGAAAATGAACCTTCTATTTTGACCGTGTGTTGCCGTTTACCGTCCACCGATCGACCCCTCGGAGATAGCTGTCCTAAAAAATTTCCCTTCAAATGTTGACCTTTACTTTTTTACAGTTTTACTCTAATTTCTCTAATTTAAACCCTAAATTTGTGAATTTTATTTTATATTTCACATAATTCTTCTAAATTTTCAACTTAAATTTGGCCTCCATGTTATTTAGTGCTTTCGAAATCAAGTCCCTTTAATTAGCTTATTACATAGAAATAGTTGTTCCACAAAATTCTCAAACAGGGGAAAGTGAACCTCCTATTTTGACCGTGTGTTGCCGTTTACCGTCCACCGATCGACCCCTCGGAGATAGCTGTCTTAAAATTTTTATTTTTTTGAAAATATATAAATATACCCCTAAATACTGTAGCGTACCTTCTACCTTCTATCGGCGTAAACAGTATTATCATTACGTCCTAATGACCTTATCGTCATTGGAATTTTACAATCTTTCTTACAAATGTCATTAGAGTTTTGAGAAAAGTAATAACCCCGAAGGCCATTAACATTATTTCTAGAAGACGTCAGAACCCCCACTTTTAGGAAAGTGAAGAAGAAAAATTCAATGATGAATTAAGGAGTTCTGTTTGGGCTTTGAATGTGGAGAGTCCATTTTTGTTGTTATTTCTAGTTAATATAATGTTTAAATAAAATGTGGTTTTTGTGTTTTAATCGAACCAACATAGCTACAAAACTTTCTCTACAAATTTTGACTTTTATTTTCTAACAATTTTGATTTAATTTTTCCAATTGAAACTCTACAAATTTTGACTTTTATTTTTTAACAATTTTGATTTAATTTTTTCAATTGAAACTCTACAAATTTTGACTTCTATTTTTTAACAATTTTACTTTAATTTTTCCAATTGAAACCTAAGGTTTTAATTTGTTTCTCAAAAATTCCCTTTTACTGGAATATGACTCAATTCTTTAATAAAAAAATTAAACATTTCGAGAAATATAGCATGAAACGTTGTGAAAAATATGTTTTAAAGATTTTGACTTTTTTTCAGATTCCTCCTTTCTCGAAATTATTTGCGAAATTGAACTTTTTTCAAAATTATATTTTTGTCGAAATGGTTTTCCAGATTCGTCTCTTTCTCCAAACTTTGCCAATTTTCTCAAAATATTAGCTTTTACCGAACATTTCTTGTGTTTAAAGAAATTGTTCCTCAAAATTCGCTTTCTATAGATATTTTTTTATCTCAAAATTTAATTTTTTATTACGTTTCTATAAATTTTGATTTTTTTATTAGATAGAAGTAGTTGCGTCATGAAATTCTCAAAGAGAGGAATGGGATCCTCCTATTTTGACCATCTGTTGTCGTTTACCGTCCACCGATCAACCTCTCGGAGATAGCTGTCCTAAAAGCTTTTTCTACAAATTTTGATTGTTTTTTTTTTCAAAATATTACTTTGCACTGAACATTTTTTATGTTCTAAGAAATTGTTCCTCAAAATTCGCTTTTTATAGACTTTTTTTACCTCAAAATTCAATTTTTTATTATGTTTCTATAAATTTCGATTTTTTTCCAAGATAGAAGTAGTCGCGCTATGAAATTCCCAAAGAGGGGAAAGCGAACCTCCTATTTTGACCATCTGTTGTCGTTCACCGTCCACCGATCGACCCCTCGGAGATAGCTGTCCTAAAAACTTTCTCTACAAATTTTGACTTTTATTTTTTAACAATCATCATCAAATTTTGTGTTTAAATTTGAGAAATTAAAGTAATAACATCTTAAATTTAAACACAAAATTTTGATTTGTTTTTCAAAAATTCCCTTTTATTTGAGTGCGAGTTGATTCTTTAGTAAAAACATATACATTTCGAAATATTTCTCTATATTTAGCATGAAAACGTTTTTGAAAATATGTTTTGAAGATTTTGACTGTTTTTCAGTTTCCTCCTTTTTCGAAATTATTTCCGAAATTGAATGTGTTTCAAAATTATATTTTTGTCAAGATGGTTTCTAAGATGCGTCTTTTTTTCAAATTTTGCCAATTATCTCAAAATATTACCTTGCACTGAACATTTTTTATGTTCTAAGAAATTGTTCCTCAAAATTCGCTTTTTATAGACAGTTTTTTTCCTCAGAATTCAATTTCTTATCATGTCTCTATAGATTTCGATTTTTTTTCTCAGATAGAAGTAGTCGCGCTATGAAATTTCCAAAGAAGATTAGGAGAACCTCCTATTTTGACAATCTGTTGTCGTTTACCGTCCACCGATCGACCCCTCGGAGATAGCTATCCTAAAAACTTTCTCTACAAACTTTGACTTTTATTTTTTAACAACCATCATCAAATTTTGTGTTTAAATTTGAGAAATTAAAGCAATAATTTCTTAAATATTAACACAAAATTTCGATTTGTTTTTCAAACATTTCCTTTTACTTGAATATGAATCGATTCTTTAATAAGAAAAGTAAACATTTCGAGATATTTCTTTATATTTAGCATGAAAACGTTTTTGAAAATATGTTATGAAGATTTTGACTTTTTTTTCAGTTTCCCCCCTTTTCGAAATTATTTGCGAAATTGAACTTTTTTTAAAATAATATTTTTGTCGAAATGGTTTCCTAGATTCGTCTCTTTCTCCAAATTTTGCCAATTTTCTTAAAATATTAGCTTTTACCGAACATTTCTTGTGTTTAAAGAAATTGTTCCTCAAAATTCGCTTTCTATAGATATTTTTTGATCTCAAAATTCAATTTTTTATTACGTTTTTATGAATTTTGATTTTTTTGTCAGATAAAAGTAGTCGCGTTATGAAATTCTCAGAGAGAGGAAAGGGAGCCTCCTCTTTTGACCATCTGTTGTCGTTTACCGTCCACCGATCAAACTCTCGGAGATAGCTGTCCTAAAAACTTTCTCTACAAATTTTTTATTTAATTTCTATAAATTTTGATTTTTTTATTAGCTAGAAGTAGTCGCGTCATGAAATTCTCAAAGAGAGGAAAGGAAGCCTCCTCTTTTGACCATCTGTTGTCGTTTACCGTCCACCGATAAAACTCTCGGAGATAGCTGTCCTAAAAGCTTTCTCTACAAATTTTGATTGTTTTTGTTTTCAAAATATTACCTTGCACTGAACATTTTTTATGTTTTACAAAATTGTTGCTCTAGATTCGTTTTTTATACACATTTTTTTACCTCAAAATTCAATTTTTTATCATGTTTCTATAAATTTTAAATATTTTTATTTGATAGAAGTAGTCGCGCTGTAAAATACCCAAAGAGGAGAAAGTGAACCTTCTATTTTGACCATCTGCTGTCGTTTACCGTCCACCGATCGACCCCTCGGAGATAGCTGCCCTAAAAACTTTCTCTACAAATTTTGACTTTTATTTTTTAACAATCATCATCAAATTTTGTGTTTAAATTTGAGAAATTAAAGCAATAATTTCCTAAATATTAACACTAAATTTCGATTTGTTTTTCAAACATTTCCCTTTTACTTGAATATGAATCGATTCTTTAATAAGAAAAATAACATTTCGAAATATTTCTCTATATTTAGCATGAAAACGTTTTTGAAAATATGTTTTTGAAGATTTTGACTTTTTTTTCAGTTTCTTCCCTATTTCGAAATTATTTGCGAAATTGAAGTTTTTTCAAAATTATATTTTTGTCGAAATGGTTTCCTAGATTCGTCTCTTTCTCCAAATTTTGCCAATTTTCTCAAAATATTAGCTTTTACCGAACATTTCTTGTGTTTAAAGAAATTGTTCCTCAAAATTCGCTTTATATAAATATTTTTTTATCTCAAAATTTAATTTTTTATTACGTTTCTATAAATTTTGATTTTTTTATTAGATAGAAGTAGTTGCGTCATGAAATTCTCAAAGAGAGGAATGGGATCCTCCTATTTTGACCATCTGTTGTCGTTTACCGTCCACCGATCAACCTCTCGGAGATAGCTGTCCTAAAAGCTTTTTCTACAAATTTTGATTGTTTTTTTTTTCAAAATATTACTTTGCACTGAACATTTTTTTAAATTGTTGCTCAAGATTCGCTTTGTATACACATTTTTTTACCTCAAAATTCAATTTTTTATCATGTTTCTATAAATTTTATTTTTTTTTATTTGATAGAAGCAGTCGCGCTATGGAATTTTCAAAGAGGAGAAAGAGAACCTTCTATTTTGACCATCTGTTGTCGTTTACCGTCCACCGATTGACCCCTTGGAGATAGCTGTCCTAAAAACTTTCTCCACAAATTTCACTTTTACTTTTTAACAGTTTTTCCTCATTTTCTCGAATTCAAATCCAAAATTTGCGTACTTTATTTTGTATTTGAACTAACTCATCTAAATTTTAAACCCATTATTTTGACTGCATGATACTAGATTTTTGCATTCAAATCTCTTTAATTATAATATTGGACAGAAATATAAACTTCTCAAGCGCGAACTACCTATTTCGATCATCTGTTACCGCTTACCGTTCACCGATCGACCCCTCGGAAATAACTGTCCTAAGAAATTTTTCTACAAACTTTAACCTTTACTTTTTAACAATTTTACATTTTCTTGATTTTGAACCCAAAATGTGTGGATTTTATTTTATATTTTAAGCAATTCTTCTAAATTTTAAACTTAAAATTTTTTGATTAGTATTTTTGAATTCAAATCCCATTATCTTATCAGATAGAAGTAGTTGCTCTATAAAATTCTCAAAAAGAGGAGAGCGAAACTCCTATTTTGTCCTTCTGTTGCCGTTTACCGTTCACCGATCGTCTCCTTGAAAGAGATAACTATCTTAAAAAATTTGTCTACAAATGTTAACTATAACTTTTCGAGATTTTATTTTTATTTTTTGAACTTAAATCCAAAATTACAATTTGTTTCTAAACAATTTCCTGTTATTTGACCTTTAGCAGATTTTTTTAATAAAAGTAAACATTTCGAGAAATATAGCATGAACGTGATGAGAAAATATGAATGTTTCGACTTTCAGTTCTTATTTTTTCGAAATTATTTGACAAATTAAACTTTTTTCAACATTTTTGTCGAAATGGTTTCCAGGATTTATCTTTTGTTTCTACAAATTTCGATTGTTTTATTGGATAGAAGTAGTCGCTGCATAAGATTCTCAAAGAGGGGAGGGCGAGCCTCCACTTTGCTCCTCTGTCGCAATTTATCGTCCACCGATCGACCCCTTGGAGACAGCTGGCCCAAAAAAAATTCTCTACAAATTTTGACCTTTACTTTTTTACAGTTTTTCGTCAATTTCTCTAATTTAAATCCCAAATTTGTAGATTTTATTTTATATTTCACATAATTCTTCTAAATTTTTAACTTCAAATTTTGCCTCGAGGTTATTGGCATTTTCGAATGCAAATCCCTTTAATTATCTTATTAGATAGACATAGTTGTTCCACGAAATTCTCAAATAGGGGAAAGGGAACCTCCTATTTTCACCTTCTGTTGCCGTTTAGCTTCCACCGATCGTCTCTTCGGAAGAGATAGCTAGAAAACTATCTCTTCTGAGGAAGATAGATAGGTAGATAGGTAGATAGGTAGATAGGTAGATAGGTAGATAGTAGGTAGATAGGTAGATAGGTAGATAGGTAGATAGGTAGATAGGTAGATAGGTAGATAGGTAGATAGGTAGATAAGTAGATAGGTAGATAGGTAGATAGGTGGATAGGTAGATAGGTAGATAGGTAGATAGGTAGATAGGTAGATAGGTAGATAGGTAGATAGGTAGATAGGTAGATAGGTAGATAGGTAGATAGGTAGATAGGTAGATAGGTAGATAGGTAGATAGGTAGATAGGTAGATAGGTAGATAGGTAGATAGGTAGATAGGTAGATAGGTAGATAGGTAGATAGGTAGATAGGTAGATAGGTAGATAGGTAGATAGGTAGATAGGTAGATAGGTAGATAGATGGATAGATAGATAGGTAGGAGATAGATAGGTAGATAAATTTTAAGATTTACAAATGCTGATTGCTATATTTCAACATTTTTATTTTAATTTTTCGAATTTAAATCCGAAATTTGGATTTGTTTGTCAAAAATTCCTTTTTACTTGACTTTTAGTCGATTTTTAAATAAAAAAAGTAAACATTTCGAGAAATATAGTATAAAAATGTTGGAAAAATATAGATTTCGACTTTTTTAATTTCCCTTTTTTTCATAATTATTTGCCAAATTGAACTTTTTTCAAAATTATATTTTTGTCGACATGGTTTCCAAGATTCATCTTTCGTTTCTACACATTTCGATTGCTTTATTGGATAAAAATAGTTGTTCCACGAAATTCTTAAACAGGGGAAAGTTAACCTACTATTTTGACCATGTGTTGCCGTTTACCGTCCACCGATCGACCCCTCGGAGATAGCTGTCCTAAAAAAATTCCCTTCAAATGTAGACCTTTACTTTTTAACAATTTTACTCTAGTTTCCCTAATTTGAACCCAAAATTTGTGAATTTTATTTTATATTTCACATAATTCTTCTAAATTTTTAACTTAAATTTTGCCTCCATGTTATTAGTGCTTTCGAATTCAAATCCCTTTAATTATCTTATTAGATAGAAATAGTTGTTCCACAAAATTCTCAAACAGGGGAAAATTAACCTCCTATTTTGACCATGTGTTGCCGTTTACCGTCCACCGATCAACCCCTCGGAGATAGCTGTCCTAAAAAATTTCTTTTTAAATGTTGACCTTTACTTTTTAATAGTTTTACTCTATTTTTTTCTAATTTAAACCCAAAATATGTAAATTCTATTTTATATTTCACATAATTCTTCTAAATGTTTAACTTAAATTTTGCCTCCATGTTATTAGTGCTTTCGAATTCAAACTCCTTTAATTATCTTATTAGATAGAAATAGTTGTTCCACGAAATTTTTAAATCGGTTAAAGTGAACCTCCTATTTTTATCATCTATTGCCGTTTACCGTCCACCGATCGACCACTTAGAGAGAGCTGTCTTAACAAATTTGTCTATAAATTTGGACTTTTACTTCTTAATAATGTTACCTTAATTTTTCGAATTTAAATCCAAAATTTGTGGATTTTATTTTATATTTTATGTAATTTTCCTAAATTTTAAACTTCAAATGTTGACTACATATTATTAGTGTTTTCGACTTCAAATCGTTTTAATTGTCTTATTAGATAGAATTAGTCTCTCCATAAACGTCAAACAGGGGAGAGCGAACTTTTTATTTTGATCATCTGTCGTCTTTTACCGTCCACAGATCGTCCCTTTGGAGATAGCTGTGCTAAAAAATTTCCCTAGAAATGTTGATTTTTACTTTTTCACAATTTAACTTTAGTTTTTTGAATTTTAACCAAATATTTCGCTTTGTTTCTCAAAAATTCTCTTTTCCTCGAATTTTAGTCGATTGTTTAATAAAAAATAAACACTCCTTGTGGTTTTTTTTTATGGAACAGATTGGTCCTTGGTTATCCTCAAATCTTCTAATCCTTATTGGCTTTCAGGAGATCAAATTTGTTATGTCAACTCCGTATAATAATATGAAAATGTTGGGGAACTATATTTTTTGAAGATTTCAATTTTTTTTCAGGTTTCCATTTTTTATCGGAATTTAAACGGGCAAAATCGGACCTTTTTCTAAATTACATTTTTGGCAAAATTTCGACTTTGTTTCCCAGATTCGTCTTTTTTCCAAATTGGGCGAATTTTCTTAAAATATTAGCTTTTACTGAACATTTTTTAAAAAGTTATTCTTCGAAATTCACTTTTTTTCGTATTTTTTTATCTCAAAATTCAACATTTTATTATGTTTCTACAAATTTCGATTTTTTATTAGATAGGAAGTAGTTGCTTCATAAAATTCTCAAAGAGGGGAGAGCGAATCTCTCATTTTGACCATCTGTCGCCGTTTACCGTCCACCGATGATCCCTTGAGACAGCTGTCCTACAAAATTCAATTTTTGATAATGTTTCTACAAATTTCGACTCTTTTTTACATAAAAATAGTCGCGCTATGGAATTCCCAAAGAGGGGAAAGAGAACTTCCTATTTTGACCATCTGTTGTCGTTTACTGTCCACCGATCGACCCCTCGGAGATAACTGTCCTAAAAACTCTCTCTACAAATTTTGACTTTAATTTTTGGACAATTTTATTTTCATTTCTTGAATGTAAACCCAAAAATTTGATTTGTTTCTCAAAAATTTCCCTTTTACTCGAATTTGGGCCGATTTATTAATAAAAAATTAAATATTTCCGGAAATATAGTATGAAAATGTTGGGGAAAATATTTCTTTTTGGTTTCGTTTTTTCTGGAAATTTAAACGTATCTGCAAAATCAATTTTTTTTCAAAATTACCTTTTTGCTGAAATTTCGACTTTGTTTCCAAGTTTCGTTTCTTTTTCGAATTTCGTGAATTTTCTCAAATATTAGACATTATTATTATTATTATTATTATTATTATTATTATTATTATTATTATTGTTATTATTATTATTATTATTATTATTATTATTATTATTATTATTATTATTATTATTATTATTATTATTATTATTATTATTATTATTATTATTATTTTATTATTATTATTATTAGATATTTGAATATTTCCAATGTTCTAAGAAATTTCTCACCATTCATTATTTTGTTTTTTTTTACCATGAAGAATTCATTATTTTATTTACATGTTTCTACAAATTACAATTTTTTTATTGCATAGAAGTTGTACTCCATAAAATTCTTCTCAAACAAGAGAACGAAGTACCTATTTTTGAGCATCTGTCGCCGTTTACCGTCCACCGGTCGTCCCTTCAGAAGAAATAGCTGCCATAAAAAATGTGTCTACAAATTTTGACTTTACTTTTTGACCATTTTACTTTAATTTCTCGAATTTAAACTCAAAATTTCAGTTTGTTTCTGAAAAATTCCCTTTTACTCTAGTTTTCGTCAATTTTTTAATAAAAAAACAAACATTCCGAGAAATACAGTAATATGAAAATTTCGGGGAAAAATATTTTTGCAGATTTCAACTTTTTTCTAGGTCCCCTTTTTTTTCGAAATTTGAACGTGTTTCCAAAATCGATTTTGTTTCAAAATTAACATTTTTTCTGCAATTTCGACTTTGTTTCCAAGGTTCCTTTCTTTTATAAAATTTGCCAATTTACCCAAATATTAGCTTTTACTGAATATTTCCAATATTCTAGGAAATTGTTTCTAAAAATTCTCTTTTATCGAAATTTCTTCCTCGCCACTTCTTCACCATTCATCATTTTATTATGTTTCTACAAATTTCAATATTTTAATTAGATAGAAGTAGTTGTTTTATAAAATTCTCAAACAAGAGAAAGCGAACTACCTATTTTGACCATCTGCCGCCGTTTACCGTCCACGGATCGTCCATTCGGAAGAGATAGCTGCCCTAAAAAATGTCTACAAATTGTAACTTTTACTTTTCGACAATTTTACTTTAATTTCTCTAATTTAAACAAAAAATTTGATTTTGTTTCTGAAAAATTCCCTTCTACTCTAGTTTTCGTCAATTTTTTAATAAAAAATAAACGTTTCGAGAAATATAATAATATGAAAATGTTGAGGAAAATATTTTTTGCAGATTTTGACTTTTTTCAAATTTGCCTTTTTTTTTCGAAATTTTAACGTGTTGCCAAAATTGATTTTTTTCAAAATTAAATTTTTTCCGAAATTTCGACTTTGTTTCCAAGATTCGTTTCTTTGAAGAATTTCGCCAATTTTCCCAAATATTAGCTTTTACTGAATTTTTCCAATGTTCTAGGAAATTGTTTCTCAAAATTCTTTTTATCGAAATTTCTTTCATCTCACCTTTCATCATTTTATTATGTTTCTACAAATTTCAATTTGTTTATTAGATAGAAGTAGTAGCTTCATAAAATTCTCAAACAATAGAGAGCGAACTACCTATTTTGACCATCTGTCGCCGTTTACCGTCCACCGATCGTCCCTTCGGAAGAGATAGCTGTCCTAAAAAATGTCTCTACAAATTGTGACTTTTACTTTTCGACAATTTCACTTTAATTTCTTGAATTTAAACAAAAAATTTGATTTTGTTTCTGAAAAATTTCCTTCTGCCCTAGTTTTCGTCAATTTTTTAATAAAAAATAAACGTTTCGAGAAATATAATAATATGAAAATGTTGAGGAAAATATTTTTTGCAGATTTTGACTTTTTTTCTAAGTTTGCCTTTTTTTTTTCGAAATTTGAACGTGTTTTCAAAATCGATTTTCTTTCAAAATTACATTTTTGCCGAAATTTTGACTTTGTTTCCATGATTCGTTTCTTTTATGAATTTCGCCAATTTTCCCAAATAATAGCTTTTACTGAATATTTCCAATGTTCTAGGAAATTGTTTCTAAAAATTCTCTTTTCATCGAAATTTCTTTTAGCTCACCATTCATCATTTTATTATGTTTCTACAAATTTCAATTTTTTTTATTAGATAGACGTAAGAGTTTTATAAAATTCTCAAACAATAGAGAGCGAACTACCTATTTTGACCATCTGTCGCCGTTTACCGTCCACCAATGGTCCCTTGGAAAGAGATAGCTGCCCTAAAAAATGTCTCTACAAATGGTGACTATGTACTTTTTGACATTTCACTTTAATTTCTCGAATTTAAAACCAAAAATTTCGATTTTGTTTCTGGCAAAAATTCTCTTTGACTCTAGTTTTCGTCAATTTTTTAATAAAAACAAACAGTTTCGAGAAATATACTAATATGAAATGTAGGGAAATATTTTTTGCAGATTTCAACTTTTTTTCTAGTTCTCCTTTTTTTTTTCGAAATCTGAACGTGTTTCCAAATCGACTTTTCTTCAAATAATTTTTGCCGAAATTTTCGACTTTGTTTCCAAGATTCATGAATTTTCGCCATTTTCCCAATAATTTCGCTACTGAATATTTCCAAGTTCAATTTTAGATTGTTGACGTTTGGGCAACGATAATTACCAAGAAAACAGGAAGCTGGCTAAGAATAACTCGAATTAGAATCTAATTTTCATCCTATTTACACATCGGATAGTTTTCGAAATCGAATCTGTATCTGGGGGCCGCATCAGGGGTGAAATAAACGATTAAATATTGATATTGACTTCGACACTGACAACCGAACGTCGTTGATCGCTAAAGACTCAGCGATATTGCGGAACGCATTTGTTGAATGGAGGCCAACAAAGATGAATTCGATTTATTTCAGTTTCAAATTTTCCTCAAGTTTTGAATTTTTTTTCTCTTTTACTCGAAGTTTCAAGTCTAACATTTCGACTAAGATGGACTATTATTTTCGAAATTTTGACCTTTTCCTCAGCTTTATACACAAAAATGGTATTAAAGGCAGTGTTTTGCGAACAAACGAAAACTTAAGTTTCTTTACTAAAATGTAAGACTCAATTCAAAATTCTTAAACTTCTGGAACAAATTGGAAATTTCGCCAAAAATCTCAAAATTTATAAACATTTTTTTTAAGTGACAACTTCTTACGCACGTCGAGTTTTTAGATTTTAGATAGGGGGTAAATTCGTGGTTTCGCGTGACCGTCACGCGTCACCATCACGCCTTACTAACATGCCTTAATGTTATAGGTATATCCTACTGTTAACATTGCTTTAATGTTAACAGTAGGAATATACTATATACTATAGAGTTATAGTTATCAGTATCATAGTATTAGTTTATAGTATATAGTATATAGTATATAGTATATAGTATATATTATATAGTATATATGATATAGTATATAGTATATAGTATGTAGTATATAGTATATAGTATATAGTATATAGTTATCCTACTGTTAACATTGCTTTAATGGTTTAGCAGTTAGGATATAATATATACTATAAACTACTATACTATATACTATATACTATATACTATATACTATATACTATATACTATATACTATATACTATATACTATATATATATACTATATACGATATAATATATACTATATACTATATACTATATTTACTATTAACTAATACTATCATACTATATACTTACAACTATTTTACTATTCCGTTATTTCACTATTATTATACATTTTACATATATGCTATCTATATACATATACATATATTATATACTATATACTTTACATATATACCTAATACTATATACTATATACTATATTACTATATACATATACTATATACTATATACTTATACTATATACTATAGACTATATACTAATATTATATACTATATACTCAATACTATATACTATATACTATATTAAAGTGTATTTCATTATTAATAAATTATATATTATTGAATTCGTTTCCACACGATACAAGCACCCAAACCACAATGTAAAACGGTAGCTCAGTTTTAGGGAGTTTATTTTCAAATATTTCCAACATTCTGACTAGTTTACTAATGTGGATTTGAACTGCAACACTACAGATTTCCTAGATTTGAGTTTTCACTTCTGTCGGCAGTCTTCAAGACTGCTTATATTTTTTAATTTCAGGTGGAATGAAATTTTAATTATTATAGTTTTATTTATTTAAATAATAATTTAAATATTTTCCAAACGGGGCTCAATGAAGGTAAAATCAATTTGGTATTATTAATTTTTTTGTCGAAATGTCCAGTGACGTATTTGACTTTCCTAAATAATTTTATGACAATATCAATTATTTTTCTAAATTTTCACTTTTTTCACTTTCATAAATTCATAAATATTTGACAAAAAAGTCGATATTTTGATTATAAATCGAAATTTTAAGATAATAAATCGAAATTTTAAAATTAAAATAGAAATTTGCAAATTAAACGTAAATTCAGTTATTTCTACAAATTTCGATTCCAGTCTCGAACTTTCGCTGTTCATCTCAAAAATGGACTTTTTTTTTCAAAATTTCGGCTTAAACCACAAAAAATATTCACTGTAACAGTCTTAAGAGTACAGTCAAAGGTTTTTTACTTTCATTTACAAGCTCAGAAATACAGCCCACAAGCTTGCTTATAAAATCGAAAAATTAGAAATTTAAGTAAAACAATGAACTAAAATTTAAACTTCAAATTTCAAAAAAAAAGTAGAAATTTTAAAAAACTCGGTTTGATAAAATAAATTTCAAAAATTTCAGATTTTTTTCGAAATTTAGGTACAACATTTTTTACCTTCGTAAAAATTAAATTTAAAGCTTGTTTTGAGTAGACATTTTAGGAAAAATCTTAATACTTGAAACTGAAACTTCAAATTTTCAAAATAAAGGAGAAATTATTGAGAAATTTGGAAATTAGTGAAAAATTCGGAAATTTTAAAAAATTTTTAGATTTCCTAGTAAATTTTTGATTTTAAATTTAAATTCCTAATTTTTTGATGGTTTCTAAATCTTTTTTAGGTAAATTTTTTAAGAATAAGGCTAAATATTTAAAATTTGAACTTCAAATGTTCAAAATAAAGAAATGGCCTCTAAAAATTTAAGCAATTTAAAAAAAATAAATTTTTAGATTTCTTAATAAATTTGTGATTTAAAGTTTAAATTTGTAATGTTTTGGTTGTTTTTAAATGTTTTTTTGGGAAAAAATTTTAAGAAAAAAG
This sequence comes from Dastarcus helophoroides, assembly GCA_028583605.1. Taxonomy (NCBI): domain Eukaryota; kingdom Metazoa; phylum Arthropoda; class Insecta; order Coleoptera; family Bothrideridae; genus Dastarcus; species Dastarcus helophoroides. The sequence continues at coordinate 25,446,187 of CM053332.1, read as the reverse complement.
GCTAAATATTTAAAACCTAAACCTCAAATTTTCAAAATGAAGGAGAAACTTGTGAAAAATTCGAAAATTTAACAAAAAATTAAATTTTTAGGTTTCTTAGTAACTTTTTTATTTTCAATTTAAATTCCTAATTTTTTGATTGTTTTTAAATCTTTTGTTGGGTAAAAAATTTAAGAAAATGCTAAATATTTGAAATTTAAACTTTAAATGTTCAAAATGAAGCAGAGACCCCTGAAAAATTCGGAAATTAAAAAAAAATAAAATTTTGAAATTTCTTAATAAATTGGTGATTTTAAGTTTAAATTTATAATGTTTTGATTTTTTGTGAATATTGTTTTGTGTAAAAATTTGTAGAAAAAGCAACATATTTAAAATTTAAACCTCAACTTTTTAAAATGAGGGAGAAATTTGTAAAAAATTCGAAAATTTAACAAACAATTAAATTTTTAAGTTTCTCGGTAACTTTCTTATTTTCAATTTAAATTCCTAATGTTTTTAAGTCTTTTTTTAGGTGAAAATTTAAAGAAAATGCTAAATATTAGATATAGGAAATTTAAATTTTAAATGTTCAAAAAAAAGCCGAAACCCCTGAAAAATTTGGCAAACTAAAAATAAAATTACATTTTCAAATTTTTTAATAAATTTGTGATTTTAAGTTTAAATTTCTAATGTTTTAATTGTTTTTAAATGTTGTGTTGTGTAAAAATTTGTAGAAAAAGCTAAATATTTAAAATTTAAACCGCAAATTTTTAAAATGAGGAGGAAATTTGTGAAAAATTCAAAAATTTAACAAAAAATTAAATTTTTAATTTTCTCAGTAACTTTCTTATTTTCAATTTAAATTCCTATTGTTTTTAAATCTTTTTTTAGGTAAACAATTCAAGAAAAAGCTAAATATTTAAAATTTAAACTATAAATGTTCTAAATAAAAATAAAGACTCTGAAAAATTTGGCAATTAAAAAAAAGTGAAATTTTTAGATTTCTTAATAAATTTGTGATTTTAAGTTTAAATTTCTAATGTTTTGATTGTTTTTAAATATTTTTTTAGGTGAACATTTTAAGAAGAAGCTTAATATTTTAAATTTAAACCTCAAGTCTTCAAAACAAAGGAGATATTTCTGGAAAATTCCGAAATTTAACAAATAATTAAATTTTAAGTTTCTTAATAAATTTTTATTTTAAATTTGAATTCCCAATTTTCTTATTGTTTTTAATTTTTTTTTTAGGTAACAATTTTGGGAAAATGCAAAATATTTGAAATTTCAACTTCAAGTGTTCAAAATAAAGAAAAGGTTCTCGGAAATTTAAAGAAATTACACTTTTAGGTTTCTTAATAAATTTGTGATTTTAAGTTTAAATTTTTTATGTTTTGATTTTTTTTAATGATTTTTTAGGTAAAAATTAAAAGAAATAGTTAAAATCTAAGCCTCAACTTTTTAAAATAAAGAAGAAATTCCTGAACAATTCTGAAATTTAACAAAAAATAAAATTTTTAGGTTTCTTAGTAACTTTTTTGTTTTAAATTTAAATTCCTAATTTTTTAATTGTTTTTACAACTTTTTTTAGATAAAAATTTTAAGAAAATGATAAATATTTGACATTTTAACTTCAAATGTTTAAAATAAAGAAAAGATTCTTAAAAAAATTGGCAATTTATAATAAAATCAAATTTTAGATTTCTTAATAAATTTGTTATTTTAAATTTGAATTTCTAAGGTTTTGATTGTCTTTAAAATGTTTTTTTAGGTGCAAATTTTTAAAAAAAGCTAAATATTTATTCAAACCTCAGATTTTCAAAATAAAAAAGAAATTTCTGAAAAATTTGGAAATTTAACAAAAAATTAAATTTTTAGGTTTCTTAATAATTTTCTTATTTTAAATTTAAATTCCTAAGTTGGTTTCAAATATTTTTATTGGTAACATTTTTAAGAAAATGCTTAATATTTAAAATTTAAACTGCAGATGTATAAAATAAAGAAGAGATTCTCGAAAAATTTAAATTTTAGATTTCTTAATAAAGTTATGATTTCTAATGTTTTGATTGTTTTTGAATGTTTTTTTGTTAACAATTTAAAAAAAAAGCTTAATATTTAAAATTTAGACCTTAAATTTTTAAAATAAAGAAGAAATTCTTGAAAAATTTGCAAATTTAACAAAAAATTTATTTTTTAGGTCCTTTAGTAACTTTTTAATTTCAAATTTAAATTCCTAATTATTTGATTGTTTTTAAATCTTTTTTTAGGTAAAAATTTTATTAAAATGCTAAATATTTAAAATTTAAACTTCAAGTGTTCAAAATAAAGAAGAGATTCTTGAAAAATTCAGAAATTTATGAAAAATTAAATTTTTAGATTTCTTAGAAAATTTTTGATTTTAAATTTAAATTTCTAATATTTTAATTGTTTTAAATGTTTTTTAGGTGAAGACTTTTAAAAAGAGCCAAGTATTTGAAATTCGAACCTTAAATTTTCAAAATGAAAGCCAGATTCCTGGAAAATGATTTGACAAAAAATTAAATTTTTAGATTTATTGGAAAAGTTTTGATTTTAAGCTTGAATTCCTAATTTTTCAATTGTTTTTCAATCTTTTTTACGTTAAAATTTCAAAAAAGGACCATATATTTAAAATTTAAACTCAGCACTTTCAAAATAAAGAAGAAATTCGTAAAAAATTCAGAAATTAAAAAAAAGTTAGTTTCTTAGCAATTTTTGATTTTAAATATAAATTCTAATTTTTTAATTGTTTTTAAATCTGTTTTTATGTAAGAATTTAAAGAAAAGGTTAAATATTTGAAATTTAAACCTCAAATTTTTAAAATAAGGGAGACATTTCTGAAAAAATCGGAAATTAAAAAAAATTACATTTTTATGTTTCTTAGTAACATTTTGATGCTCACAGGAACTAATAGGATTGATCCCCTCAGGAGCATAATTTTTGAGGCATACAAGACAGTCGGAGGCAGCAAATTCCTGTGCGGTCCAGCTTGACATAGTGAGGACTTCTGTTTACGGAGGCTCTTTCTTCTATTGAACTTCCAAGCTATGGAACTGGTTACCGAACGAAATTTTCCCCCAAAAATTACAACTATCCTTGTTAAAAAAGGGAGTTTATCCCCATCTTTTCTTATTTTTACATCCTACTCGCGGTGCTTTGAACGCAAATTAGAGTTATCCTTTGCGAATGGATTGAACATAAAAAAATTCAAATCCCTAATTTTTTGATTGTTTTTAATATTTTTGTTGGGTAAAAATTTTAAGAAAAAGCTAAATATTTGAAATTTAAAATTGAAATGTTCAAACTAAAAAGGAGATTCTTGAAAAATTATTAAATTAAAAAAAAAATTAAATTTTTAGATTTCTTGGAAAATTTTTGATTTTAAGTTTAAATTCCTAATTTGTTACTTGCTTTTAAATCTTCAATCGTTGTTTAAGTAAAAATTTAACTAAATATTCGAAATTTAATCTTCAAGTTTTCAAAATAAGAAAGAAATTCCTGAAAAATTCGAAAAAAATTAAATGATTAGGGTTCTTAAAAAACTTTGCTTTTAAATTTAAATTCCTAATTTTTTGATTGTTTTTAAATCTTTTTTATGTAAAAATTTTAGGAAAAAGATAAATATTTGAAATTTAAACTTCAAATGTTCAAACAAAGGGGAGATTCCGGAAAAACCCAAAAATTTAAAAAAAAAATTAAATTGTCAAGTTTTTTGCTAAATTTTTGATTTCAGGTTTAAATTTCAAATTTTTTTATTGTTTTTAAATCTGTTGTTACGTAAAAATTTTAAGAACAGGCCAAATATTTAAGACTATAACCTAAAATTTTTAAAATAAAAAAGAAATTCCTGAAAAATTTGGAAATTAAAAAAAATAAATATTTAGGTTTCTTGGTAATATTTTAATTTTAAATTCAAGTTCCTAATTTTTTGATTCTTTTTAAATCTTTTTTTAGGTAAAAATTTTAACAAACAGCTAAATATTTGAAATTTAATATTTAAATGTTTAAACTAAAGGAGAGATTTCTGAAAAATTAGTAAATTTAAAATGAATGTTTTAGATTTCTTGGTAAATTTTTGATTTCAAGTTTAGATTTCTTACTTCTTAATTGTTTTAGAATCTTTTATCGTTGTTAAAGTAAAAATTTACTAAATATTTAAAATTTGATCTTCAAATTTTCAAAGTAAAGACATAATTCCTGAAAAACTCGGCAATTAAAAAAAAAATTAAATTCTTAGGTTTCTTAGCCAATTTTTGCTTTTAAAAATTTAAATTCCTAATTTTTTGATTGGTTTTAAAATTTTTTTTATGTAAAAATGTTGACAAAAAAACTAAATATTTAAAATTTGAACTTCAAATGTTTAAACTAAAGGAGAGATTCCTGAAAAACTCGAAGATTTAAAAAAAAATTAATGTTTTAGATTTCTTGGTAAATTTTTGATTTTGAGTTTTAGATTTCTCATTTCTTAATTGTTTTCAAATCTTTTATCATTGTTTAGGTAAAAACTAACTAAACATTTAAAATTTGATGTTCAAGTTTCCAAAATAAAGACATAATTCATGAAAAACTCGGAAGTTAAAAAAAAATTAAATTTTTAGGTTTCTTAGCAAATTTTTGCTTTAAATTTAAATTCCTAATTTTTGATTGGTTTTAAATTTTTTTATGTAAAAATGTTAACAAAAAAGCTAAATATTTGAAACTTAAACTTCAAATGTTCAAACTATAGGAGAGATTCTGAAAAACTCGAAGATTTAAAAAAAAAATAATGTTTTAGATTTCTTGGTAAATTTATGATTTTGAGTTTAGATTTCTCATTTCTTACTTTTTTCAAATCTTGTATCATTGTTTAGGTATAAATTAACTAAACATTTAAAATTTTGATGTTCAAGTTTCCAAAATAAAGACATAATTCCTGAAAAACTCGGAAATTAAAAAAAAAATTAAATTTTTAGGTTTCTTAGCAAATTTTTGCTTTTAAATTTAAATTCCTAATTTTTGATTGGTTTAAATTTTTTTTATGTAGAAAATGTTAACAAAAAAAAGCTAAATATTGGAAATTTAAACTTCAGATGTTCAAACTAAAGAAGAGATTCCTGAAAAAACTCGAAGATTTAAAATAAAAATTAATGTTTTAGATTTCTTGGTAAATTTTTGATTTTGAGTTTGAGATTTCCTCATTTTTTAATTATTTTCAAATCTTTTATCTTTGTTTGGATAAAAATTAACTAAACATTTAAAATTTAATGCTCAAGATGTCCAAAATAAAGGCATAATAGCCTGAAAAACTCGGAAATTAAAAAAAAAATTAAATTTTTAGGTTTCTTAGCAAATTTTTGCTTTTAAATTTAAATTCCCTAATTTTTTGATTGGTTTTAAATTTTTTCATGTAAAAATGTTGACAAAAAAACTAAATATTTAAAATTTGAACTTCAAATGTTTAAACTAAAGGAGAGATTCCTGAAAAACTCGAAGATTTAAAAAAAAAATTAATGTTTTAGATTTCTTGGTAAAATTTTTGATTTGAGTTTAGATTTCTCATTTCTTATTGTTTTCAAATCTTTTATCATTGTTTAGGTAAAAACTAACTAAACATTTAAAATTTGATGTTCAAGTTTCCAAAATAAAGACATAATTCCTGAAAAACTCGGCAATTAAAAAAAAAATTAAATTCTTAGGTTTCTTAGCCAATTTTTGCTTTTAAAAATTTAAATTCCTAATTTTTTGATTGGTTTTTAAATTTTTTTTATGTAAAAATGTTGACAAAAAAACTAAATATTTAAACTTTAAACTTCAAATGTTTAAACTAAAGGAGAGATTTCTGAAAAATTAGTAAATTTAAAATGAATGTTTTAGATTTCTTGGTAAATTTTTGATTTCGAGTTTAGATTTCTCATTTCTTAATTGTTTTCAAATCTTTTATCATTGTTTAGGTAAAAATTAACTAAACATTTAAAATTTGATGTTCAAGTTTCCAAAATAAAGACATAATTCCTGAAAAACTCGGAAGTTAAAAAAAAATTAAATTTTTAGGTTTCTTAGCAAATTTTTGCTTTTAAATTTAAATTCCTAATTTTTTGATTGGTTTTAAATTTTTTTTATGTAAAAATGTTAACAAAAAAGCTAAATATTTGAAACTTAAACTTCAAATGTTCAAACTATAGGAGAGATTCCTGAAAAACTCGAAGATTTAAAAAAAAATAATGTTTTAGATTTCTTGGTAAATTTTATGATTTTGAGTTTAGATTTCTCATTTCTTAACTTTTTTTCAAATCTTGTATCATTGTTTAGGTATAAATTAACTAAACATTTAAAATTTTGATGTTCAAGTTTCCAAAATAAAGACATAATTCCTGAAAAACTCGGAAATTAAAAAAAAATTAAATTTTTAGGTTTCTTAGTAACTTTTTGATTTTAAATGCAAATTCCTAATTTTTTGATTGGTTTAAATTTTTTTTATGTAAAAATGTTAACAAAAAAGCTAAATATTGGAAATTTAAACTTCAGAATGTTCAAACTAAAGAAGAGATTCCTGAAAAACTCGAAGATTTAAATAAAAATTAATGTTTTAGATTTCTTGGTAAATTTTTGATTTTGAGTTTAGATTTCTCATTTTTTAATTATTTTCAAATCTTTTATCTTTGTTTGGATAAAAATTAACTAAACATTTAAAATTTAATGCTCAAATGTCCAAAATAAAGGCATAATTCCTGAAAAATTCGGAAATTAAATAAAAATTAAAATTTTAAGTTTCTTAGCAAATTTTTGCTTTTTAAATTTAAATTCCCTAATTTTTTGATTGGTTTTAAATTTTTTTCATGTAAAAATGTTGACAAAAAACTAAATATTTGAAATTTGGGCTCCAACTGTTTAAAGTAAAGGAGAGATTCCTGAAAAACTCGAAGATTTAAAAAAAATTTAATTTTTAAGATTTCTTGGTAAATTTTTGATTTTGAGTTTAGATTTCTCATTTCTTAATTGTTTTCAAATCTTTTATCATTGTTTAGGTAAAAACTAACTAAACATTTAAAATTTGATGTTCAAGTTTCCAAAATAAAGACATAATTCATGAAAAACTCGAAAATTAAAATAAAAATTCAATTTTTAGGTTTCTTAGTAACTTTTTGATTTTAAATGCAAATTCCTAATTTTTTGATTAATTTTATATCTTTTTTTATGTTAAAATTTCAACAGAAAGCTAAATATTTGAAATGTAAACTTCAAATGTTCAAAATAAAGGAGAGATTCCTGAAAAACTCGAAGATTTAAAAAAAAAATAATGTTTTCGATTTCTTGGTAAATTTTTGATTTTGAGTTTAGATTTCTCATTTTCTTAACTGTTTTCAAATCTTTTATCATTGTTTAGGTATAAATTAACTAAACATTTAAAATTTTGATGTTCAAGTTTCCAAAATAAAGACATAATTCCTGAAAAACTCGGAAATAAAAAAAAATTAAATTTTTAGATTTCTTAGCAAATTTTTGCTTTTTAATTTAAATTCCTAATTTTTTGATTGGTTTTAATTTTTTTTTATGTAAAAATGTTAACAAAAAAACTAAATATTTAAAATTTAAACTTCAAATGTTCAAAATAAAGGAGAGATTTCTGAAAAACTCGAAGATTTAAAAAAAATTAATGTTTTAGATTTCTTGGTAAATTTTTGATTTTGAGTTTAGATTTCTCATTTTTTAATTATTTTCAAATCTTTTATCATTGTTTGGATAAAAATTAACTAAACATTCAAAATTTAATGTTCAAATTTCCAAAATAAAGACATAATTCCTGAAAAACTCAAAAATTAAAAAAAATTTAATTTTTAGGTTTCTTAGCAAATTTTTGCTTTTCAATTTAAATTCCTAATTTTTTGATTGGTTTTAATTTTTTTTATGTAAAAATGTTAACAAAAAAACTAAATATTTAAAATTTAAACCTTCAAATGTTCAAACTAAAGGAGAGATTCCTGAAAAAAAGATTAAAAAAAAATAAATTTTTAGATTTCTTGGTAAATTTTTGATTTTAAGTTTAGATGCCCCATTTCCTAAATGTTTTTAAATCTGAAAATCGTTGTTTAAGTAAAAATTAACTAAATATTTAAAATTTGATCTTCAAATTTTCAAAACAAAGACAAAATTCCTGAAAAACTCGAAAATTAAAAAAAATTAAATTTTTAGGTTTCTTAGTAAATTTTTGCTTTTAAATTCAAATTCCTAATTTTTTGATTGGTTTTAAATCTTTTTTATGTAAACATTTCTAGAACAAGCTAAATTTTTGAAATTTAAACCTCAAATGTTCAAACTAAAGAAGCGATTCGTGAAAAATTCGGAAATTAAAAAGAAATTAAATTTTGAGATTTCTTGGAAAATTTTTGATTTTAAGTTTAGATGCCCCATTTCCTAATTGTTTTTAAATCTTAAATCATTGTGTAAGTAAAAATTAATTAATATTTAAAATTTGTTCTTCAAATTTTTAAAACAAAGCCGAAATTTTTGAAAAATTCGGAAATTTAAAAAAAATTAAATTTTCAGGATTCTTAGTAAATTTTTAATTTTAAGCCTTTAGTTTCCAATTTTTTAATCGTTTTTAAATCTTTCTATTAAAAATGATTTCTTTTTAAATATTGCAATTCTTTTCTACAATTCTTTTTTGTAAATTTTAATTTTCATCATGAAATTTTAATTATTGTTTGAGAATTTTGATTTTTCCGCTAAATTTCTATTTTAACAACAACATTTTTGATAATAGCTGAAAAATTTAACTTGGGGGAAAAAATTTAAGGAAAAAAAACTAACATTTTGAAATTTGAGCTTTAAAAGTAGAAATTCCAAAAAAAAACAACTGAGAAGTGTTTGACAAAATTTTTTTTTTTTTTTTGGAAACGTTAGTTTAAATTTCAAGTTTCTTAAATAGAATTTTTGTAAAATGTGATGTTTTTCTTTCATAAATTACCAATTTCTTTTAAACTTCATTTTCTGTTTGGAAATTTATATTTTAGCCCCAAATTACAATTTTGTTCTCCAAATTCGATTTTAATAAGTACATTTTGACTTTATATCAAGAATTTTAATAACGACCTTCGACTTTAAAGTCAATACATGTGGTTTCAACTTAAAAACTGTAATGTCTAGATTTCAAATTTTTTTCAAAAAAAAATAGAGAATCTTTTCAGATTTTTCTCTGTCCCATAAATTTTCTCTCTTTTGTACATATTTTGATATTAATCTCAACGTTTTGACGTTGCAATCGTAATGGCAGCAACAAGGTTGAATTCTAGAATAGAAAACGAGTCGAAATTTTGATTTTTTTTTGTAAAACGGACTGGTCCTTGGTTATCTTCACAAATTGAAAAACAAAACCTGTCCTCTGAAACCAAGAAAGCTTAAAAAACACAACAAAGGTTGATCTAACGCGTTTCGACAGCCAAGCTATCGTCTTCAGAGAGATACGTTATGTTTTTAATCTTTCTTGGTTTCAGGAGACAAGTTTTGTATTTTATCTTGGAAACTTTGAGGAAAAAATTAGGACCAAAAAAACACTTCAAATTTTGTTCTTAAAAAAAATATTGAAGTTGAAAAAACAAGTTGAAATTAAAATTTGAAAAACACGTTTTGAGTATTTTCTAAATTTAGGAATTTTTAGTTTAAATTATTGAAATTTCTGGTTAATTGAAAATTTCTTTAAAAATCGTCGAAACTTTTCCGCAATTTCGATTTTTTCCCTTTTTTTTTACAAATTTTGATTTTTCAAAAATTCAATCTCTCGAAATTGAGAATGTTTCTGCACAAATCTGTTCAATTTTTAGCTTATTTTCGCCATTTAAAACTACCTAAATAAAGTTGAAAGTTCTAATTATTTGAAAAGTTCTTTAAAAATCGTCAAAATTTCCGAAATTTCGATTTTTTCTCCTTTTTTTACAAATTTCGATTTTATTTTCAAAAATTCAATCTCTCGAATTTAAGAATGATTTTGCGCAATTCTGCTCAATTTTTAGCTTATTTCCCATTTGAAATTTCCTTAATAAAGTCGAAAGTCCTAATTATTTGAAAATTTTTTTAAAAATCGTCGATATTTCCGGAATTTCGATTGTTCCCTTCTTTTTACAAATTTTGATTTTTCAAAAATTAAATCTCTTGAATTTGAATGTTTCTGCGCAATTCTGCTCAATGTTTAGCTTATTTTCCATTTAAAATTTCCTGAATAAAGTCGAAAGTCCTAATTATTTGAAAATGTCTTTAAAAATCGTCGAAATTTCTGAAAATTCGATTTTTTCCCTTTTTTTACAAATTTCGATTTTTATTCAATCTCTCGAATTTAAGAATGTTTTTGCGCAATTCTGTTTCATTTTTAGTTTTTTTTTCCATTTAAAATTTTCTTAATAAAGTCGAAAGTCCTAATTATTTGAAAATTTCTTTAAAAATCGTCGAAATTTCTGGAAATTCGATTTTTTCCCTTTTTTTACAAATTTCGATTTTTATTTCAAAAATTCAATCTTTCGAAATTGAGAATGTTTTTGCGCAATTCTGCTCAATTTTTAGCTTATTTCCCATGTAAAATTTCCTAAATAAAATCGAAAGTCCTAATTTAAACGTCTCTATTTCCTGGTTAAAATTTTAAACAAAAACTAACATTTTGAACTTTGAATTTTGAAATAGATAGATTTAAAACCAAAAATGGTAATTTCCCAGTATTGAAAAAAAATGTTTTTTGGGTATTTCAGTTTAAACTTGAATTATGTGATTTTTTTTAAATTCATTTTCATTTTCTAAATTTCCGAATTTTTCAGAAATTTCGTCTTTGTTTTGAAAATTTGATGATCAAATTTTAAATATTTAGTTAATTTTTACTTAAACAACGATTAAAGATATAAAAACAATTAGGAAATGAGGCATCTAATCTTAAAACCAAAAATTTACCAATAAATCTAAAAAATTAATTTTTTTTTTAAATCTTCGAGTTTTTCGAAAATCTCTCTTTTAGTTTGAGCATTTGGAGTTTAAATTTCAAATATTTAGCTCTTTAGTAAAATGTTTACATAAAGAAGATTTAAAAATAATTAAAAAATTAGAATTTTGAATTTAAAAGCAAAAATTTACTAAGAAACCCAAAAATTGAATTTTTTTTAATTTCCGAATTTTTTAGGAATTTTGTCGTTATTTTGAAAATTTAAAGATCAAATCTTAAATATTTAGTTAATTTTTACCTAAACAACGATTTAAGATTTAAAAACAATTAAGAAATGAGGAATCTAAACTTAAAATCAAAAATTTACCAAGAAATCTAAAAAAAAAAAATTTTAAATCTTCGAGTTTTTCAGAAATCTCTCCTTTAGTTTGAACATTTAAAGTTTAGATTTCAAATATTTAGCTTTTTCTTAAAATTTCTATATGAAAAAGATTTAAAATCAATCAAAAAATTTGGAATTTAAATTTAAAAACAAAAATTTACTAGGAAACCTAAAAATTTAAGAATGATTTTGCGCAATTCTGCTCAATTTTTAGCTTATTTCTCATTTAAAATTTCCTTAATAAAGTCGAAAATCCCAATTATTTGAAAAGTTCTTTAAAAACCGTCAAAATTTCTGAAATTTTTTTTACAAATTTCGATTTTTATTTCAAAAATTCAATCTCTCGAAATCAAGAATTTTTTTTCCGAAATTCTGCTCAATTTTTAGCTTATTTGTCATTTAAAATTTCCTTAATAAAGTCGAAAGTCCTAATTATTTGAAAATTTTTTTAAAAATCGTCGAAATCTCCGGAATTTCGATTGTTTCTTCTTTTTAAAAATTTTGATTTTTCATAAATTCAATCTCTCGAAATTGAGAATATTTCTGTGGAATTCTGCTCAATTTTTAGCTTATTTCCCATTTAAAATTTCCTGAATAAAGTCGAAAGTCCTAATTATTTAAAAATTTCTTTAAAAATCGTCGAAATTTCCGGAATTTCGATTTTTTCCCTTTTTTTTTACAAAATTTGATTTATTTCAAAAATTCAATCTCTCGAAATTAAGAATGTTTTTGCGCAATTCTGCTCAATTTTTAGCTTATTTCCCATTTAAAATTTCCTGAATAAAGTCGAAAGTCCTAATTATTTGAAAATTTCTTTAAAAATCGTCGAAATTTCCGGAATTTCGACTGCTCTCTTCTTTTTTACAAATTTTGATTTTTCAAAAAATCAATCTCTCGAAATTAGAATGTTTCTGCGTAATTCTCTTCAATTTTTAGCTTATTTCCCATTTAAAATTTCCTGAATAAAGTCGAAAGTCCTAATTATTTGAAAATTTTTTTAAAAATCGTCGAAATTTCCGAAATTTCGATTTTTTCCCTTTTTTTTACAAATTTTGATTTTTATTTCAAAAATTCAATCTCTCGAAATCAAGAATTTTTTTTGCGAAATTCTGCTCAATTTTTAGCTTATTTCCCATTTGAAATTTCCTTAATAAAGTCGAAAGTCCTAATTATTTGAAATTTTTTTAAAAAATCGTCGAAATTTCCGGAATTTCGATTGTTCCCTTCTTTTTACAAATTTTGATTTTTCAAAAATTCAATCTCTCGAAATTGAGAATGTTTTTGCGCAATTCTGCTCAATTTTTAGCTTATTTCCCATTTAAAATTTTCTGAATAAGGTCGAAAGTGCTAATTATTTGAAAAGTTTTTTAAAAACTGTCGAAATTTCCGAAATTTTGATTTTTTCCCTTTTTTTACAAATTTTGATTTTTATTTCAAAAATTCAATCTCTCGAAATTAAGAATGTTTTTGCGCAATTCTGCTCAATTTTTAGCTTATTTCCCATTTAAAATTTCCTGAATAAAGTCGAAAGTCCTAATTATTTGAAAATGTCTTTAAAAATCGTCGAAATTTCCGGAATTTCGATTGTTCCCTTCTTTTTACAAATTTTGATTTTTCAAAAATTCAATCTCTCGAAATTGAAAATGTTTTTGCTCAATTCTGATCAATTTTTAGCTTATTTCCCATCTAAAATTTCCGGAATAAAGTCTAAAGTCCCAATTATTTGAAAATTTCTTTAAAAATCGTCCAAATTTCTGAAATTTCGAATTTTTTCACTTTTTTTTACAAATTTTGATCTTTATCTCAAAAATTCAATCTCTCGAAATAGAGAATGTTTCTGCGCAATTCTGCTCAATTTTTAGCTTATTTCTCATTTAAAATTTTCTTAATAAGGTCAAAAGTCCTAATTATTTGAAAATTTTTTTAAAAAACGTCGAAATTTCCGGAATTTCGATTTTTTCCTTTTTTTTTTACAAAATTTGATTTATTTCAAAAATTCAATCTCTCGATATTAAGAATGTTTTTGCGGAATTCTGCCCAACTGCCAAATTTTTAGCTTATTTCCCATTTAAAATTTTCTGAATAAAGTCGAAAGTCCCAATTATTTGAAAATGTCTTTAAAAATCATCGAAATTTTCGGAATTTCGATTGTTCCCTTTTTTTACAAATTTTGACAAAAATTTCAAATTTCAAAAATGCAATATCTCGAAATTGAGAATGTTTCTGCGCAAAAATGGTAATTTCCCAGTATTAAAAAAAAATGTTTTTTGGGTACTTCAGTTGAATTTTGTGATTTTTTTAAAATTCATTTTCATTTTCTATTTTTTTTGTAATTTTTTTCTTTTTAAGTTCGTATGTTCTTTACTTGACTATCCTTAATTAAATATTTATGTTCATATGCAGAAAAACGCAATTTAAATGTTGTTTTTTTTTTGGATAGTTTTTCTTTTCCGAAATTTGAGATTTGTTATTTATCGAAATTGTTAAAGATTTCGAATTTTTTCGGTTGCATCAAATTTTTTTTTCGAAATTCGTTTTAGGTCCAAGACGAAAAGTGATATATGATAGATGATAGATTGAAGGATAAAAAGATTTTTTGAATTTCGTTTTTTCGGCAAATGGTCGTTATTTTTTAATTAATTGTGATGTACTTTTAGGGGAAAGCGTGGCCAAATGACGCGGAGGGCCGAACGCATATGCAAAAACGAGTTGCGAGCGACATAGGAAAAGATAAAAGGGAATTGTGGCAGTGTGAAGTGTGCTCGTTATCTCCGGGGGTAATTTACCATTTCTGTATTCAGATTATGGCTCTATATAATGAGTACACCATTGTTAGGGGCGGCCATTTTAATTTCTAGTAAAAACAACATGGCGCTCTCGGCAGGCAATTAAAACAGATGATAGGCGATAATAACGTTAATTAATTCTGCCTTTCTCTGTCGACTGCTAATGTGCAAATTAAACTGTTACACAGCCCAAGCCCCGTTCACAATTACCGAACCTAAATTGCAGCTATGGTTTTCCATTAGCGCCGTCGTCCTCTTGTTCTCCCGGAACAATTTCCAACGCGAGGCGAGATTTATTTGCATCGGATTAAATCGTCCGTCAGAAGGCGCCCTTCGATCGAAACTGACGCGATAAAAGTTCTGTCGAAAAGATAGAAGAACAATTGGACGTCTTTGTCGTGGACCGAATGAGTGTTCTTAAATCAAAATCCAATATGGCGGTTAGTGTACGCGGCTAATCGAGCGGAAACTCGAGATTAGAAACTTGACTTCCGGATTATTTTTCTCCCCTTCGCCACCTGTCTCTTTCCGATCGAGCAATCTATCAATCTATTTGGTACAAATTTAATATTTGGTACAAATAATCGAGTAAAGTTCAAGTTGGGACTCTTTGTTATTTTCTGTCAGTCGGTTTTGTGGTAGAATTTATAATGAGAGCGGTTGCGGTTGGTTTTTATTAAAATCCACTTCATTGTTCTTTAATAAAAACATCTAATGTAATACAAATTTCTGGTCGCACCGCTACGACCGTAGTTAATTCAGGATTGTTAATGGTACATTGTGTTGTGAGCTACGATCGTGGTGGAGCATGGCAGGGAGGTAGAGCCGCCTCTTCGTTAGCCCATGAGTGACATCGCCACCTCACAGTGTCTTGTTAGTACCGGACCCAGACTTTACGCCACTTTACATTCAATGAAGATATCGGAATAATAAGCCAAATGGCCAGAGCTACTGGTAAGATGTTTATCACGGCCTTAGTTACGGTCACCATTTGGAAAACCAAACGAACTGCTCGCCGGATACGTTATGGGACCGAGTTTCTTCTATGACGTCTCCAAAGCTCGCCACGTCCATAAATTCGAATTTTTCAACTCCATCGCGTTCGATCAAATCGAAGAGTATAGTTTGTATCTCAGTAGTAGTAGTTTCATAGAAACGAATTATCTTCAGGGAACTCTATTCATAAACAATAGAAGAGATGCTTATAAAGATGCCTCCAATTAAAACCAAAAAAATTTATAAAAATAAAAAGCTGCGATCAGAAATTTGTTCCAGAAAGAAACAGTATGGGTCCCAGGGTGAGGAAAAACAAATATCTTCTTTATCTCTACTGTTCATACAATCCGTCAACGGTAGATATAAAGGTGACGTAATGAAAAATAATGCGAAGCTCCGATGGCAGAACATTTTCCTTGAATTATAAAAATTTTCTGAGCAGCATGAAGATTTCGTAAATGGTGCATCTGGTACCACCTGAGACAATCTTGAGAATGCCCTCTTTTCTTTTTTAGTTCCCTAAAAATCAAAACGATATTTAGACCTTAAAATACTCAGATTGTTTCTTTGGAAATGGAAAAAACGTCTAAAATGCTTTTTTTCTTATCAATAAAGACGCAACAGTTTTTTGAAACTCGCCAAAAGTTATCAATGTATCAATCCATATTTAAGGTGTTCCAGATAATTCTAGAGCAGATCCAATAATTTTTGAATTTTAAAGCTTTGCTATGAAGCATTGAAAAAATTCTACTCCTCTATTCTTCCATAGATTCGGTGATCCTTGACTCCCATCAAAATTCATGGATCAGTCAAGGATCACCGAATCTATGGAAGAATTTTTATTCTACTCCTCTATTCTTCCATAGATTCGGTGATCCTTGACTGATGTTGATGACTTGAATGTTGCTTAATCCCATCAAAATTCATGGATCAGTCAAGGATCACCGAATCTATGGAAGAATTTTTATTCTCCTCCTCTATTCTTCGACACCTTCGACTCAATGAATGGTCCAAGAAGGTTAACTGATTCGAAATGAAAAAACTCTTTGGAATGTTGCTTAATCTCATCAAAATTCATAGATCAGTCAAGGATCACCGAATCTATGGAAGAATTTTTATTCTACTCCTCTATTCTTCCATAGATTCGGTGATTCTTGACTGATCCATGAATTTTGATGGGATTAAGCAACATTCCAAAGAGTTTTTTCATTTCGAATCAGTTAACCTTCTTGGACCATTCATTGAGTCGAAGGTGGTAGACTGGAACTTTCAGTTGTCTGAGGTAGTACCACCCCACGTATTACTAGGAGCCGGTGAAATGGTGCTTACATCATGTTTCCCTCTCTGATACGTGAGTCAGTCTCTGCTATTCTTCTTTCCTCATTCTGTCCTTTTCCTTATTTCCTTTTTTCATCTACTCTCATTTTTTCTTCTAATTATTAAAGACAAAGATGATGGATTCTCTTCGTGCAAAAAATTCCGGACGTAAACTACCCTCCCGTTCGGATATCTGGGTGGAGGGTGTACGAGGGAATCCAAAATCGACGGAAAATTTTAATGTACCAAGGGCCAAGTTTCTTTCAAACAATTCATTCAAAATTCAATTCTGTAACATTCGGGGTCTAAACTCAAATCTAAACTCGGTTCATCAACATCTTCAAAATGAAAGACGCCATGTGCTTTCTCTGACAGAATCCCAAGTCTTCCCATGCATCAATACAGTCCATTTGTTTTGCCCTAAGGACGACTTGCAGACAAAATTTCGACTCAAGAGGGGAATTGGTGCTTTTACGCGAAGCGACCTGTCCTGTCAACGAGAAGAAGCACTGGAATCTGCTGATCATGATGTAATTTGGCTAAAAATCTGCTTCAAAAACGAAGTTATATTCATTTGTTCGCTTTAGTTGTCTCCAAACGATCCCTCATGCAGGCAGCTCTTCTCTTATCTCTCCGTAGCCTTTGATCACCTACAGACGAATTATCCAATAGCTGAGGTTGTCTTTCTCGGTGACTTCAACGTGCACACAACACCCCCCCTGATTAAGGTTTTCTTCCCAAACTGAGACGCGCGAAGGGTTGCAGAAGCTTTCACCATCACTTGTGGACTATCGCAACTAGTTGAGGAACCTATAAGAATTCCTGATGTAGATCCCCATCAAACCAATCTACTCGACTTTTTCCTTACAAATTCACCAAATTCTTATAAAATCTCTGTGACATCACCGCTGGAAAATTCGGATCACAAGCTGTAGCAGCTTCTCGCTCGCTTCATATACCATCTCCTTCCCAGACGCAGTCCCATCGGGTTTGGCACTTTAACTCTGCAAACTGGGAAGAATTGAGAGACTTCTTTGCATCGTTTTCATGGCAGGAAGTCTGCTTTAACTCAGACAACCCTTCCGTCGCCAAATCCATCACGGAAACTATCCTGATTGGTATGGAATGCTCAATTCCTCACTTTCAAAAGAAGTCTGCCTCCAGTAAATCTTGGTTCAGATTCTGTCTTTCTTGGTTTCGGGGCTATCTTTCTTGGTTTCAGAGCTATCTTTCTTGGTTTCAGGGGACAAGTTCTGTACTTTAATTTTTGAAGATAACCAAGGACCAGTCCGTTCCACCAAATACATATTCAAAAGAAGGTTCGAAATTTTTATTTGATTAAAATTTCGAGAAAAAGTCGTGGATTTGAAAAAAAGGTTGAAGTTTAAAACCAAATCAAAATTTTCAAAACTTTCAACGTTTAAAATGAAATTTGTAAAAGTCAACATTTTCAAAAAATGTTCAAATTAAAAAAAAATGAAGTTTTCAACAAAACATAAAATTTCCTTAAAAAATCAAACTTGTAAGAAACAAATAGATTAATTGAGTTGTCGAAATGTTCTTTTAAAGAGAAAATTCAATTTTAAAATCAAAATTGGAATTTTGAAAATAAATTAGTAATTTCGAAGAAGAGGAATTTCAAGGAAAAAAATTTGGAAAAAGCGGAGATTTCAGTAAATCACATTAAAAATAGAAACCTTACCTTTCACAAAAGCGCGAATGATTTTTAAAATTTAAAAAAAAATCAAAATTTTCGATGGTCTAATCTTGTGGAAATCGCAATTTCCAAAAGCATTATTCTGAAAATTTAAAATACACCAAAGTCTAAATTTATAAAAGATCTTTTCTCTAAACCCTCAAAAATATTTTTCTTAACATTTTTTTAACATTTTGATCTAATTTAGAGAGAAAATGTTTTTAAAATCATAAATATCTCATTTTGAGATAAAAGTGGTAATTGTTAAAAAGGCAAAATATTACAAAAATTGCGGAGTTTCGAAATAAATAAACGATTTTTGAAACGGTTGAAAAGTTCAAAAAACTAAAATTTTGACAATAAAATCCAAATTCCGAAAAAGTCGAATTCCGAGGACAATGCAAATTTTAGGAAAAAGATTATTTTAAGAAAAAAAGTAAAAATTTTAGGAAAAAAGATGAATTTATCAAGAAAATATTAAATATCGGATGTTGGGATAAAGTTCAAAATTTTATGAAAAAGAAACCACTCAAAATTTCCAACAAATCAGATTCTAAATTTTAAAAAATAGTTAAATGTTTGGAGAATTATCAAAATTTGAAAAAAAAAACGACAGGATAAAAAATTTAAAATGTTTCAGAGGACGTCAAATTTTAAGAAAAAAGTCGGAATTTTGAAAAAAATAATCTAAACTCTGAGAAAAAGACGAAATTAGGAGATGACCAAAATTCTGCTAAAATATCTAAAGTTTAAGAAAAAGCGTTTGATTTTTTAGTGAAAATTTGAATGGCTTACAGAAAAAGTCAGATTCTATTAAAATTACGAAAAAATCGAATTTTAAGAAGAAAAAAAAGAAATTTTTAGTAAAAATGGAAATTTCGTGGGTAAATATTTATTGCTACGGGCTTATGGGTTCGAATTGATTTTAACACATTGAATAATACCCACTTTATTACCAAACTGAACTCAGATCACTACAACTGAACAATAACCGAAAACCGATTACCGAAAACCGAAAGCTGACAACTGAAAACTGAAAACTGAAAACTGAAAACTGAAAACTGAAACTGAAAACTGAAAACTGAAAACTGAAAACTGAAAACTGAAAACTGAAACTGAAAACTGAAAACTGAAAACTGAAAACTGAAAACTGAAAACTGAAAACTGAAAACTGAAAACTGAAAACTGAAAACTGAAAACTGAAAACTGAAAACTGAAAACTGAAAACTGAAAACTGAAAACTGAAAACTGAAACTGAAAACTGAAAACTGAAAACTGAAAACTGAAAACTGAAAACTGAAAACTGAAAACTGAAAACTGAAAACTGAAACTGAAAACTGAAAACTGAAACTGAAAACTGAAAACTGAAAACTGAAAACTGAAAACTGAAAACTGAAAACTGAAAACTGAAAACTGAAAACTGAAAACTGAAAACTGAAAACTGAAAACTGAAAACTGAAAACTGAAAACTGAAAACTGAAAACTGAAAACTGAAACCTGCAACCTGAAAACTGAAAACTGAAAACTGAAACCTGAAACCTGAATTAAGGTTACTGTTCGAAATTAATTCAGAATTCCGATTTGAAACTTCAAATTCGAAATTGAAATCAATTAAAAAATTTAAATATTTTTCGAATTAGAAACAAATTCACTAAAATTCGACTAATTTAATTTCCAAATTTCGATTTCAAAACTTTAGCAATCTTTAGATATTTCGAGTTGATATTTTTCTGGTTGTTTCGAGAAAAATTGTTGACATTTTGGGAATTATGCTAATTTTGAAACTTTGTAGAGATTTCTAATGGTAAATGTGAATGAAATTTCCAAAAATAATGTTAAAAGTTTGACATACAACGATTTTATTAAAATTTCAAATTTAATACCGATCTCTTGAGAAAAAATGAAATCTGCGATTGAATATCGCAGATTTTAATTTGAATTCAAATTAAAATTCCAAGATTTTTAAAATGTTCTCGAAATGCGTAACCTCAAAATTTTTAGAATTTCTGCCAACAGTTGGAAGTTAAATTCAAAAATAAATATAAATTACGAAATTTTGACTTTTTATGATTTGGTTATTGAAATCGAATTTCGAATTGCGAAGTGTATTATTTATTTTGGTCCTCGGTTATCTTCAAAAATTGAAATACAAATCTTATCCCCTGAAACCAATAAAGATTAAAAAACACAACAAAGGTTACTGGCTAACGCGTTTCGATAGCCAAGCTGTCATTTTCAGAGAGATATTTATTGTTCAGATATTTAAAGAAAGTAAGATCTATGTATAGTCCTCCAAGATGCCTACTCGTTTTTAATGAAGCATGAAGCGACCACCTGATATTTCGAAAGCGATCATGGTGCACGATGGTCTCATGGATGGCACCACGGTGGTATAATTTATGGTAGTGTTGAGTGGTCGCGCACGGTTATGGGCTCAGATTATAAACCGTGGTACCTTGTACAATCCGGACTGCCCACCGCGGTTATATCAAGTAATAAGCGCAATTTATAAAAGCTCGGATAAATGACGCCTCGACATGGTTTAATTTTTCATCAGATCGTTTGTTAGTTGCTCAAAAAGCCGATTAAGTTGTACGTGTCATTTAACGATTTTAAACTCCATAACTCACCTTATACCGAACCGAGTTCAACACGCATACCTGACGTGAAATTATAAGAATCATAAAACAATTTAAATGAGATTTATACGCCCGTCGATCATAAAAAGTGTGCCGTTTCTCATCGACTGTATATGGCAAATTTCATCGGCATTAATTAGGGGATACACTCCGGGGGCCACATTCACGCACTCATGCCACATTCGGCGGTTATTTAATAGTAATATCGCCTGGATACCGCTAAGAATCGCCTGGATACCGTTAGGATCGCCTGGATACCGTTAGTATCTCCTGGATACCGTTAAGTATCGCCGCCTGGATACCGTTAAGTATCGCCGCCTGGATACCGTTAAGTATCGCCGCCTGGATACCGTTAAGTATCCAGACGATATTATTAAACCACCGTCAAATGTGCCTGGGGATCGTTTACATGAATTTGACCATCTTTTTTTTCGAAATTTCGACGTCGATCGTGAAGATAACTGTTATTAAATTAAAATGTTGCGAGAAAAAAATTGTTGGTTTTGGAGGAACGATAACAATTTGGAAATGCGGAAATTCCTAATTAATATTTCGAATTTGTTTTCGAAATCTCACAGTTTTTATTTTTTTACGTAACAGTTTAACTTAAAAGTCCAATTTCAGCTTAATTAAGTCACGTTTTTTTTAACAGCTTAGTTTCAGAGCCCCTTTCGTTTATTAACAGTTTTATGGCCTCGGAGATATATCGAGCTATTTAGCAATGAATATAAATTAGTAATAATCCCCATAAGTTCCTTAGGATATTTGCATGAAATAAAGGGTCGTTAGCAATCTCTATTATTTCATAAATTTACAAATCAATCATGCTAGTCACGTGTCTGAATAATATACATGGTTACGCCTACGGCTTACTTAATTTATCGTGCGAATACTCTGTATATCATCACTTTTATTCTAAGGCGAACACGCCCTTTCATATTATTGTGTTACAAGATAAAATTCTACAAAACTCACATTCCAAATATAAACTTGATACTTCACCAGTTTAACGTAATTAGTGATGTGTGTCTAAATAAAAATAGTAAATTACCACCAACTTATTAATAGTTCCGTAATGAGGATGATTTTGTAGTTAAACTTTTGTCAATATTTGAGAAGTTCCAGTTAATATTGACAAATCGTTTACTAATTAACATGTCTTCAAACTTACGCTAATTACAGATTAAATACAACAAGTGTCAATGTATCTCAAGAAAGTTCAACCTCAACAATTAGTGGTAAGATGAAATAATTTTTGGGCCAAGCAGTATCGAGACAAGAAATTATTCTAATGTGTATGTAAATCATGGAAAATTTCAGTGATCACGATTACAGTTTGATGCTTTTTACCTTCAGTGTGAATACTTTCACGACAGATGTAAATAATGCGATTAGAACTCTCGTAAATTACAAAAGCTTATAAATTATTAATACGATCTGTTAGATTGTCTAAGCGACGCACAAAAATGTTAAACAAAACGTGAATTACAGTTTTTATTCGTTTTTAATAACGAGAATGGAAAACAATATAAATTATCCAGTTATCTGTTAAGGGTACACAATTGAACCTGGAATACGTAAAAAAAATTGACAAGGCTTGATTTATTTCTTTATCTTGATTTATTTCTCTATCTTCGTTTTTCGCCTCCATTTTTTTTCAAAAATTGAAATACAGAATTGTCCCCTGAAACCAAGAAAGATTAAAAACACAACAAATGTTGCTCTAACGCGTTTTGACAGCCAAGCTGTCTCTCGAAGATGACAGCTTGGCTGTCAAAACGCGTTAGAGTAACATTTGTTGTGTTTTTTAATCTTTCTTGGTTACAGGGAACAAGTTTTGTATTTCAATTTTAATTTTTGAAGATAACCAAGGACCAATCCGTTCCACCAAAGTTTTTTTCAAATTTCGGATTTAGATAAACATTTCGAGAGCTCTAAAACTCTAAATTTAGAAAAAAAATGATTTGGTTTCAGAAACGCTCTAAATTTAAAGTGTTCAGCTACTTAATCTCTTGATAGTGTTATGGGCTTATCGATTCGAATTGATTACCACGTGTGAATTACACCACTTTATTACCAAACTTAACTTGGATCACCACAATTAAACAATTAGCTCACCACTAGTGACCTTTGTAATCTTGGTTACATCGTACATCCTGATTTCTAGGGGTTTTTCATAAATATTGTTACGGGCTTATTGGTTCGAATTGATTACACGTGATGGATTATACCCACTTTATTACCGAACTCAACTTGGATCACCACAATTGACAATTAACTCACTTATTATTGACTTCTACTAACTCACTAATTACACTGACTCTAACTGACTAACTTGAGGGAAAGCTGACCGCCTTTTATAGTTTTGGCTCCCGGCTTCTAGAACTTTTCGGCAAATAAGGCTTATCGTTTGCCGAAATTTCTGGAACGCTTATCTGCTGTTTGTTTCGTTATCGCGGTCGCTTTCCCCTTATTAGATCCTTCTAGAAACTTCGTTTATTTGCTAAATTCTACAATTCTATTCTAAATTCTATTCCATCTATTTATATTGTGTTACAATACATTCTCGTATTATGGTTTGAGTTCGAGATTAAACTTCAAATTTCAAAAATTGAATCGCAATTTCCAGTTTTCGTTTTTGAAATTTAGATCTTTGTTATAAATTTTGATCTCTTTAGTTCGAGATTTCGCTAAAAAGTTTTAATTTGGAAAAGAAAAGTAGCCTAGTTTTGGAAAAAGTGTAAAACTGTTCCAGTTGCTTATGTTCAAATTTAAACCTCAAATTCCAAAATAAAAATCGAAATTTAGGGTTGTTTTTATTAGTTTTTATATTTAAAATGATCAGTATTTCCATCTATGTTTACTGTTCAGTGATTTGAAAACGTGTTTTGATTCTAAATATTAAAATTCGGTTTCTACACAACAGACGCATCCAATTCGCCTGCCATTGGACCAACAAACAATATCGAGTATGTGGACTAAGCTGTATAAATTTGAAATTTTATTTAAAATTTTAAGTACGCCTGCCAACTATTTCATTTCAACAGAGACGCCTGCCAATTAGTTTTTATATTCAAAATGGTCTGTATTTCCATCTATGTTAACTGTTTTTAAACGTGTTTTGACTTTAAACATTAAAATTCGTTTTCTAACAACAGACGCATCCAATTCGCCTGCCACTGGACCAACAAACAATATCGAGTATGTGGACTAAGCTGTACGAATTTGAAGTTTTATTTTTAATTTTAAATACGCCTGCCACCTATTTAATTTCAACAGAGACGCCTGCCAATTAATTTCTATATTTAAAATGGTCTACATTTCCATCTATGATAACTGTTAAGTAATTTTAAAACGTGTTTTGACTTTAAACATTAAAATTCGTTTTCTACAAAACAAACGCATCCAATTCGCCTGCCATTGGACCAACAAACAATATCGAGTATGTGGACTATGCTGTATAAGTTTCAAGTTGTATTTATAATTTTAAATACGCCTGCCATCTATTCAATTTCGACGGAGCCGCCTGCCAATTAGTTTTTATATTCAAAAAGGTCTGTATTTTCATCTATGTTAACTGTTAAGTGATTTAAAACCGTGTTTTGACTCCAAATATTAAAATTTGTTTTCTACACAGCAGACGCATCCAATTCGCCTGCCATTGAACTGACATCAAATATCGAGTATGTGCACTGGGCTGTATAAATTTGAAGTTTTATTTATAATTTTAAATACGCCTGCCACCTATTTGCTTTCAATAGAGGCGCCTGCCAATTGGTTTTTATATTTAAAATGGTCTGTATTTTCATCTATGATAACTGTTAAGTAATTTTAAAGCGTGTTTTGACTTTAAATTTTAAAATTAGTTTTCTACAAAACAGACGCATCCAATTCGCCTGCCATTGGACCAACAAACAATATCAAGTATGTGGACTATGCTGTATAAGTTTCAAGTTGTATTTATAATTTTAAATACGCCTGTCATCTATTCAGTTTCAACAAAACCGCCTGCCAATTAGTTTTTATATCTAAAGTGATCAGTATTTCCACCTATGTTTGTTGTTAAGTGATTTGAAAAACAGTTTTCACTTTAAACATTAAAATTTGTTTTCTACAGAGCAGACGCATTCAATTCGCCTGCCATTGGACCAACAAACAATATCGAGTATGTGGACTAGATTGTATAAATTTGAAGTTTAATTGATAATTTTAAATACTCCTGCCGCCTATTTAGTTTGAGTAAATTTGCCTGCCAAATAGTTTTTATATTTAAAATGGTCTGTATTTCCATCTATGTTAACTGTTAAGTGATTTTAAAACGTGTTTTAACTCTCAACAATAAAAGTCGTTTTCTATAAAACAGACACATCCAATTCGCCTGCCATTAAACCAATAAACAATATCGAGTATGTAGACTATACTTTATAAATTTCAGGTTTTATTTTTAATTTTAAATACGCCTGCCACCTATTTGCTTTCAACAGAGACGCCTGCCAATTAGTTTTTATATTTAAAATGGTCTGTATTTTCATCTATGATAACTGTTACGTAATTTTAAAGCGTGGTTTGACTTTAAACATTAAAATTCGTTTTCTACAAAACAGACGCATCCAATTCGCCTGCCATTAAATTAACAAACAATATCGAGTATGTAAACTATACTGTATAAATTTGAAGTTGTATCTATAATTTTAAATACGCCTGCCACCTATTTGCTTTCAACAGAGACGCCTGCCAATTAGTTTTTATATTTGAAATGGTATGTATTTTCATCTATGATAACTGTTAAGTAGTTTTAAAGCGTGTTTTGACTTTAAACATTAAAATTCGTTTTCTACAAAACAGACGCTTCCAATTCGCCTGCCATTAAACCAACAAACAATATCGAGTATGTAGACTATACTGTATAAATTTCAAGTATTATTTTTAATTTTAAATACGCCTGCCACTTATTTACTTTCAACAGAGATGCCTGCCAATTGGTTTTTATAATTAAAATGGTCTGTATTTTCATCTATGATAACTGTTAAGTAATTTTAAAGCGTGTTTTGACTTTAAACATTAAAATTCGTTTTCTACAAAACAGACGCATCAAATTCGCCTGCCATTAAACCAACAAAGAACATCGAGTATGTAGACTATACTGTGTAAATTTTAAGTTTTATTTTTAATTTTAAATACGCCTGCCACCTATTCAATTTCAACAGAGACGCCTGCCAATTAATTTTCATATTTAAAATGGTCTATATTTCCATCTATGATAACTGTTAAATAATTTTAAAGCGTGTTTTGACTTTAAACATTAAAATTCGTTTTCTACAAGACAGACGCATTCAATTCGCCTGCCATAGGACCAACAAACAATATCGAGTATGTGGACTAGACTGTATAAATTTGAAGTTGATTTGATAATTTTAAATACGCCTGCCACCTATTTAGTTCGAACAAATTTGCCTACCAAGTAGTTTTTATATTTAAAATGATCTGCATTTTCATCTTTGTTAACTGTTAAGTGGTTTTAAAACGTGTTTTGACTCTCAACAATAAAAGTCGTTTTCTATAAAACAGACACATCCAATTCGCCTGACACTGAACCAACAAACAATATCGAGGCTGTAGACTATTCTGTATAAATTTGAAGTTGTATCTATAATTTTAAATACGCCTGCCACCTATTTGTTTTCAACAGAGACGCCTGCCAATTAGTTTTTATATTTGAAATGGTCTGCATTTCCATCTATGTTAACTGTTAAGTAATTTTAAAACGTGTTTTGACTTTAAACATTAAACTTTGTTTTCTACACAACAGACGCATCCAATTCGCCTGCCATTGGACGAACAAACAATATCGAGTATGTAGACTAGGCTGCATAAATTTGAAGTTTTATTTCTAATTTCAAATACGCCTGCCACCTATTTGGTTTCAACAAATCCGCCTGCTTATTAGTTTTTATATTTTAAATGATCAGTATTTCCATTTATGTTTACTGTTAAGTAATTTAAAAAAGTATTTTCACTCTAAACATTAAAATTCGTTTCCTACATAATAGACGCTTCGAATTCGTCTGTCATTGAATCAACAGACAATTTCGAGTATGTGGACTATGCTGTATAAATTTCAAGTGTTATTTAAAATTTTAAGTACGCCTGCCACCCATTTAGTTTCAACAGAGCCGCCTGCCAGTATGATTTTATACTTAAAATGGTCTGTATTTCCATCTATGTTAACTGTTAAGTGATTTGAAAACGTGTTTTGACTCTAAACATTAAAATTCGTTTTTTTTGCAACAAACGCATCCAATTTGCCTGCCATTGAATCAACACAAAATATCGAGTATGTGGACTATGCTGTGTAAGTTTTAAGTTTTATTTATAATTTTAAGTACGCTTGCCACCTATTTAGTTTCAACAAAGCCGCCTGCCAATTAGTTTTTATATTTAAAATGGTCTATTTTTCCATCTATGTTAACTTTTCAGCAATTTGAAGACATGTTTTGACTCTAAATATTAAAATTCGTTTTCTACACAACAGACGCATTCAATTCGCCTGCCATTGAACTGACACAAAATATCGGGTATGTGCACTGTGCTGTATAAATTTCAAGCTTTATTTATAATTTTAAATACGCCTGCCACCTATTTAGAGCCGCCTGCCAAATAGTTTTTACATTGTAACGCAATGTAAATAGATGGAATAAAATTATAGAATTTAGTACGTAAGAAAAGTTTCTAGAAAGATCTGATAAGGGGAAAGCGGCCGCGATAACGAAACAAACGGCAGATAATCGTCCCAGAAATTTCGGCAAACGATAAGCCTTATCTGCCGAAAAGTTCTAGAAGCCGGGAGCCAAAACTATATAAGGCGGTCAGCTTTCTTGCGAGTAAGTTAGTTAGAGTCGATGTAGTTAAGCAGTGAGTTAGCAGTTAGAAGTCAATAAGTGAGTTAATTGTTCAGTTGTAGTGATCCGAGTTGAGTTTGAAAATAAAGTGAGTATTATTCAATTCACGTGTTAATCAGTTCGAACCGATAAGCGCGTAACAACTGGTGTCAGAAGCGGGATTATTATTGTACTTTATTACGGAAAAATTCACCGAGTCTTCCCGCAGTTGACTTTATCTCGGACGTTTTAAACTGTTAAATAGATTATGCGAGGCGCGTCAAGTAAAATCTTGAACATTTTAGTACGCTTTATGGATACGAGATTAAAATCGGCCAAAATGAAACAACAATTGCAAGCCTTATTAACAATGTTTAAAGACAAAGAAGAAAAAGAAAAGGAGGAAGAAATAAGACAAGAAAAACAACGGAAGCAAGAACGAAGAATGAAATAAAAACAATGGGAGGAAGAACGAAGACGACAAGATGAAGAACGACGACGACAAAAAAAAGAACAGGAGGAAGAACGAAAACGACCAGATGAAGCACGAAGACAACAAGATGAAGAACGAAGACGACAAAAAAAGAACAGGAAGAAGAACAAAGACGACAAGAAAAACAAGAAAAAGATCAGAAAAGGAATGCAGAAAAATAAGAATTGCATAGTCTATTAGCAAATACAACTGAAAAAATGGAAGTAGACGTTCCAAAAATGAAATAAGAAATGAAAGAACAAGTCAGGAAAGAAATTGGAGAAGTAAAAGAAAAATTTAATAGCAAGCTTCTTGATTTGGAAAATGCAACACAGAAGAAGATCAGCAACATCGAAAGTAACATGAAGAAGTTGCTAAGTGGACAAGTCACACAACACGAATCCGAAAGTGTACCCGCTATTTCTTTCCAAAAAGTGAAACCTCTGACCTATGATGGGAAAACATCTTTCCAAACCTACAGAAAACAGTTCAAAGCTGCTGCTCGGGCCAATCGGTGGACGGAGGAAGCAAAGGCAACCTCATTGGTGGTATCTATGCGCGCAGATGCTCTGGAATTACTCCGAACTCTATCGGATCAAGAACAAGCCAATTATGAAGATCTGGTTAGGGCTTTAGAGCTGAGATTTGGGGACCACCATTTGCAGCAAGTTGTCCAGTCGCAGCTGCTAGTAAGAAGGCAGAAAAATGGCGAACCCCTGCCAGAATTCGAGGCTGACGTGAGAAGACTGGCGTATATTGCCTATCCAACAGCACCAACCGACTTTCTGGAACTTCACGCAGTTAGAATCTTTATAGAAGGAATAGGAGACCCGGAAGTTCAGAGCGTGATACGCTTGTCAAGGGAGGCGTTGTACAGCAAGGGAGGCACTAGTTAGAGCTTTGGAAGTCGAAGCTGCTTACAAGGTTTTAGAGCCAGGGGCATCACGTAGAATAAGGAAGTCCGACATCGAAGAGGTTACGAATGACCCTGGTCTCGCGAACATAAGCGCTAGCTTAAAGAAAATGGACGCAAGCATAAAAGCTAATATAAAGGAAATGAACGCGAGCATGATGAAGCATCCAAGAACTGGTGGGAGCTTTTAAAGGTAGATCCAACAGAAGCACATGTTACATTTGTGGCAAACCGGGGCACTTTAACAAGGATTGCAAGTTAGCCTAGAGAAGTCAACAAGCCCCACAGCAGGAAAACTAAAATCAGCCAATGGGAAGGTGCATTCACTGGCGGGTGTCGAGCAACGAGCCCCCAAAACTCTTTCTATCAAACAGATAAAAAGGACCATGGAAAGTTTGGTAGTGGCAGCCTGCATAGATGGAAGAAATGTACAGGCAACAGTAGACACAGGCGCCAGCGACGTCGGCGTTGGGGCTGTGTCGTCCCAAATTCAAGGCGGTGAGGAAGGAGTCATCGAATATTACAGCAAGATCCTGACGAAGCCAGAGAGGAACTATTGCACCACCAGGAAGGAACTTCTTGCGATAGTGAAGGCCGTGGAACACTTCCACAAGTACTTGTATGGGCAAGAATTATTGGTGTTCCCTTGGAACTACACTCAGACCAAGGAAGGAACTTCGAATCAGGGGTTTCAAAGAGGTGTGCCGTCTTCTTGGAATAAAGAAAATTCGAACGACACCTCTTCATCCACGGTCTGATGGAATGGTGGAAAGATTTAATAGGATCTTGGAAGAACATCTTTCGAAGTTCGTTTCCAAGTATCAGACAGACTGGAACCGACATCTACCATTGTTTCTAATGGCCTATCGCGTGGCAACTCATGAAACTGCAGGTCGGACTCCGGCAAAAGTGATCTTCGGGAGGGAACTGCGGCTTCCGTGTGACTTGGTGTTTGGATCACCAAGGGAGACCCCCAGAGAGACGATGGGTTTCGCAGACGACTTGAGGAAAGCGATATTGCAGACGCATGCCCTGGTGCGAACGAAGATCAACTTGGCGACAGACCGGATGAAGACAAGGTATGTCGTAAATGCCAACCATGGTGGTTTCAGTGAGGGCGAATTGGTATGGCTATATAACCCTCAGCGGAAGAAAAGAGTTTCGCCGAAGTTTACGCCATCTTGGGAAGGACCGAACAAAGTGCTAAAGAAGATCAACGACTTGGTATACAGGATCCAACTTAGCCGGAGGACTAAGATGAAAGTAGTACACCTGAACAGACTGTGCAAATATAGTGGCAAAGTGACTGATTGGAACTGATCGGAACGATCATTCTTAAGGGGAAGGCAGTGTAACGCAATTTAAATAGAATAGAATTGTAGAATTTAGTACGTAAGAAAAGTTTCTAGAAAGATCTGATAAGGGGAAAGCGGCCGCGATAACGAAACAAACGGCAGATAAGCGTCCCAGAAATTTCGACAAACGATAAGCCTTATCTGCCGAAAAGTTTTAATTATTATTTTAAACACGCCTGCCACCTATTTACTGTTGGCAGAATCGCCTGCCAATTAGAATTTAGTTTTGAAATGATATAATATTTCACCAGAAAGACCACAATACATAACCTGTCGCTAGAAAATATTCAAGTTTCGGTTGAAATTCGTGCTCACTCGCTAATTTCGCAATTATTTTCCATCAGATGTAGCGTCGGCTTTTCAATTGGAAATTAATGAGCGCGTTAAATGGATGACACGGGCATTAATTCAAAATCATGCCGAAGATGAAAGCTTCTGCCGTCTAATAAACTCATATTAATTTAGCACCATGGCATCGTCTGTAGCTGGGAGATCGAGATAGAAAGGTGGCCGTAACTTGCTGACACAGATGACTATATAGTCCCTAATGAAAGTCATTCAAAAGATGAACGATCAATAACCGCTTTATTCTAATATCGTTTTGATTTGACAGCCCACGCTCATCGTTCGAATGTTTTGATTATACATTGTGGCATTTCAGACGCGCTGAGCACATTTAAATTGAAAATGATCATAAGTCGGCATCTTTATAGATTAATCTTCGACATAATTGTCGTTACAATAGCTTATTTATAACCGATACCGTAAAATCCAATTCTATCGCAGATTAAGTGAGTGATAATTGTTATAAATGACTATGGGAAGTCGAAGCAGTTTTCTAGACGATCTGAAATAGAAATAAACGCGTCGCTAATGATTTAGTATTTTAGAAGCGTTTTTGTGAATTTTAACAACGCGTAACGTGAATGTTACTGGCAATTAACATAAGACAAGTCACTACTAAATTTTATAGCTGTTAATTTGGATGTACTCTGAAAATATATGCAGCGCCTTATGTTTTAAATTACCCATTCCATTTTTACATCGAGTGTTTAAGATCTTCTTAAGATAAAGTTAATTTTAGATCAAATAGCTCGGAAAACTGATTTTAAATTTGATCTTTATTCAAGCGGGCTAACGCTCTAATTTAATGCGTCTTCTCAGGAGAATGTACGATTCCAATACCAATTCAGCATTCGGTTCGAACAAATTCTTCGAACAAATTAAGATGCCAAATAAATGACAAAACTACCCTAAAGATTCTCGACATTTGCATGGGCCTCAACCAAGGGGATGAAATAATGGGAAAAATCTGTCATTAATTGTGAATAAATTGTTTTTCGACGTTTTACCTTTGGTGCTTTGGTGGAGTCGATAGTGATAGTTTTCAAATCAAAGGTGTTGATGTTTCAAGTTTAAATGTCAAGCGGCGAGATAATTGACTCGGGAGGGATAATAAAATCATATTCGTGTAGCGTATTTTCGAAGGATATTAGATTACACCCCAATAGCCGAACGATACAATAAATAAGTAATATAATATGCACCCCGGACGAGTATGGGAACCGTCTACACCATTGGATTATGCGGTTTACATGGATTAGGCCCGGCTTTTTATCGTTGGCATATTGAATGTGTAAAAGATATTAAACGATTTGATTTATGGAGCGCGTGCCATCTATTAAACTGTTTACGAAGGAATACAGCTGTTTGAGGTTCACACAGAGATGAAAAATAATTACAACTTGTGAATTTTTCTTCTTTTTTTTCATTATGCTTGCTCTAAATATAAGAGCATATTTATTCTGATTTAGTTTTTGAAAACTGTCACAATTTAGAATTTTCATGAATTTTTTTACATAAGTAACTTTTAAAAATTAAAGTTGAATGTAAAATATTTATTCTAATTTAATTTTTGAAAACTGTCACAATTTAGAATTTTCATGAATTTTTTCACATAAGTAACTCCTAAAAATTAAAGTTAAATGTATAATATTTAGTCATCCAAATGTACATTTTTCAAAGTTTATATCGTTTTGAAATTTCCTTTTATCCAAAATGTCGAAAATTACTTTGAAAACACTTTGTTGAACATTTCAAACCATGGGCTTTTAAGAAATTTCGGTTTTTTAAAAATTAACGTTTTGAAAACTTCGATCATTTTTTCAGAATTTCAAATTTTTAAATTTTGACATGAATGGTCGATTTTTTCTTTCAAAATTTCGTTTCTATTTCAAAATTTCGTTTCTATTTCAAGATTTCGTTTCTATTTTAGAATTTCCTTTCCATTTTAAAATTGCAGCATTTTAAATTTTCGACTTTTTTGAAAAAAGTGTGACTCGAAAATTTCAACAAAAATTTCAACGTTTTTTAAAATTTTAACTTTCTAAAACTCGGACTTGTTTTTAAAAATTTTTACTTTTTCAATCATTTTAATTTTTCTCAAAATATTTAGATTTCGATAATGTTCTTGAAAACTTAGCACGAAAATCTTTGATAAATTCGAAATAACATCGACTTTTATACTTTTTTTATTCCCAAATTTGATCTTTCGTCAACTTATGAATTCTTTTTAACACTTTTCCTCATATTTTGGATTTTTTTTTTAAATATTTTTCGCAATTTCAACATTTCTTTTGAAGTTTGGACTTTTTCAAAAATTTCTGTTATTTTGAAAATTTCCGATTTTTTGAAAATTTCCGATTTTTTGAAAATTTCCAACTTTTTGAAAATTTAAACTTTCTAAAACTTTGACTTGTTTTTGAAAATTTTTACTTTTTCGATCATTTTGATTTTTCTCAAAATATTTAGTTCTCGAAAATATTTTTGAAAACTTAGCACGACAATGTTTGATAATTTCAAAATAACATGGACTTTTATATTTTTTTATTCCCATATTTGGTCTTTCGTCAAAGTTTGAGTTCTTTTTAACACTTCTCCTCATATTTGTAGTTCAAAATGTCGATTTACTTCTGAAAATTTCGACATTCCACATTTTTTGAAAATTTGATCTAGTGTGCAAATTAAATTTACATGTTTTTTTGAAAACTTCGAGATATTTCAAAAATTTTCAATTTGATGTCGTAATTTACTTTGAAAACACTTCATTGAACATTTCAAACCTTAGACTTTTGGAAAATTTCGGTTTTTAAAAAATTATCGTTTTGAAAACTTCGATCATTTTTTCAGAATTTCAAATTTTTAAATTTTGACTTGAATGGTCGATTTTTTCTTTCAAAGTTTCGTTTCTATTTCAAAATTTCGTTTCTATTTCAAGATTTCGTTTCTGTTTCAAAATTTCGTTTCTATTTCAAGATTTCGTTTCTGTTTCAAAATTTCGTTTCTATTTTAAAATTGCAGATTTTTAAATTTTCGACTTTTTTTAAAAAACTGTGACTCAAAAATTTCAACCTAAATTTCAACATTTTTTGAAATTTTAATTTTCTAAAACTTCGAATTGTTTTTAAAAATTTTTACTTTTGCGATCATTTTGATTTTTCTCAAAATATTTAGATTTCGAAAATGTTTTTGAAAACTTAGCACGAAAATGTTTGATAATTCCGAAATAACGTCGACTTTCATGCTTTTTTCATTCCCAAATTTGGTCTTTCGTCAAATTTTGGGTTCTTTTTAACACTTTTTCTCATATTTTGGATTTTTTTTCAAAATTTTTACTCTTTTGACAATTTCAACATTTCCATTGAAGTATGGACTTTTTAAAGAATTTCTATAATTTTGAAAATTTCCGATTCTTTGCAAATTTCCGATTTTTTGAAAATTTCAAATTTTTCAAGTTTTGATTTGTCAAGGTTTAGAATTTTTGAAAATTTAAACTATATTTTAAAATCCTGACTACGGAAAATTTTGACTTGTTTTCAGTATTTCCATTCTTTGAAAATTGCTGCTTATTTAAAATTTCGACATTTTTTAAATTTCCAATTCTAAAAATTTGTAGTTTTTCAAAATTTTTTTATTCCCAAATTTGACCTTTCGTCAAATTTTGAGTTCTTTTTAACACTTTTCCTCATATTTGTTGGATTTATTTTTCAAAATTTTTACTCTTTTGACAATTTTAACATTTCTTTAGAAATTTCGACTTTTCCAATAATTTCTACTATTTTGAAAATTTTTGATTTGTGAAAATTTTCGATTTTTTGAAAACTTCCGATTTTTTGCAAATTTTGATTTTTCAAGGTTTGGAATTTTTGAAAATTTAGACTATATTTGAAAATTCTGACTACGGAAAATTTTGACTCATTGTCAGTATTTCCATTCTTTGAAAATTCCTCTTCTTGAAAATTTCGATCATTTTTTTCAGAATTTCAAAGTTTTAAATTTTGACTCTAATGGTCGATTTTTTTTTAAATTTCGTTTCTATTTTAAAATTGCGGCTTTTTAAATTTTCGACTTTTTTTTTTTAAAATGTATTTGAACCAAAATTTCAAAATTTTTCAAAATTTTAACTTTCTAAAACTCCGACTTGTTTTTGAAAATTTTTACTTTTTCGATCATTTTGATTTTTTTTTAAATATTTAATTTTCGAAAATGTTTTTGAGAACTTGGCACGAAAATGTTTGATAATTTCGAAATAACATCGACATTTATACTTTTTTTATTCCCAAATTTGACCATTCGTCAAATTTTGAGTTCTTCTTAACACTTTTCCATATATTTTGATTTTTTTAAATTTATACTCTTTTAACAATTTCAACATTTCTTTTCCGAAAATTTCTATTGTTTTGAAAATTTCCGACTTTTTGAAAATTTCGATCATTTTTTCAGAATTTCAAATTTTTAAATTTTGACTTTAATGGTCGAATTTTTTTTTAAAATTTCGTTTCTATTTTAAAATTTCGGCTTTTTAAATTTTCGACTTTTTTTTTAAAAAAGTGTAACTCAAAAATTTGAACCAAAATTCGAATATTTTTCAAAATTTTAACTTTCTAAAACTCCGAAAAATTTATAAAATTTTTTACTTCCAAAATATCACCTTTTTTCAAAATTTGAATTCTTTTGAAAATTCTAACTTTTTCAAAAGTTTGATTATCAATTTTTTTTAATTTCAATTATTTTTCAAAATCTCGACTTTTTGTAAATTTTCCATTTTTGTTGTTAAAAATTTCGTCTTTTTTTAAACTTGTTTTATTTGAAAATTTCAATTTTATTTTAAATCCCGATCATATTTTGCAATATTTCAAATGTTTTTATTTATTTAAATTTTCGAATTCTTTTTGAAAATGTAAACATGTTTCATCAAAATTACGACTCTTTGAAAATCTTCAGTTTTTAAAAATCTGGAAGATTTTTAAGTAGAATACAACCTAGACTGCAAATTCATGCCCTCCAGGTGTGTAGAGTGAATTATAAGTAGCTGAACTACCAACAGTTGAAACACTGTCACCTAGCGAAGCGGTTGCTCTCTAGGAAAGTTCCCAGAAGACAAGGATTCTAATGCACAGATCAATAGGTTTGAACATTTATTAGATTCGAAGTTTGGAAACCAAAGAACGGTTTCGATCAAAGATTTTTAAAACAAGCTTCGACTGTTGTTCCAAAATTTTAACTATTCAAAACTTGAACATTTTCCAAATTTAATGTTCCAAAATTTCGTTCCATTTTGGAAAATGTTGACTTGTTTTTGGTGAAACGGACTAGTGATCCTTGGTTATCTTCAAAAAATTTTAGGGGCCAAGTATTTCAATTTTTTAAGTTGACTTTTCTGTTAATTTTGCGTCAATATTTAGACTTCGACAATTTTGACTTTTATTTCAAATTTGATTTCTCCTTTTTTTCATTCTAGACATAAAGATGGTCGTTTAACTTTTCTGTTAATTATTCGTCAATATTTAGACTTCCACAATTTTTACTTTAATTTAAAATTTGATTTCTCCTTTTTTTCATTCTAGACATAAAGATGGTCGTTTAACTTTTCTGTTAATTATTCGTCAATATTTAGACTTCCACAATTTTGACTTTAATTTAAAATTTGATTTCTCCTTTTTCTCATTCTAGACATAAAGATGGTCCTTTGACTTTTCTGTTAATTTTTCGTCAATATTTGGACTTCGATGATTTTGACTTTAATTTAAAATTTGATTTCTCCTTTTTTTTATTCTAGATGGTCCTCTGACTTTTCTGTTAATTTTTCGTCAATATTTAGACTTCTATGATTTTGACTTTAATTTAAAATTTGATTTCTCCTTTTTTTCATTCTAGACATAAGGATGGTCCTTTCACTTTTCTGTTAATTTTTCGTCAATATTTAGACTTCGACAATTTTTACTTTAATTTAAAATTTGATTTCTCCTTTTTTTCATTCCAGATATAAGGATGGTCGTTTGATTTTTCTGTTAATTTTTCGTCAATATTTAGACTTCGACAATTTTGACTTTAATTTAAAATTTGATTTCTCCTTTTTTTTATTCTAGATGGTCCTCAGACTTTTCTGTTAATTTTTCGTCAATATTTAGACTTTGATGATTTTGACTTTAATTTAAAATTTGATTTCTCCTTTTTTTTATTCTAGATGGTTCTCTGACTTTTCTGTTAATTTTTCGTCAATATTTAGACTTCTATGATTTTGACTTTAATTTAAAATTTGATTTCTCCTTTTTTTCATTCTAGACATAAAGATGGTCCTTTGACTTTTTTCTTAATTTTTGGTCAATATTTAGACTTCGACAATTTTGACTTTTATTTAAAATTTGATTTCTCCTTTTTTTCAATCTAGACATAAGGATGGTCCTTTGACTTTTCTGTTAATTTTTCGTCAATATTTAGACTTCGACAATTTTGACTTTTATTTAAAATTTGATTTCTCCTTTTTCTCATTCTAGACATAAAGATGGTCCTTTGACTTTTCTGTTAATTTTTCGTCAATATTTAGACTTCGACAATTTTGACTTTAATTTAAAATTTGATTTCTTCTTTTTTTCATTCTAGACATAAAGATGGTTCTTTGACTTTTTTGTTAATTTTTGGTCAATATTTAGACTTCGACAATTTTGACTTTTATTTAAAATTTGATTTCTCCTTTTTCTCATTCTAGATATAAAGATCGTCCTTTGACTTTTCTGTTAATTTTTCGTCAATATTTAGACTTCGACAATTTTGACTTTAATTTAAAATTTGATTCCTCCTTTTTTTATTTTGGACATACAGATGGGCCAGGATGAATTTTTAATTGCTGTGAAGATTTAAAACGAAAAATGTGGGGCGTATACAACAGATAATAGTAATTGATGCATAAACAGTTCGTTTAACAATTTTACTGCATCCCACGTTTTTCCTTTTAAATCTTACAAGTATTTTCATAGCTTTTAAAAATTCATAACCATCAGAACTATCTCCATGGCACTAGGAATTTGTATGGGGTTATAAATCTCTATGAAACTAAGAGAAATTATTTTATACTTTTTGGATCGTGTTAAAAACGTGTTAAATTAAAATTCTAATGCACAGATCAATAGGTTTGGCCTGTGCATTAGAATTCTTGTCTTCTGGGAACTTTCCTGGAGAGCAACCGCTTTGCTAGGCGGCAGTGTTTCAACTGTTGGTAGTTCAGCTACGTATGATTCACTATACACACCTGGAGGGCTGCATGAATTTGCAGTCTAGGTTGTATTCTACTTGCATACGAAACTAAAATTATTTAAAATATTCAGAATTTCTGTTTTCGTTCTTCTCAGGGCAGTATCTCTATAAAGATGACAGCTTGGCTATCGAAACGCGTTAGAACAACGTTTGTTGTATTTTTTAATCTTTCTTGGTTTCAGGGGACAAATTCTGTATTTCAATTTTTGAAGATAACCAAGGACCAGTCCGTTCCACCAAAAGGGCAGTATTTTGTTTCATTTTCTACTTCATTTATTTATCAGATTTCCTGTTTAATTTTTTACCAAACTGATTGATTAAAGAAAACGAAAATAGAAAAATTGAAACACACGACGACGACAAAGTGAAAATATAAGGTAGCCGCAATTATTTTCATATTAGTTTCGAATGCATGAACATGCAAATAATTTATATCGAAATAATACGTAAAAACTTGTTTCCTTGCTTTATCTTTGCTGCACCTCTGTACCTAATAACGTGATAAGCATCTATTGACTTATTGTAAACAATATTAAAAATTTGTTACGAATCAGTAACGCCTTGTTAGGAGGAATTTATGAGTCATTTTGCTTCTCATTCAAAAAGTGGATTTTCTGTTTAACTTAATCTTCCAAATACGTGGTAAAATTAATAACAATATAAATGAAATACCTCGTAATTATGAAGTTCATTTTTCATTTATTGTTTACTTGTTCCTGAAGAAGCCCCCTACGATAGTGGGCGAAACGTGGAACACTTTTAGTAGTTTTTTGACACGGTCCAATCCCGGAAGAACTGTACTCATTATGAAGTCATTTTGTTTTAATAATCATTAATTAATTTTTATCAAAGCCATCTATGATTTTTTGTCTTGTATTTTAGTGTCGAAAGAACCATATGTAATAATCCGACGAATATCTGCTTAACCGTTAAAAATTTCGAAATATTTGTAGGTACAAAAAATGTTTATTTTTTAATTCTGCATCTCATGGAAAAAATATACAGGGTGTTCTATTTGAAAAAACAAAGAAAAATAGTTTTATATTTTAGCCAATTTGGCATTGAATTTTGGACACCCTGTAAAAACTAGGCTTAAGATATTTATGGCAAAGTAACTAGTAACTCACTACAGTAAACACCTAGCGTAGTTTTGATTTTGGGGCGTTTTTGTATTTTTAATGAATTTTTAAAAAATTTTGCAATATTTTTTTCTCTTTATTTGTTTATTACTCTGGAACTGTCTAACCAAATTAAACAATATCTTGGGAATATGTAAAGTAATTAAAAAGGAATCCAAAAATGTAAAAAAATACAAAGGGTTCTATTTAAAAAAGTTCACCCTCAGCGACTCACACTTTTTGGAGATATTCTGTACATGTGACCATATTTTCCTTGTACACAGTTAAGGTCCGAATGTGAACGGAATTCCTAACTTCTAGGACCTATAGATGTTCGACGCTCTGTTGCAGGACCCTGTATATATGACGCTCGTATTTAATTTATCGTTTATATAGGATTAAATAATAAGTTGATCAACCAAATATTAATTGAAATAATCAACCAAATATTATTGAAATAAAAATATTAATCGCCTATAGATAATGATACCATTTTAAGGCACTCGTAGAAATGTATTGGTTGAGTTAATCGTCAAAAAGATTATTGATAGCAATAGGAAACCCTCCAAGGTAAAATTCTACTAAATATCACATTTTCAATATCCGAGATGCGAGGGTTGGCAGGAAGTTAGAGAACGCTTTTAGCGTTTAGAAAACGCAGAAGGCGAATACCGCCAGGAGGCCAATATGGCACGATATGTAATCCTGTCTACACCCGCTGCCTCACAACACCACCGATCTCTATTATCCTTCAATAAAATCCTTATAAAATCTTTATTTACTCTCTAACCCAATATTCTCTTCGTAAAAGATAATTTTCTCGGTCGAAATTTATTACTCGTTGACGCACAATACTGCCTAGAAGTCAAGTATTTGTTTCGTCGCCACCTGGAATTCACCAAAATGATATAAATTTTGTTTGAACCGGCGCATCCACCAAAACTGAACCGGGTTGCAAATCGACGTAACTGGATTGCAAATCGACGTAACTGGACTGCAAATCGATTTAACGCTTCAAAATTTAATGTAATTCAGCAGCTAACAACGTTTTTTAATTCAGACACTGAGAAATTGACACAATACAATCGTCATTCATCGTTTTCTTAAGTTAAATGAACTATGAAATGAAATAAAGGTTTTTTTTTTGGTGAAACAGACACCTCTTTGGAGATGATAGCTTAACTATGGAAACCCGTTAGAGCAACCTTTGTTGTGTTTTTTAATCTTCTCTGAAGATGATAGCTTGGCTATCGAGCTATCATCTCCAGAGAGATACCCACGAGCAACCTTTGTTGTGTTCTTTAAAAATTGAAATAGAGAACTTGTCCCCTGAAACCAAGAACGATTAAAAAACACAACAACGGTTGCTCTAACGCGTTTCGACAGCCAAGCTGTCATCTTTAGAGAGAAACTGTGTTCTTTAATCTTTCTTGGTTTCATGGGACAACATTTGTATTCCAATTTTTGAAATAAGGGTTTCAATTCATAAACTCACGTTGACTTTTTAGGGCAAAAAAAGCTGAACAATTCGGTGTAAATTACGTGCAGATCGCTTTTTAATCCGATGTGAAAAAAATCGAGGAAACAAGCGAGTTACTCCGTTGGCGAAAATAGACTTTTAATTAACGTTTGGTTGGTGTAAAACTGGCCCTATTTTGCTGAGAGCAAAGATAGCCACCTAAATGAAGTAATTAAAACTATAAAGGGCAGGTTAATTGTTTTCCCTACCATCGCGTAAATTAAAACAAGCCAATTATGGTCCGCTTTTGTCCTCGTTGCTTTCGCACGACTTTCTCTCTGTCTGTCTTTCGCGCGTCTCTCTTGCTAAATCGACTTTTGGTACGAGGTCATGTTTGCCAAGAATGGAAAACGATTCAGCATTTCTAAGTCGATTCGAGAATTTTTCTTAATGATTTATTTTTAGCAACGATTGTAGTTGATACTGACAATATATTTCACAAAATTTTTACAAAAATTAACATTTTTATCGAACTGTTTGTTCAATGTTCAATGTTCAATGCTCAAACAGCCGGAAGCATATTAAACATGTGTTTGCAGTTAAATTGTTGCTTAAAAAAAATGTAACAATAACGAAATTGTTTAACATAACCCAAACATGTAATTACTTTTTATTTAATTATTTATTTATTAAAACTATTTAATTTGATTTGAAAATTTTATGAGATTTTCAGAAATTCTATAACATAACCCAAACATGTAATTACTTTTAATTTATTTATTTATTTATTAAAACTATTTATTTTAATTTGAAATATTTAGAAAATTTTCAGAAAAACGTTTAACTTTTAAAAAAAACTGAAAATTCATAATCAAAAATGCCAAATTTTACAAATTGTTTAAAGGTGCCCAATTCTGACAGAAAAATTTAACTTTCGAGAAAACTTTAATGTCGCATAAAAAGTAGATCAAATTATGAGAAAAAGGGCAAAAATTGATAATTTAAATATAAAATTTGACTCCAAATATTGGAGAACCAACACAAAATTTTTGGAAGATCTACACTTCAAATTTCAGGTTTCAGAAGACAAGTTTTGTATTTCAATTTTCGAAGATAACCAAGGTACAGTTCGTTCCACCAAAATTCAAGTTTTAAATCAAAAATCTAGAAAAAATCAAAATCTAGAAAAAAAATTAAAAATTTATTAAAAAAATCAATAATTTATTAAAAAATATCAACAATTGCAAATTTAAATACTTCATTTAAAAAAAAACACCCAAATGTATATACAATAACGTCTTAAAATTTGGAATCTATTCTGAAATTTTTTAATCCAAAAATTTCGCCTTTATCTGAAAATATCGATTTTTTTTTATTCGACTTTTGTAGAAATTTTGGGTTATTTTGCAAAAATTTCGTTGTATTTTAAAGTTTTGATTTTATTTCCAAAATTTAAACTTTTTTGAAAATGTTGATGTTTTTCAAAGTTTTAGCCTTTTTTTGGAAAACTTCGACATTTTTTATAAATTGATTTTTTTTAAGATTTGCGAGTTTTTAACCTTTTTTTTGAAGTTTTAATAAACAAAAATTTAAATTTTTGATAATTTTGACCTTTTTTGGATGTTTAGATTTCACTAAAAATTTTTCATTTTTTTTAAATCTAGACATTTCTACATAGATAGAAATATTTTTTAAATTTCAGACTATTTTTTAAAACTTAAATTTTTTTCGAAAATTTGGCCATTTGAAATATTGTTTTTTTTTTGTAATCCTAGACTTTTTTGGAAGTTTTAACTTTCTATGAAAGCTTCTAACATTTTTAAAATTTTTGATCGTCTAGAGAATTTCTACACAGTCAAAATTTAAAAAAAAACGCAATTTAAAAATGTCTAAATTTTTAAAAAACAAAAAACCGGAAAATTTTTGTACATTTTGAAATATTGAGAATTTCTAAAAAATGTAGCAATTTTTAAGAAAGTCAAATTCTCCAAAAAAGTTAAAATTTAAAAAAGAAAAGAAATTTTAAAGAAATATTTTGAAAAATGTAGAAATTTTAATAAAAAATTGAAATTTTCAAAAAAAAATCAGTCGAAATTATGAAGAAAATTCTCAGAAATTTAATAAATCAAAATATTTAAAATGGTCAAAAATTCAAAAAAAGCGAATTTCGAAATAGGTCAAAATTTTCCAAAAAACTGACCAACTGAATAAATTAGGATATTTTAAAAAATACTTGAAATTAAAAAAAGTTTAAAAAAATATTTTGAAAAGAGTTTCAAATTTTCGAAGAAGTCAAGATGTGGAAACATGAATAAATTTTAAAAAAGGTCGAAATTTGTAAAATGCAATTTTCTTTTTAGGTTTTCAAACTTCGAATCTAATAAATGTTCAAACCTATTGGTCCGTGCATTAGAATCCTTGTCTTCTGGGAACTTTCCTAGAGACCAACCGCTTCGCTAGGTGACAGTGTTTCAACTGTTGGTAGTTCAGTTACTTATGATTCACTATACACACCTGGAGGGCATGAATTTGCAGTCTAGGTTATATTCTACTTAAAAATCTTCAAACCTATTAGTCCGTGCATTAGAATTCAAAAAAATAGTTAAAATTTCGGAAAAAGTGCGAAAATTTGAAAACAAGTCAAAATTCTGATAAATGTCAAAACTTTAATAGAAACATTTAAAATTTTTAAAAGGAATAGAGGTTTTCAACAAAAAGAGGAGCAAGTTTCAAAAAAAAATCCAAGCAAAGTTTGAAAAGAATCGAAATTTGCCAAAAAATTTGACATTTATTTTCAAATTTAATCAAAAAATGGAATATTGACAAATGAAAAAAATTCAAAACTTTGAAAAAAAGTCAGTAATTGAAATATACAAATGAAAAAAATGTTAACATTATTATTAAACCCAATATCGAAAAATATTGAAATTTTCGAAAAA
This sequence comes from Dastarcus helophoroides, assembly GCA_028583605.1. NCBI lineage: Eukaryota > Metazoa > Arthropoda > Insecta > Coleoptera > Bothrideridae > Dastarcus > Dastarcus helophoroides. The sequence goes on along the minus strand of CM053332.1, from coordinate 25,402,752 downwards.
CTGAATTTCTGAAATTTAAAAATTTTCCAAAAAGTTGAAATTTTCGAAAAGATCGTATTTTTCAAAAAATCAAAATTGACATTTTAAAAAAGTAAACGTTTTAAAGAACATCGAAATTTGATGGAAAAGTCAAAAATCTTGAAAAAGTGCAAATTTTGGGAAGCGTCCTAATTATTAAATAAAATCGTAAAAAAGTTCAGTCTTTCAAAAAACTCGACATTTTTAAAGAAATTTAAAGATTTAAAACAGCAGTTTTCATCAATAGCTGCAATTTGCGAAGTTTAATAAAAAAAAATAAAGTTTTAAATAGAAGCAGAAATTTTTTATTAAATGTCGAATTTTAAAAGCCAAATTTAAAAAAAAATCTAAACTTTGAAAAAAGCCGGGAATTGAAATAAACAAATGAAAAAAAAGTTAAAATTATCAGTAAATTTAATATTTTTTTTTAAATCGAAATTTTCGAAAAACTTAATTTCTGAAATTTAAAAATTTTCCAAAAAGGTCAAAATTTTCTAAAAGATCGAATCTTTCAAAAGTTAACATTTTAAAAAAGTAAAAATTTTGAAGAACACCGAAATTTGAGGAAAAGTCGGAAATCTTGAAAAAGTGCAAATTTAGGAAAGAGTCCTATATACTTATCAAATAAAATCGTAAAAATGTCAGTCTCAAAAAACTCGACATTTTCAGAAAAATTTAAAGTTACAATTTTTGAAGTTTAACTTCAATTCTCTTTAAATTTTAACTTTTCTTGAAAATTTTCAAGTTAAAACAAGTAATTAAAATGAATAACAATTCCAAAGTAAAACACGAAATTTCGTTAAAAGGCAGAATTTTGAAAAGTAAAACCTATTTGTTTATAACTATTAAACTTTATTAACGATTAAAACACTGACATAGAAATCTTGTCCCCTGAAACCAAGAAAGATTAAAAAACACAACAGAGGTATCTAAGGTATTTCGATAGCCAAACTATTATCTTGGCAGAGAGATGCAGATATTCAAAAATTCCACAATGTCTCAATAAATATTTGCTAACACCGAACCAGGTTTCCACGAAGTAAGAGTTGGTAATGTCAACCCCATTTATGTAAAAACTAGCTGATGCCTTGCCCTTTGTCGGGGTAAAAAAAAGTGAACACATTCTTTGGTCAGTTTCCTTTAAAAATTCCGACTTTTTTTAAAGAATTTGATTTTTTTGAAGAATTTGATTATTTTGAAGAATTTGATTTATTTTGAAGATGTCGAATTATTTTGGAAATTTCCATATTTTAAAACACCTGTTCTTTCAAAATGTCGACATTTTGTTTGACCCACAAAATGTCAATTTCTCGTAATTGTTACTTAATTTTGAAAATTTCGACTTTTGGAGGTTTTGATTTTTTTTATTTTAAAATTCTGGCGTTTTCGTATATAGTTTTTTCGAAATTTCAACTTCTTTGAACATTTATTTAACATTATTTTAATTTACTTGATTAATCCATCTTGAGATTTTCAGTATTTTAGAAAATTTTGACGTTTTTTGCATTTTCGAACTTTTTGTTGATGGTCTTTTCAACATTCCCATCTTGTGATCGAAAATGCATTGTTGCGCGTTGTCGATTCAAAAATTAAAACTTCGTGAATTTCTTTTTTTTTAGATTTTCGGGAACTGGTGGATTTCTACCAAACTGTTTTTCGAACTTTTGACTTCAAAGGCAAATTTTGAATTCAAAGGTAAATTTTGAGGAGTTAAAAGACAACACATCTAAAGATGATAGCTTGGCTATGGAAACGCACTAGAGCAACAACTGTTATGTTTTTTAATCTTTCTAGATAGATGGATGGATGGATGGATGGATGGATGGATGGATGGATGGATGGATGGATGGATGGATGGATGGATGGATGGATGGATGGATGGATGGATGGATGGATGGATGGATGGATGGATGGATGGATGGATGGATGGATGGATGGATGGATGGATGGATGGATGGATGGATGGATGGATGGATGGATGGATGGATGGATGGATGGATGGATGGATGGATGGATGGATGGATGGATGGATGGATGGATGGATGGATGGATGGATGGATGGATGGATGGATGGATGGATGGATGGATGGATGGATGGATGGATGGATGGATGGATGGATGGATGGATGGATGGATGGATGGATGGATGGATGGATGGATGGATGGATGGATGGATGGATGGATGATGGATGGATGGATGGATGGATGGATGGATGGATGGATGGATGGATGGATGGATGGATGGATGGATGGATGGATGGATGGATGGATGGATGGATGGATGGATGGATGGATGGATGGATGGATGGATGGATGGATGGATGGATGGATGGATGGATGGATGGATGGATGGATGGATGGATGGATGGATGGATGGATGGATGGATGGATGGATGGATGGATGGATGGATGGATGGATGGATGGATGGATGGATGGATGGATGGATGGATGGATGGATGGATGGATGGATGGATGGATGGATGGATGGATGGATGGATGGATGGATGGATGGATGGATGGATGGATGGATGGATGGATGGATGGATGGATGGATGGATGGATGGATGGATGGATGGATGGATGGATGGATGGATGGATGGATGGATGGATGGATGGATGGATGGATGGATGGATGGATGGATGGATGGATGGATGGATGGATGGATGGATGGATGGATGGATGGATGGATGGATGGATGGATGGATGGATGGATGGATGGATGGATGGATGGATGGATGGATGGATGGATGGATGGATGGATGGATGGATGGATGGATGGATGGATGGATGGATGGATGGATGGATGGATGGATGGATGGATGGATGGATGGATGGATGGATGGATGGATGGATGGATGGATGGATGGATGGATGGATGGATGGATGGATGGATGGATGGATGGATGGATGGATGGATGGATGGATGGATGGATGGATGGATGGATGGATGGATGGATGGATGGATGGATGGATGGATGGATGGATGGATGGATGGATGGATGGATGGATGGATGGATGGATGGATGGATGGATGGATGGATGGATGGATGGATGGATGGATGGATGGATGGATGGATGGATGGATGGATGGATGGATGGATGGATGGATGGATGGATGGATGGATGGATGGATGGATGGATGGATGGATGGATGGATGGATGGATGGATGGATGGATGGATGGATGGATGGATGGATGGATGGATGGATGGATGGATGGATGGATGGATGGATGGATGGATGGATGGATGGATGGATGGATGGATGGATGGATGGATGGATGGATGGATAAACTTTTTGCTTGAAGGTTTAAAATGTTTAGATAAAATAAAAGTCGTGTACCTAATTGAAGAGAATATTTTGACTGTTTTGTCTTAAAATTTGGGTCGTCTCTCCGAAAATTTAATTTTAAATTTCTAAATCTGAAATCTGAAATTAGAATTCCAATTTCGCGATTGAAGCATAAATATTTTAAGAAAAAAAGTAAATAATTGTAGGAGGAACTATTAAATTTTAAAGAAGAAATTTAAAAATTCGGGGCAACTTGCTTTCAGAATTGTAAAGTCCCTTTAATTCCACCATACGATTGCTTGCAAATGTTGCGGGATGTGGGACTGAAATTGATGAAATGCAGATGTACAAAAAATGGTGGATGCGCCAGATTTACAAAATAAAACTTCTTGATCGATTCTCACGAAAGCAGTCAATGTATGTTATTAATTACAGATAATACAGGTTAATAATTACTACTAACTGTGGATAATAATAATAATAATAATAATAGTTATAATAATAATAATAATAATGAATTCCCAACGAAACTCCGAACAAAAAAGAAAAAAATGAAACGAGTGCACTTCAACAGTATACGTATAATCTCGCAAAATATTAAAAAATTTACAATAAAACTACTCATAAAATGAAGAAAAGATGCCTGATAAGGGGTCACATCGCAATTACCCCCTCCCCCCAATAAACGTACGTCAGTGCGTTCATACATACTTGATACAACTGAGTGTACATTGCTTCGTACAAATGAGTTGCCAGAATTAATTAAAATCGCATTTATTGCGAATTTGGCCGTAAATTTCCGCGAATTTCGTAATAGACTTTCCCATAAAACGGAATGAATGATGCAGAATGAATTTTCGCCGGGGTCACAAAAGGCACCGCTCGAGTTGGCATAATTTAGATTTGATATTAAAGACGTAATAACAAGGAATACAGCAATAAAGAACGGGCGCCCGGTTAGAATATGAAATTGTCGTCGTCGGTCGGCGTTCGCGCGAACTTTAATTTCTTTCGCCATAATTCAGAGACGTTAAAATATCAGGCGACATTTTTACGACGGCGGAGAATTATTGGAGTAAATTACATTTCACATTTGGAATATTTAAATTTGAATTGCTGAATTATATCCTTTTCTGGGAGATTTATTCGGCGCTCGAGGATTTAATGGAAAGCCGGGACTTAATGGAAAATTTTGACATCGATGCTGGGGGGTTTAGGGACGTCATAGTGACAACTTTCTAACGTGTCATTGTTATTGACTATTAGACAGATAAGGCGCTCGTTTTATTTCATTATTTTCTATCTATTTCGTGATTTGGCAGTTTTTTAGCTTTTGCTAGTTGGTTTATTGTCCTCAGAAACAAAATTAGTATCGGGTCTGTGAAAATGAGTCAAGAAGAGTATTAATCTCGACTGAGGTTCAAATGACAACAAGTTGTTAGGGCCTGAAGCATCACAAACAAGAGAAAGATCAGCAAAATCTTAAAAAAAAATTAGAAATTTGAAATCAGGCCCGTAACCAGGATATTTTTTCGGGGGGGGGGCTGCGATCCTTCTGATAAAACTACCTAGTCTTTGTTTGCGTTTAGGTCCACGGTCCAATACTACTTTAGTATTAATCTTACTATTGTATGCAATATACTAAAATATAAAAAAATACACTAAAAACATTTCTACAGTCTAACTCTTCTAACATTCTGACAAAGTAGCTGCAGAAAAATCTCTTTTTTTAATTTGTTTTCAAATTTCGATTTCGTTCATAATTTTTTACAGTTTTTTTTAAGTTCAAGTTTCCTCTTAGCGTCCAACTCTTTTTCTAACTGGCAACAACTTTAATTCCTACGTTTTTATTTTTGGCAATTTTGGGAATTATTGTTGTTATCTAAATTTGTAATGTCGAAATGCGTTTGATTCTTCCGAATTTCGAAAATAATTTTTACTATAAAATTAAATATCGTTTTTTTTTTGAAAATTTTCGGAAAACGAATGTAGAACCGTCAGATTTAAATTGGAAATTTGGACGAGAAAAGACCAAATTTCACGAAAATCCCGAAATTTACGGAAAAAGTTCAAATTTTAGGAAAAACGTTGAAACTGAGGTTTGAACTAAAAATCTTGAGAAAAAAATAGCAAATTTAGAGAAAAATTCGATAATTTATTTTAAGCGCCCAAGGTTTCTTAGATACATAAAAGAATGTTAAGAAAACTAGAAAACAAACGTGTTCAACTCATGCACATTCATTTTAGAACACGTGGATGCTCCTGAAAGATCCCCAATGTTGTCCCTAAATTTGGGGACAAACTTCAAAATTGGCAACCCCGCAAATAGCGAAGTTCCACGATAAAGATAAAACTGTCGAGATTGGAGTAGAAATTTAAAAAAAAATGAGACATTTCGATTTTAAATTTGAAACTTTCGGAAAACGAATGTAGAACCGTCGGATTCAAATTGGGAATTTGGAAGAAAAAACGACCAAATTTAACGAAAATCCTGAAATTTACGGAAAAAGTCCAAATTTTAAGAAAAAGGTTGAAACTGTAGTTTGAATCTAAAAATCTTGAGAAAAAATATCAAATTTAGAGAAAAACTCGATATTTTATTTAAACCACCAAAGGTTTACTAGATACATAAAAAAATATCAAAAAAACTCAAAAAGAAACCTTTTTAACTCATGCACATTCATTTTACAACACGTGGATGCCCCTAAAAGATCCCTAATTTTGTCCCTAAATTTAGGGAGAAAACTTCATAATTGGCAACCCCGCAAATAGCGAAATTACGTGACAAAGGTGAAAATTTCGAGACTAAAGTAGACATTTTAGGAGAAGATAGACATTTCAGGAGAAGATAGACATTTCGATTTTAAAATCGACGTTTTCGGAAAACGAATGTAGAACCGTCAGATTTAAATTGGAAATTTGGACGAAAAAAGACCAAATTTCACGAAAATCCCGAAATTTACGGAAAAAGTATAAATTGTAGGAAAAACGTTGAAACTAAAGTTTGAACTAAAAATCTTGAGAAAAAAAATAGCAAATTTAAAGAAAAATTCGATATTTTATTTTAAGCTCCCAAGGTTTCTTAGATACATAAAAGAATGTTAAGAAAACTAGAAAACAAACGTGTTCAACTCATGCACATTCATTTTAGAACACGTGGATGCTCCTGAAAGATCACCAATGTTGTCCCTAAATTTGGGGACAAATTTTAAAATTGGCAACCCCGCAAATAGCGAAGTTCCACGATAAAGATGAAACTGTCGAGATTGGAGTAGAAATTTTAGAAAAAAATGAGACATTTCGATTTTAAATTTGAAACTTTCTGAAAACGAATGTAGACCCGTCAGATTCAAAGTGGGAATTTGGAAGATAAAAGACCAAATTTAACGAAAATCCTGAAATTTACGGAAAAAGTCCAAATTTTAAGAAAATGGTTGAAACTGTTGTTTGAACCTAAAAATCTTGAGAAAAAATATCAAATTTAGAGAAAAATTCGATATTTTATTTAAACCACCAAAGGTTTACTAGATACATAAAAAATATCAAAAAGACTCAAAAAGAAACCTTTTTAACTCATGCACATTCATTTTACAACACGTGGATGCCCCTAAAAGATCCCTAATTTTGTCCCTAAATTTAGGGAGAAAACTTCATAATTGGCAACCCCGCAAATAGCGAAATTACGCCACAAAGGTGAAAATTTCGAGACTAAAGGAGACATTTCAGGAGAAGATAGACATTTCACGAGAAGATTGACATTTCGATTTTAAAATCGACGTTTTTGGAAAACGAACGTAGAACCGTCAGATTTAAATTGGAAATTTGGACGAAAAAAGACCAAATTTCACGAAAATCCCGAAACTTACAGAAAAAGTTCAAATTTTAGGAAAAACGTTGAAACTGAGGTTTGAACTAAAAATCTTGAGAAAAAAATAGCAAATTTAGAGAAAAATTCGATATTTTATTTTAAGCACCCAAGGTTTCTTACATACATAAAAGAATGTTAAGAAAACTAGAAAACAAACGTGTTCAACTCATGCACATTCATTTTAGAACACGTGGATGCTCCTGAAAGATCACCAATGTTGTCCCTAAATTTGGGGACAAATTTCAAAATTGGCAACCCCGCAAATAGCGAAGTTCCACGATAAAGATGAAACTGTCGAGATTGGAGTAGAAATTTTAGAAAAAAATGAGACATTTCGATTTTAAATTTGAAACTTTCGGAAAACGAATGTAGAACCGTCAGATTCAAAGTGGGAATTTGGAAGATAAAAGACCAAATTTAACGAAAATCCTGAAATTTACGGAAAAAGTCCCAATTTTAAGAAAAAGGTTGAAACTGTTTTTTGAACCTAAAAATCTTGAGAAAAAATATCAAATTTAGAGAAAAATTCGATATTTTATTTAAACCACCAAAGGTTTACTAGATACATAAAAAATATCAAAAAGACTCAAAAAGAAACCTTTTTAACTCATGCACATTCATTTTACAACACGTGGATGCCCCTAAAAGATCCCTAATTTTGTCCCTAAATTTAGGGAGAAAACTTCATAATTGGCAACCCCGCAAATAGCGAAATTACGCCACAAAGGTGAAAATTTCGAGACTAAAGGAGACATTTCAGGAGAAGATAGACATTTCACGAGAAGATTGACATTTCGATTTTAAAATCGACGTTTTTGGAAAACGAACGTAGAACCGTCAGATTTAAATTGGAAATTTGGACGAAAAAAGACCAAATTTCACGAAAATCCCGAAATTTACAGAAAAAGTTCAAATTTTAGGAAAAACGTTGAAACTGAGAATTGAACTAAAAATCTTGAGAAAAAAATAGCAAATTTAGAGAAAAATTCGATATTTTATTTTAAGCGCCCAAGGTTTCTTACATACATAAAAGAATGTTAAGAAAACTAGAACACAAACGTGTTCAACTCATGCACATTCATTTTAGAACACGTGGATGCTCCTGAAAGATCCCCAACGTTATCCCTAAATTTGGAGACAAATTTCAAAATTGGCAACCTCGCAAAATGCGAAGTTCCACGATAAAGATAAAACTGTCGAGATTTGAGTAGAAATTTTGTAAAAAAAATGAGACATTTCGATTTTAAATTTGAAACTTTCGGAAAACGAATGTAGAACCGTCAGATTCAAATTGGGAATTTGGAAGAAAAAAGACCAAATTTCGCGAAAATCGTGAAATTTACGGAAAAAGTCCAAAGTTTAGAAAAATTTTCGAAGGAAATTCAAAACAAAAAGTCAAATTTTGTTTTGGAAGTTGTTTGAACTCTCCACTGAAAATAACTACCGAGTTTGACAGTGAAAGGGACAAAGTTTTTTTTGCCTTACAATCAGACGAAATTATGCAAATTTTTTCAACGTAAATTATTTTTTACGGTAAAGCTGTTTAGAATTCGACTGTTAAATTGGAAATCAACGAAAACTTTATCACGAAACGTATTCGACTGAATTCGATTTTCTTATTTAGATTTATGGTTGGCGTCGCACTCGCTCCTCTATTATCCAGGAATAGGATATCAATAACTTAAACTGACATATAAAAGTGTTTCCGTTAGGGCAGAATTGTATTAAAATTTAAATGAAGACGTTTTGTAATCAGTATTCGGCAATAGATTTCCGAATGTTAAGATACCATCTTCGGGAGATTGGCAATCACTTATACGCCACCTTCTCCATGCAAATAAAACGGGGATCGAAAATTTACATTTTCAGCTTTGAATGGTGATTTACGGGCTCCCGGGAGTTTTCCGATTGGATGGCGGGCGAAAACCTGCCTCTCTCGTTTTTTTTTTTACTCTTTGATCCGTTTTGTGATTTTCTGTTAGTATAAATGTTGGTTCACCTGAACAATAAAATAAACACAGCTTCGGATAAACATCACTTTAGAAGGTAAAATCTTTGTCGGGCCGACTCCCGTTCCCACCCTTGTGATCATCGACAATAACGTCCACCGGTGGCGTTTGTAATATTATATGTGGGGTTGCTGAGCCAATAATCGACTTACCCTCTGTTAAGGGTGCTTAGCGTGTTCAAACAAACGTAATCGTTTAATGTTTAAAGACAACCGACTGTTTGTTTTTCAATTATGCTCGCCATTGTGGCAGCTAGATCAACTTTGTATCTCCCAAACACTAAATTTTTATTGAATGACAATTTTTTTTGGTAATTGATCATTTTTATCAACAAAGTTCGAATTATCGTTAAATAATTAATAAGATTCTTTCGAAAGATAAATCAATATAAAAGATTAGTATTGGTTTAGTAGATTCGCGTTATAAAGTCCCCAAATAGGGCAGAATTCGATCTGCTGTCGCCGTCTACCGTCCATCGATAGTCCCTTTGGAAGAGATAGCTCCTTAAGTTTTGGCCCTCACGGGCCAGGAATTTTTCTATTATTATTTTGTTTTTATATTGGTAGATGTACCAGGATAGGATGAGATGGAAATGACTACTGGAGGCCTATGTCCAGCAGCTAATTGATGAGATGTACCACCCAATTAATATCATATTAATGATTAACGGTCTTACAATTGCTACAATTAAACTCAACTAATAAACTCAATGCACTGGTAATGTATTGTAACGCAATGTAAATAGATGAAATAGGATTTAGAATAGAATTGTATAATTTAGTAAATAAAAAAGTTTCTAGAAGGATCTGATAAGGGGAAAGCGGCCGCGATAACGAAACAAATGGCAGATAAGCTTTCCAGAAATTTCGGCAAACGATAAGCCTTATCTGCGAGATTTTTTCTAGAACCTGGAAGCCAAAACTATATAAGGCGGTCAGCTTTCCCTCGAGTCAGGCAGTTAGAGTCTGTGTAGTAGTGAGTTAGTATAAGTCAATAATAAGTGAGTTAATAATTGTTCAATTGTGGTGATCCAAATTGAGTTCAGTAATTAAGTGGGTATAATCCATCACGTGTAATCAATTGAACCGATAAGCCCGTAACAGTATCAATAATAAGACCTTTTACTAAAAAAACCGGTGGTTTATTTACTGCAGAAGTCAACGTAATAGATCATTCTGTATATCTAAAAATAAATCGAACAAATATTTCCGCCATCTTGACTACTGCGGATAAATCTGTGCGTATTCTTCCTTTTTGGCATCATATTAAAATAACATAGTCTGAATAAAATTCCAAACATTTAAAGTGTTCTATTGTTATACCAAATCGATTTACAGCAGAAATGCTTACGGTGCAGACGTATAAATACGCCAAAAGGCGTTTTGCATTCAATTTACAAATAAAATATTCAGCCAGTTTTATTGCAAACTGCGACGGCGACAGAAGCTCGAACTTTGTCAATATCGAAACAATCTTTTAGTCGATTCTATTCCTTTCTCGTTGCTTACTGAATATTTTCTTATAGTGATAACCTCTCTCTGAAGATGATAGTTTGGCTATCGAAACGCGTTAATGTGTTTTTTAATTTTTCTTGGTTTCAGTAGTCAAGGTATCATCTTCAGAGAGATCTGATACGACGATATTTCTTTAAATTTCGACTTTTTTCTCGAAATTTAGTCTTTCTTTTCGAAATTTTGCCTTTTTTTCTCGAAATTTGCCTATAAACTCAAAATGTCGACTTTAAACTCGAAATGTCGATTTTTTTCTTAAAATTGGAATTTTTCCAGAAATTTCGTCTTTTTTCTCAAAATGTTGACTTTAATCTCAAAATTTCGACTTTAAATTATAAAATTACCTCTTTTTTCTCAAAATTTCGACTTTCTTCTCGAAATTTAAATTTTCTTTTCAAAATTTTGACTTTTTTATCAAATTTGGACCTTAAACTAGAAAATTTCGACTTTTTTTCTGAAATTTCTACTTACTTCTCGAAATTTTGACTTTTTTCTCGAATTTCGACTTTAAACTCGAAATTTCGACATTTTTCTTAGAATTTAGACTTTTTTTTCTCGAAATTTCGTCTTTTTCTCAAAATTTCGACTTTAATCTCAAAATCTCGATTTTAAACTAGAAAATTTCTACTTTAAACCAGAAAATTTCGACTTTTTTCTCGAAATTTCGACTTTCTTCTCGAAATTTAGACTTTCTTTTCGAAAGTTCGTCTTTTTCCTCAAAATTTCGACTTTAATCTCAAAATTTTGAGTTTAAACAAGAAAATTTGGACTTTTTTCTCAAAATTTCGACTTTCTTTTTGAAATTTAGACTTTCTTTTCAAAATTTTGACTTTTTTTCTCAAAAGTTCGTCTTTTTTCTCAAAATTTCAACTTTAGTCTCAAAGTTTTGACTTTAAACAAAAAAATTTCGACTTTTTCTCGAAATTTCGACTTTCTTTTCGAAATGTCGACTTTCTTCTTGAAATTTAGACTTTTTTCTCGAAAGTGGGATGGGATCGGATCGGATGGGATGGGATGGGATCGGATCGGATCGGATCGGATGAGATGAGATGAGATTAGATGAGATGAGATTAGATGAGATGAGATGAGATGAGATGAGATGAGATGAGATGAGATGAGATGAGATCAGATAAGAAGAGATGAGAAGAGATGAGAAGAGATAAGAAGAAATGAGAAGAGATGAGAAGAGATGAGAAGAGATGAGAAGAGATGAGAAGAGATGAGAAGAGATGAGAAGAAATGAGAAGAGATGAGAAGAGATGAGAAGAGATGAGAAGAGATGAGAAGAGATGAGAAGAGATGAGAAGAGATGAGAAGAAAAGAGAAGAGAAGAGAAGAGAAGAGAAGAGAAGAGAAGAGATGAGAAGAGAAGAGAAGAGAAGAGAAGAGAAGAGAAGAGAAGAGAAGAGAAGAGAAGAGAAGAGAAGAGAAGAGAAGAGAAGAGAAGAGAAGAGAAGAGAGAGAAGAAGAGAAGAGAAGAGAAGAGAAGAGAAGAGAAGAGAAGAGAAGAGAAGAGAAGAGAAGAGAAGAGAAGAGAAGAGAAGAGAAGAGAAGAGAAGAGAAAGAGAAGAGAAGAAGAAGAGAAGAGAAGAGAAGAAGAGAAGAGAAGAGAAGAGAAGAGAAGAGAAGTGAAAAGAAGTGAAAAGAAGAGAAGAGAAGAGATGAGATGAGATGAGATGAGATGAGATGGAAAGAGAAGTGATGGAAAGAGAAGAGAAGAGAAGAGAAGAGAAGAGAAGAGAAGAGAAGAGAAGAGAAGAGAAGAGAAGAGAAGAGAAGAGAAGAGAAGAGAAGAGAAGAGAAGAGAAGAGAAGAGAAGAGAAGAGAAGAGAAGAGAAGAGAAGAGAAGAGAAGAGAAGAGAAGAGAAGAGAAGAGAAGAGAGAAGAGAAGAGAAGAGAAGAGAAGAGAAGAGAATGAGAAGAGAAGAGAGAAGAGAATGAGAAGAGAAGAGAAGAGAAGAGAAGAGAAGAGAGAGAAGAGAAGAGAAGAAAGAGAAGAGAAGAGAAGAGAAGAGAAGAGAAGAGAAGAGAAGAGAAGAGATAGAGAAGAGAAGAGAAGAGAAGAGAAGAGAAGAGAAGAGAAGAGAAGAGAAGAGAAGAGAAGAGAAGAGAAGAGAAGAGAAGAGAAGAGAAGAGAAGAGAAGAGAAGAGAAGAGAAGAGAAGAGAAGAGATGAGAAGAGATGAGAAGAGATGAGAAGAGATGAGAAGAGATGAGAAGAGATGAGAAGAGATGAGAAGAGATGAGAAGAGATGAGAAGAGATGAGAAGAGATGAGAAGAGAAGAAAAGAGAAGATGGGATGGGATGGGATGGGATGGGATGGGATGGGATGGATGGGATGGGATGGGATGGGATGGGATAAGATGGGATGGGATGGGATGGGATGGGATGGGATGGCATGGGATGGGATGGGATGGGATGGGATTGGATGGGATGGGATGGGATGGGATGGGATGGGATGGGATGGGATGGGATGCGGATTGGATGGGATGGGATCGGATCGGATCGGATCGGATGAGATGAAATGAGATGAGATGAGATTAGATGAGATGAGATAAGATCAGATGAGATCAGAAGAGAAGAGAAGAGAAGAGAAGAGAAGAGAAAGAAGAAAAGAGAAGAGAAGAGAAGAGAAGAGAAGAGAAGAGAAGAGAAGAGAAGAGAAGAGAAGAGAAGAGAAGAGAAGAGAAGAGAAGAGAAGAGAAGAGAAGAGAAGAGAAGAGAAGAGAAGAGAAGAGAAGAGAAGAGAAGAGAAGAGAAGAGAAGAGAAGAGAAGAGAAGAGAAGAGAAGAGAAGAGAAGAGAAGAGAAGAGAAGAGAAGAGGAAGAGAAGAGAAGAGAAGAGAAGAGAAGAGAAGAGAACAGAGAAGAGAAGAGAAGAGAAGAGAAGAGAAGAGAAGAGAAGAGAAGAGAAGAGAAGAGAAGAGAAGAGAAGAGAACAGAAGAAGAGAAGAGAAGAGAGAGAAGAGAGAGAGATGAGATGAGATGAGATGAGATGAGATGAGATGAGATGAGATGAGATGAGATGAGATGAGATGAGATGAGATGAGATGAGATGAGATGAGATGAGATGAGATGAGATGAGATGAGATGAGATGAGATGAGATGAGATGAGATGAGATGAGATGAGATGAGATGAGATGAGATGAGATGAGATGAGCTGAGATGAGATGAGATGAGATGAGATGAGATGAGATGAGATGAGATGAGATTGAGATGAGATGAGATGAGATGAGATGAGATGAGATGAGATGAGATGAGATGAGATGAGATTGAGATGAGATGAGATGAGATGAGATGAGATGAGATGAGATGAGATGAGATGAGATGAGATGAGATGAGATGAGATGAGATGAGATGACGATGAGATGAGATGAGATGAGATGAGATGAGATGAGATGAGATGAGATGAGATGAGATGAGATGAGATGAGATGAGATGAGATGAGATGAGATGAGATGAGATGAGATGAGATGAGATGAGATGAGATGAGATGAGGATGAGATGAGATGATGAGATGGAGATGAGATGAGATGAGATGAGATGAGATGAGATGAGATGAGATGAGATGAGATGAGATGAGATGAGATGAAGATGAGATGAGATGAGTAATGAGATGAGATAGAGAGTGAGATGAGAAGAGATGAAGAAAGAGATGAGAAGAGATGAGAAGAGATGAGAAGAGATGAGATGAGATGAGATGAGAAGAGATGAGAAGAGATGAGAAGAGAAGAGATGAGAAGAGATGAGAAGAGATGAGAAGAAATGAGAAGAGATGAGAAGAGATGAGAAGAGATGAGAAGAGATGAGAAGAGCATGAGAAGAGATGAGAAGAGATGAGAAGAGAAGAGAAGAGAAGAGAAGAGAAGAGAAGAGAAGAGAAGAGAAGAGAAGAGAAGAGAGAAGAGAAGAGAAGAGAAGAGAAGAGAGAGAAGAGAAGAGAAGAGAAGAGAAGAGAAGATTAAGAGAAGAGAAGAGAAGAGATGAGAAGAGATGAGAAGAGAAGAGAAGAGAAGAGAAGAGAAGAGAAGAGAAGAGAAGAGAAGAGAGGTGAAGAGAAGAGAAGAGAAGAGAAGAGATTCATGTTTTTTAAATCTCGACATTTTTTCAGAATTTCAAATATTTTTTGAAACCTAAACTTTTTCGAAAATTTGGCCAGTTTTTAAGATGGCTTTTTTTTGGAAGTTTTAACTTTCTACCAAAGTTTGGTAATTTTTCAAAATTTTGACTTTTTTTGAAAATATTGACTGAAGAGTTTCCATTTTTCTTGGAATTTTTAAATTTTTTTTGAAATTTTCCTTTTTTTTAAATTCAACATTTCAACTAATTCCTAAAATTCGATTTTTTTTTGAAGATTTTGAATTTCTTTAAATGGATACTTGTCCAGTTTTTCCAATAAAAGTCGGAAATTTAATTCTAAACTGGGAATCAAAAGAGGTGCAAATTCTAAAAAATATAGAAATTTTGACAAATAGTCAAAAATTTTAATTCGAAAATTGAAAAATTCCAAATTTTTAGAAGCCAAAATTTTAAAATCAAAATGTTCAAAGAATGTTAAAATGTTGAATAAATCTGAAAATTTTGCAAACGGAGATTTTCATAAAAAGTAAAAATTTTCAAAAAGTCCTAATATTCAAAAATATTGAAGTTTTGCAAAAATTTCGTATTTAATTGTAAAAAAGTCCAAATATTAAGTCTTTAAAAAAAACACACAATTTAAAACTTCAAAATTTTTGAAAAATAAAAATATAGAAATATTTTTAACAACTTAAAAAATAGATAAATTTCAAAAAATGTCGCAATTTTTTGGTAAATGTTGACATTTTTATGAAAAGTTAAATTTAAAAAAAAATCAGTCGAAACTCTGAAAAAAATTGGATAAATTTAAAAAATCAAAATATTGACAAATGGTCAAAGAACTCAAAAAAAACGATTTTCAAGATAAGTCAAAATTTTTTAAAAAATTGGAAAATTGGATAAATGGGGAAATTTTCAAAAACATTCGAAATTCAAAAATGTATTAAAAAATATTTCGAAAATTTCAAAAGGATGGAAATTTTTAAAAGGCATTTTCAAAAAAAGTTAAAATTTTGAGAATAAATGCGAAATTTTGAAACAAAAAGTCTAAATTTGGAAAAATTTCGAAATTACAATTTTTAAAAAAATGAAAGTTTTTAAAAAATAAGTAGCAAGTTTCAAAAAAAGTTTAAAAAAATCGAAATTTTCTAAAAAAAGTCAACATTTAAAGTTTAATTAAAAATGGAATTCACAAAAAATTGAGCTTTTTAATGAAATTCAAAAAAGTCCGGAATTGGAAAAACAATCGAAAGGAAAAAATGTTGAAATTTGGGTTTCTTCTAAATATTCTGACTTATTTTCGAGATTTTTAAAATTTTGATATTATAAAGCCTTATATCTCCCAAACGAAAAGTCATATCTTAATTTCCATTTTAGATTTGAATTTTAAGACCTGAAATCCTTATAAAATATATAAACTGTATAAACTCACAACATTTTTTTATTATTTACAGGCTCCTATTGAGTTTTGAGAGCTCTGCTAATAATGCTTTCGAATTAAACTCGAAAAAAAAATGGACACGAAATGTTTACCGAGCGCATAAATCTTAAGGCATAATTAATTCGAAAACTAAATTTTTGAAATATTTTAATATCTTCGAATTTTAAAAGTAGGCTGCCGGAGAAAAATTTCCAAATCAAAAATCATCTTCAACTGAAACTGTTTTCATCGAAAATCTTCGAAATCTATGGATGGATCAAAAATGTTTCACATGATCAATGTGGTCGGTAAAAATATTGTAAATGAGTGGGGCTAACCCTCGCGTCGTTGAATTAAAGACAGCGATCCGCCTTCACTTAATAACGGCCGATAAGGGAGGCGAACGAGGGGAATTAGTAAAAGACGACGAAAGTATCGCGATCACGGTAAATTTGACCCGAACGTCTCTATTATCGTCCCTATCAGCCCCTATTTGGGGGTAGATATGGAAGGTGGCTAACGGCTCCGCGTGGCTCTCGCCCTTACCGAAGATCACACACCATTTCGCCTCCAACACTGCCAGGAAATTGGATTTTGATTTTTTGCCTGGTTGTTCGCATTTCAGATAAATTGAGTCTAGTCATTCGACGCTATTATGCGAGATTATAAAATATCGAGCATCACTTATATCGGATTTAAAGCATCGACAGTAAAGCGACGACAGTTAATTGTTTTCAGAGAAAATAAAACAACTCAAATTACGTTAGTGGTGATGGTCTTTAGTCAAGTACTGTACTGTTTTCAAAATGAAATAAAAAAATGTTGATGCTGGTGGTTTCTTTGGTGACCAAAGAATTAAGAAGACTTATCTTTTGTGATTGAGTTCTTTTGTTGATTAAATAACTCTTTAGTGATTAAAATCGATAAGATTGACTAAATATTTACAAATAAGTTCACTCGGTGGTGGGGGATCAATCAATTTTGTTTGGCGAATAATCAAGAAGTTTCATCATTCATAGCTACGAAATTTCCCTTTGATGATTTAAGATGGTTCATCGACCAGTTGCTTTTCTACAGATTCTCTTTAAATTTTTATCAGATATTAACAACAATGTGACTCATGCGCAGGCAAAATTAAAAGCCGAGATATTGAATGTAAAACTTACAATTTTTAACACATAAGGTATAGGCGTAGAATGCTTTTGATTTTAATTTATTGCGGTCACACCTTTCTATAGATTTTAATAAAAAATAAATACATTATGTACGACGATGTAGAGAATATATTGGTAAAATATAAGGATTTCTAACGTACCGTTTTCGCGTAACTCCAATCTGAAATTATACATCTTACGAAATTTCGATGCTTCATTGCCTACGTTAGGAAAACATCTTGAAGTAATGACAACATAGCAATTCCACTATTTCTTCCCAATCTCTTTAACTAAAGCTGCATTGCTGGAATATGTCTCAAAGCGAGCTGGAAACTGTAGCACAATCAATCAGCTCGTATAATCTACTGCAAAGCGGCTTGGAGATTTGGATTATTGTAGCCACGCGGACAATCTATCCTAAAAATCGAGTGGGGACACTCGAGTTGTTTTCAACATTACTACTTTTGCAAAATTTATTTTTGGAAAAATGTTTGACTTTTTAAAGTTCGACGTTTTGAAAATTTCGACTTCCTTTTTCAAAATTTCGTTTTTTAAAAAACCTTTCCTTTTGAAATTCTAGATTTTTTTTTGGTGGAACGGACTGGTCCTTGGTTATTTTCAAAAACTGAAACACAAATCTCATGAAGAATGTTCAGTAAAATTTCCTAAAAATCCAAATTTTCGAAAAGCCCAAAGTTCTAATAAGTCAAAATTACCAAAAATTTCGAAATTTTTCTTAGTTAAGACTTTGAAAAAAATTAACTAATCACAAATATTAAAAAGAAATTCAATTAAAAAATGTCGAAGTTTTTTTTTTAAAGTTAAGATTTTCAAAAAAAGCCAAAATATTAAAAAATCGACATTTTGAAAAAAATTCAAATTTTCGAAATAAATCAAAAATTTTAAAATGCAACGAAATGTTTGCAAAATATCCGAAATTTTAACAAGATTCGGTTTAAAAAAACCGATATTATTAGATAAAGGCGAAAAAACCGATATTATTAGATAAAGGCGAAATTTTAATGGAACGGACTGGTCCTTGGTTATCTTCAAAAATTGAAACACAGAACTTGTCCCCTCAAACCAAGAAAGATTAAAAACACAGCAGAGGTTGCTCTAACGCGTTTCGACAGCCAAGCTGTCATCTTCAGAGAGAAACTACTCTACGTTTCTCTCTGAAGATGACAGCTTGGCTGTCGAAACACGTTAGAGTAACCTCTGTTGTGTTTTTTAATCTTTCTTGGTTTCAGGGGACAAGTTCTGTGTTTCAATTTGCGAAATATTAAAGAAAGTGAAAATTTTAAAGGTCAAAATTCTGAAAAACGACGCAAGTTCGAAGCATTTCTAAATTTTCACAGAAAATTAAGATTTAAAGATCAAACGTTTAAAAAATAATGTCAACATTTTGAAAAGATTTAAAGGATTTTGATAAAATGAAGAAAATTTCAACGTTTATAAAAGATGAAATTTTGAATAATAATTTGAATTTCAAAAATAATTAAAATTTTAAAGAAATATGAAAATTTTTTTAAAATGAAGCATCTTTTGGTTAAATTTTCAAAAAAATCCGAAACTTTCGAAGAGCCCAAATATTGAAGGAAACTGAAAATTATCAAAAAATTCTAAACTTTTAGAAAAAGTAGAAAAGTAAAAATGTTAAAAAACAGAAACTTTTGGTTACTTAAAATTTAAAAATAAAATAAATGCTATTTTTCTAAACAGTTAAAATTGTTGATTTAATATTTTTAAAAGGATTGGAATTTAAAAAAATCGCAGCGAAAGTGTCAAATAAATTCGAAATTTTGCAAAATAGTCTAAAATGTCAAAACGAGTCGGCAGTTTAAGAAAATGTCTCGGTTTAAACAATTCCAAATTTTCGAATAAAGTCGAAATTGTTAATTATTTAAAAAAATTCCAGTGTTTTCAAAAAAGGTAGAAATTTTTGGAAAAGTCGAAATTTAAAAAACTTAAATTTTAAAAAACGCAATAGGAGCCTATAAATATCAAGAAAATGAACGTCATCTTCTTTCAAATCATGTAAAAATGTTGCGACTTTATGCATTTTATAGAGATTTTGGATCGTAAAATTAAAATCTGAAAAGGAAATTAATCTACGATTTTTCGTTTGGGAGATATGGGGCTTTAAAATATCGAAATTTTAAAAATTTCGAAAATACGTCAGAATATTTAGAAAAAATCCAAATTTGGTGATTTTTAAAATGTAGGGCTTTAAAATACTCAAATTTTGAAAATTTTGAAAATTTCAGAAATAAGTCACAATATTTAGAAAAAAATCCAAATTTGGGAATTTAATTTTAGTTTTGAAGTTTTAATTTTAGAAAACCTCAAGTTTTGAGTTGATTTTAAATTGTGGCGAAACATAATAAGATTTTGAGAAAATGGTCGAGGTTCGAAAAATATTTAAAATGTATTAAAAAATCGAGTTTTACTCGATCGAAATTATTGAGAAGTCGAAATTTAAATTAAAATGAAACTTAAAAAAAACTGAAATAATTTAGAAACATCAGATTTTTTAGTTAAATTTTCAAGCTTAAGGATAAAAACAACAAATCTGGAAGCCATTAGGATCCAAGCATTGGAATCTGCTCCACACAAAACAAGAAAAATATAGTTTTGCATTTTTCAAATATGAACATTTGAAAGCACCAGTAGCAGAGCTCTCGAAACGCAATAGAAGCCTAAAAATAACAAGAAAATGACCATCATCTTCCGAAGCATGTAAAAATTTTGTGAGTTTATGCATTTTTATAGGGATTTCAGGACGTAAAATTAAAATCTGAAAATGAAATTAAGCTACGATTTTTCGTTTGAGAGATATGGGGCTTTAAAACATCGAAATTTTAAAAATTTCAAAAATACGTCAGAATATTTAGAAAAAATCCAAATTTGGAGGTTTAATTTTAGTTTTAAAGTTTTAATTTTAGAAAACCTCAAGTTTCGAGTTGATGTTGAAATTTTGGGAAAAAATAATAGGATTTTGAGAAAATGATCGAGATTCGAAAAATATTTAAAATGTATTAAATAGTCGAGTTTTACTCGATCGAAATTACCGAAACGTCAAAATTTAAATTAAAATGGAAATTAAAAAAACTGAAATCATTTACAAAAATCAGAATTGTTAGCTGAATAATCAAGTTTTAAGGATAAAAAAAAACAAATCGGGAAGTCTTTACGATCCAAGGATCGATATCCGCTTCACTTAAAGCGAGAAACATATATTTTTGTATGAAAATACGAAAGCATTATTAGCAGAGCTCTCGAAACGCAATAGGAGCCTATAAATAACAAAAAAATGGCCGTCATCTTCTTTTACATCATGTAAAAATGTTGCAAGTTTATGCATTTCATAGGGATTTCAGATCATAAAATTCAAATCTGGAAAGGAAATTCAGCTACGACTTTTGGTTTGGAAGATATAAGACTTAAAAATATCGAAATTTTAAAATTTCGAAAATAAGTCAGAGTATTTAGAAAAAATCCAACTTTAAAAGTTTAATTTTTTGTATGATAAGGCGAAAACATTATTAGCAGAGCTCTCGAAACGCAATAGGTGCCTATAAATAACAAAAAAATGACCGTCATCTTCTTTCAAATCATATAAAAATGTTGTGAATTTATGCCTTTTATAGGAATTTCAGGTCGTAAAATTCAAATTTGAAGAGGAAATTGAGCTACGACTTTTCGTTTGGGATATATAAGGCTTTAAACTATCAAAATTTTAAAAATTTCGAAAATACGTCAGAATATTTAGAAAAATTCCAAATTTGGAGGTTTAATTTTAGTTTTGAAGTTTTAATTTTAGAAAACCTCAAGTTGCGAGTTGATGTTGAAATTTTGATGAGAAAATAATAGGATTTTGAGAAAATGATCGAGGGTTCGAAAAAGATTTTGAAAAACTGATCGAGGGTTCCAAAAATATTTTAAATGTATTAAAAAATCGAGACGTCGAAATTTAAATTAAAAAGGAAATTAAAATAAAAATTACGTAAGAATTTTGTGAGTTTATGCATTTTTATAGGGATTTTAGGACGTAAAATTAAAATCTGAAAAGGAAATTAAGCTACGATTTTTCGTTTGGGAGATATAGGGCTTTAAAATATCGAAATTTTAAAAATTTCGAAAATACGTCAGAATATTTAGAAAAAATCCAAATTTGGAGGTTTAATTTTAGTTTTGAAGTTTTAATTTTAGAAAACCTCAAGTTTCGAGTTGATGTTGAAATTTTGGGGAAAAAATAATAGGATTTTGAGAAAATGATCGAGGGTTCGAAAAAGATTTTGAGAAAATGATCGAGGGTTCGAAAAAGATTTTGAGAAAATGATCGAGGGTTCGAAAAATATTTGAAATATATTAAAACATCGAGTTTTACTGGATCGCAATTATCGACATTTAAATTAAAATGGAAATTCAAAAAATAACTGAAATAGTTTAGAAAAATCAGAATTTTTAGCTGAATGTCCAAATTTCAAAAATAAAAACAACAAATCGGGATGTCATTAGGAGCCAAGAATGGGAATCCGCTCCACCAAAACGAGGAACTATATTTTCGTATTTTTTAAATATGAAAAATTGAAAGCACTCTCGAAACGCAATAGGAGCCTAAAAATAACAAGAAAATGACCGTCATCTTCCAAATCATGTAAAAATTTTGTGAGTTTATGCATTTTTATAGGGGTTTCAGGACGTAAAATTAAAATCAGAAAAGGAAATTAAGCTACGATTTTTCGTTTGGGAGATATAGGGCTTTAAAATATCGAAATTTTAAAAATTTCGAAAATACGTCAGAATATTTAGAAAAAATCCAAATTTGGAGGTTTAATTTTAGTTTTGAAGTTTTAATTTTAGAAAACCTCAAGTTTCGAGTTGATGTTGAAATTTTGGGGAAAAAATAATAGGATTTTGAGAAAATGATCGAGGGTTCGAAAAAGATTTTGAGAAAATGATCGAGGGTTCGAAAAATATTTGAAATATATTAAAAAATCGAGTTTTACTGGATCGAAATTATCGACATTTAAATTAAAATGGAAATCAAAAAATAACTGACATAATTAAGAAAAATCAGAATTTTTAGATGAATGTCCAAA
This sequence comes from Dastarcus helophoroides, assembly GCA_028583605.1. Taxonomy (NCBI): domain Eukaryota; kingdom Metazoa; phylum Arthropoda; class Insecta; order Coleoptera; family Bothrideridae; genus Dastarcus; species Dastarcus helophoroides. Next base: position 25,380,299 of record CM053332.1, on the reverse strand, counting down.
TTTCAAAAATAAAAACAACAAATCGGGATGTCATTAGGAGCCAAGAATGGGAATCCGCTCCACCAAAACGAGGAACTATATTTTCGTATTTTTTAAATATGAAAAATTGAAAGCACTCTCGAAACGCAATAGGAGCCTAAAAATAACAAGAAAATGACCGTCATCTTCCAAATCATGTAAAAATGTTGTGAGTTCATGCATTTTTATAGGGATTTCAGGAGTAAAATTAAAATCTGAAAAGGAAATTAGGCTACGATTTCTCGTTTGGGAGATATAAGGCTTTAAAATATCGAAATTTTAAATATTTTGAGAATACGTCAGAATATTTAGAAAAAATTCAAATTTGGAGGTTTAATTTTAGTTTTAAAGTTTTAATTTTAGAAAACCTCAAGTTGCGAGTTGATGTTGAAATTTTGAGGAAAAAATAATAGGATTTTGAGAAAATGATCGAGGGTTTAAAAAAAATTTTGAGAAAATGGTCGAGGGTTCGAAAAATATTTAGAATGTATTAAAAAATCGAGTTTTACTCGATCGAAATTATCGAGACGTCGAAATTTAAATTAAAATGGAAATTCAAAAAAAAACTGACATAATTTAGAAAAATCAGAATTTTTAGCTGAATGTCCAAATTTTAAAAATAAAGAGAACAAATCGGGATGTCATTAGGATCCAAGAATGGGAATCTGCTCCACCAAAACAAAAAACTATATTTTCGTATTTTTTAAAAATGAAAAATTGAAAGTACTCTTAAAACGCAATAGGAGCCTAAAAATAACAAGAAAATGACCATCATCTTCCAAATCATATAAACATTTTGTGAGTTTGTATATTTTTCTAGGGATTTCAAGACGTAAAATTAAATCTGAAATGGAAATTAAGCTACGATTTTTCGTTTGGGAGATATAGGGCTTTAAAATATCGAAATTTTAAAAATTTCGAAAATACGTCAGAATATTTAAACAAAATCCAAATTAGGAGGTATAATTTTAGTTTTGAAGTTTTAATTTTAGGAAACCTCAAGTTTCGAGTTGATGTTGAAATTTTGGGGAAAAAATAATAGGATTTTGAGAAAATGATCGAGGGTTCGAAAAAGATTTTGAGAAAATGATCGAGGGTTCGAAAAAGATTTTGAGAAAATGATCGAGGGTTCGAAAAATATTTGAAATATATTAAAAAATCGAGTTTTACTGGATCGAAATTATCGACATTTAAATTAAAATGGAAATTCAAAAAATAACTGAAATAATTTAGAAAAATCAGAATTTTTAGCTGAATGTCCAAATTTCAAAAATAAAAACAACAAATCGGGATGTCATTAGGAGCCAAGAATGGGAATCCGCTCCACCAAAACGAGGAACTATATTTTCGTATTTTTTAAATATGAAAAATTGAAAGCACTCTCGAAACGCAATAGGAGCCTAAAAATAACAAGAAAATGACCGTCGTCTTCCAAATCATGTAAAAATTTTTTGAGTTTATGCATTTTTATAGGGATTTCAGGACGTAAAATTAAAATCTGAAAAGGGAATTAAGCTACTACTTTTCGTTTGGGAGATATAAGCAGGGCTTCGAACCGTTATTTTTTTCATTCCGGTTTTCGGTTTTCGTTCCAGCAAAAAATTTAAATCGGTTCAGTTCCGGTTTTTGTTTCGACAAAAATAACGCTTTTTCCGGTTTTCGGTTTTCGGTTCAGTTCCAAGGGACTCATTTTTTTGATCTTTTAAATGTTTTTCGAATTAAAAATTGATATTCGAGCATAATTTAGAAAATGTTCTGTCTTCTTTTTTTCTTTAACATGTAACTACTCTGACTTGGCCTTAAATTTAAGGAAAATATTTTTTATTTTTCAAGTAAAAAAATTTCAAGCTATAACCCTGAATTTTGAGTTCAATTTGAGTTCAAATTTCAAGAAAAACTTAAACTTAATAAAAAACTAAATCGGAATTTCGGGTTTAGAAATTTTAAATTTAAATTGTAAACTCTTATTGATCGAAAACATTACCATTATTGATTTTATTTAACATTTCTCAGTTAAATATTTTCAAATTGGGTTGCAGAATTGTTAAATTTAAATTTAAACTCGGAATTGTCATAAAAATCTTAAATTATATACCCAAGAGTTAAAAAGTTCTAGAATATACAAAATTTGGCGATTAAAATAGAAAATTTTAGAGACTTTTCTTTCATAATTTTGGTTTTCTGGCAAAGATTTGACTTTGATTTGCTTTTTCTAACAAAATTGATTTTTGCTGTTTTGACTTTGTTTCTTTGAACTTTGGATTAAAAAGATCAAATGAAAAAATAAATGAAAATGAAAAAGACCAATAAATATAAAATGAAAAGTTTAAATTGAGATTTTGATGAAACAGTCAAAAATTCAAAATAAAAATTACACAATTTAACAGAAGGATTTTCAAAATTTGTACCTTAATTTAAAAATGTTGATCTCAAACCCAAATATTCGATTTTTTTCTCGAAATGTTGCTTAAAACTTAAACATTTCTATAAAAAAGTAAAATTTTTCAGACAATTTTGGTTAGTGTATTTACCTATTTTCGATATTTTAACTTTTTTCTTTTGAAATTTTAAATTTAAATTTGTATGTACTTTTGACTATTATTTTTTACTCTAAAATTTCAACTTTAAATAAAATTTAGTCTTTCTCTATCGAGTATAACCTTTTCTATCGACATGTTGATTTTTATTTTTAACTTTTTGTTTAAGTTTGGAAGTTTCGAGTTTTAGCTTGAAACTCTAGAATTTCTAGGACTTGATATTGTGAAATTATTTTGAAAAATTGTTAATCATAAATTTAGTTAGTTTTTCTCAAAATTCAGACGTTTTCCAATAATGTGAATTTTTTTCTTGAAATTTGGATATTCTTTCGAGATTTTGAATTAAAATTGAAACTAAAAAATAACAAAATATTTAAATTCAAATTAGTATTTTGGCATTTGAAATCTAATTTCTGCCAATATTTTTAGCAAAAATTCGAAATTTTTATTTTAAATGTATATTTTAAGCGTCAAAATAAAGAATCCACAAACAAATGTAATTTCAATTATTTCTAAACTTTAATTTTCTACAAAAAAATTGAAATTTCAAGATCAACGACAACTTTTCTGGAAAAAAAACGCGAACTTCAATTTTAAAGACGAACTTATAAGAAAAATTGTAGCTGTAGCTAAAGATTTTGTGAAGAGATTTAGCATTTTGAGAATCGATTTTTGACACAAAATTTCAGGAAGCAAAGAGCCGAGTTTATACCAGAAGTTTCGCGAAAACAATTAATATTTTTAAAAAACGCACAAATTTGATGACTAAGTTCTAAACAATCTGAAAAAAAGTCGCAATTTCGATGCTAATGTCGTAATCTTGAGAAACAAAATCAAAGTTTTCACAATAAAATTTACTATTTTAGCGTAAACAAAATCGTTGGAAGTTTAAATTAAACATTTTCTAAGAGGTCACCATTTAAAGTTCCAATTTCACCAATTGCAAGATCCCACCTTTAAACTGGAATATAATATTGTAATTTTCCCTGAAATTGTGAATCAAAATTTAAAAATTTCAAGATTAATTTTAAAATAGCGAGATTTTATTGAAAGTTTTAAGGAAAAAAAATCATATTTTGGAATTTTAGGAAGTTTTAGAAAGTCACAAGGATTTAATTTTGAGATTCCGAAAAAAAATTAAATATTAAAAAAGTGGAGTTTGAAATAATAAATAGACAAAAAATCGAAAAATTGACTAATAACTTCAAAAAGAAAGATATCAAATTAGAAAAGAAAAATCGAAGTTTAAGAAAAGAAGTAAATTTTAAGTTTTTTACAAAAAGTTCAAATTTCCAGAAAAACTCTAACTTGCAAATAAAATCGTAAAAAAGCCCATTTTCCCTGAATGAAAAACACTCTTCTGCTTTATTTTAAAATTACGACGAAGGATATTTTTTATTTTAAACTCGAAATTTTAAGAGAAGAAAAGAAATATTTCGAGTAATATTCAGATAAAAGTCAAAATTTCAAGAAAATCTCGAAAATTTCGTAAAAAGATTCATGTTAAAACTGAAAATTTTAATTTGACTTAAAATTTTAAGAATAAAGTCAACACTTTTTAGAAACTGTGGAAATTGTTAGTTTCTAATCTAATTTTTAAACAGAAATGATAAACTGAAAGTAAAGTCTTAATTTTGAAATCAAAGTTGCACGAATTTGTGTAAAATTTTAAAAAAGAAATTGAAATTTCTAAGAAAAAATTCCTCACTTAAGAGAAAAATGAAAACTGTTTTAAGTGCATAAATTCAACGAACCGAAATAAACCTATATTTTTTCCGGTTTCGTTCCGGTTTTCGTTCCGACGAAAATTACGGTTTTATTCGGTTTTTGGTTCAGTTCCGATTCGAAGCACTGAATATAAGGCTTTAAAATATCGAAGTTTTGAATCTTTCAAAAATAAGTCAGAATATTTGGAAAAAAATCAAATTTGGAAGTTTAATTTTAGTTTTGAACTTTTAGTTTTAGAAAAACTCGAATTTCGAGTTGAGGTTGAAATTTTGTGCAAAAAATAATAGTATTTTAAGAAAATGATTGAAATTCGAAAAATATTTAAAATGTATCAAAAAATCGAGTTTTACTCAATCGAAATCGAGAAGTCGAGATTTAAATTAAAATTGAAACTAAAAAATAGACAGTAATAATTTGGAAAAATCAGAATTTTTAGCTGAATGTCCAAATTTTAAAAATAAAAACAACAAATCGAGACGTCATTAGCCTCCAAGAATGGGAATCCGCTTTACCAAAACGAGAAACTATATTTTCGTATTTTTTAAATATTAAAATTTGAAACCACTCTTGAAACGCAATAGGAGCCTAAAAAATGCAAGAAAATGACCATCATCTTTCAAATTACGTAAGAATTTTGTGAGTTTATGCATTTTTGTAGGAATTTCAGGACGTAAAATTAAACTGAAAAGGAAATTAAGCTAAGATTTTTCGTTTGGGAGAAATAATTCAGAATATTTAGAAAAAATCCAAATTTGGAGGTTTAATTTTAGTTTTGAAGTTTTAATTTTAGAAAACCTCAAGTTTCGAGTTGATGTTGAAATTTTGGGGAAAAAATAATAGAATTTTGTGAAAATGATCGAGAGTTCGAAAAAGATTTTGAAAAAATGATCGAGGGTTCCAAAAATATTTTAAATGTATTAAAAAATCGAGACGTCGAAATTTAAATTAAAAAGGAAATAAAAATAAAAATTGACATACTTTGGAAAAATCAGAATTTTTAGCTGTAGGTCCAAATTTTAAAAATAAAAACAACAAATTGGGATGTCATTTGGATCTGAGAATGGGAATCCGCTCCACCAAAACGAGAAACTATATTTTCGTATTTTTTAAATATGAAAAACTGAAAGCACTCTGGAAACGCAGTAGGAGCCTAAAAATAACAAGAATATGACCGTCATCTTCCAAATCATGTAAACATTTTTTGAGTTTATGCTTTTTTATAGGGATTTCAGGACGTAAAATTAAAATCTGAAAGGGAAATTAAGCTACGATTTTTCGTTTGGGAGATATAGGGCTTTAAAATATCGAAATTTTAAAAATTTCGAAAATACGTCAGAATATTTAGAAAAAATCCAAATTTGGAGGTTTAATTTTAGTTTTGAAGTTTTAATTTTAGGAAACCTCAAGTTTCGAGTTGATGTTGAAATTTTGGGAAAAAATAATAGGATTTTGAGAAAATGATCGAGAATTCGAAAAAGATTTTGGGAAAATGATCGAAGGTTCGAAATAGATTTTGAGAAAATGATCGAGGGTTCGAAAAATATTTGAAATGTATTAAAAAATCGAGTTTTACTGGATTGAAATTATCGACATTTAAATTAAAATGGAAATCAAAAAATAACTGACATAATTAAGAAAAATCAGAATTTTTAGATGAATGTCCAAATTTTAAAAATAAAAAGAACAAATCGGGATGTCATTAGGATCCAAGAATGGGAATCCCCTCCACCAAAACGAGGAACTATATTTTCGTATTTTTTAAATATGAAAAATTGAAAGCACTCTCGAAACGCAACAGGAGCCTAAAAATAACAAGGAAATGACTGTCATCTTTCAAATCATGTACACATTTTGTGAGTTTATACACTTTTGTAGGGATTTCAGAACGTAAAATTAAAATCTGAAAAGGAAATTGAGCTACGACTTTTCGTTTGGCAGATATAAGACTTAAAAATATTGAAATTTCAAAAATTTCAAAATATCGAAATTTCGAAAATTTCAAAATATCGAAATTTCGAAAATTTCAAAATATCGAAATTTCGAAAATTTCAAAATATCGAAATTTCGAAAATTTCAAAATATCGAAATTTCGAAAATTTGAAAACTTTGAAATTTTCACTACTAACGTCAAAACTCAAAAGTAATCGAATAGCACTTAAACCACCCCATCATATAAATTTTGACAAGTAGAATCCGAATTTAAAAGGGAGATTGAGCTAGGACTTTTCGTGATAAAATTTTAATAAAAAAGTGGCAATTTCAAAGGAACGTAATTTATAAAAAAATCAAGTTTGAATTCGAAATACCCAAGATAAATCCGTATTTCGCAATTAGGGCAGTAATTTCGAAAAAAGTCTAGAAATGAGTTTCGAAATCAAATTTTGAAAAAAAAAATGAGGAACGAAAATTCTGCTTGGGCGGGTAATTTCTAGAAAAAGTCAAAACTTTGAAAAAATGCGAGGATAAAAATTAGGTAAAATAAAAATTAAAGCAGAATTGAATTTAGGAAACTAATTTTGGAAACGAGTTAACATTTTTAGAAAAAGTGTGGTTGAAAACACTTTTGGTCAAATGAAAAATGGAAAATGAACAGTGTATTTTGAAAACCAAGTGAAACTTTAGAGAAAATGTTTGACGCTAAAAAAATTGGCGATATTTTAATTAAACTATTTCGAAAATTGAAACACAGAACTCTTCAAAAGGATAAAATTTTCCAAAATAAAAATCAAAGCTCTTAGGTCGAAATTTTTATTAATTGGAATTTTCCAAATAGAATTTTAAAAATACAAAAATTTTAAAAACGATCGAAATTTTTAAAAAAGATAAAAAAACTCTCTAAAAATTAGAATTTCTCCAATAAAGTCGAAAAAATTAACAAGAAAGTGTAAATTTTTTAAATAGTCAATATTTTGAAGAACAAACTTTCGAAAAAGTTCAAATTCAGGGAAAAACAAGAAGTTTTAAAAATAAAATAGATAAAAATGTCAAAGTTTCGATAAAGTCAAATTTTCAAGTCAAAATTTTGAAAAAGTCGAAATTTTGAATTATCTACGATTTCAAATAAAAGTTTACATTTTCAAAGACCGAAATTTAAAAAAAGGACAAAATTTCTGAAATCGGAATTTTCAAAAAAGTCGAACTTCTTCAAAAAATGTTGAGGAATAGTCAAAAATTATTTCCAGAAAAAGTCAACATCTTGAAAAATTCGAACTGAAAAACTATTGAAATACAGAACTTATCCCCTGAAACCAAGAAAGATTAAAAAACACAACAAAGGTTACTGGCTAACGCGTTTCAGGGGACAAGTTCTGTGTTTCAATTTTTGAAGATAACCAAGGACCAGTCCGTTCCATCAAATCAAAATTAAACTATTTCGAAAAATGAAAGTTAAATTCCCGAAAGTAGTCAAAATGTTGGGTTCACGATTTAGGAAAAATAATTGTTAATTGAAACTTGAATTTTTAGGAAAAGAGACGAAGCTTCAAAAAAGATTTGACTGAAAAACGTCGTCTAACAAAATGTAATTTGGTACCAAAGGATTTTTTCTAGAAAAATTTGATAAGGGGAAGCGGCTGCGATAATGAAGCAAACAAGCGCTTCAGAAATTTCCGCTAACGATAAGTTGTTGGTTCCTTCTAGAACCCGGAACGGGATCTATAAATAGACGGTCCGGTCGATTTTCCCTCAGTTAAACAGTCAATGAATAAGTTAGTTAATTAAATAGTGTTAGTGAGGTAGTTAGTTGAATTACAATTGTAGAGTTCCGAGTTCATAAAGTGGTTACAATTCACGAAGTGTTAATCATTCGAACCGATAACGCGCAACAGTATTTACAAAGTTTCTACAAAAATCGTAATTCTGGGATTGTTGGGTTAAATCGTTACCCGCTGAAGTCGTTGGGAATAACAAGTGTACATAAATGACATTTTTCAGTAAAATGTCATATCATTTTCGAATGAGTGGAGTGAATTGGTGACATGACGTGAAAAGTAGGATTAGCTCCCAGATACTTTCGCATTCACTTCGTAATGAATGACTTTGAGTCAACAAATGATGAATTCAGCTCGTTACGAACCAACAAAGAAAAATAATTCTTATCTATGATATCCGTCAAAGGAATAAAGCGGGGATTATAATGCAGCCAATTGTTAAAGCTACAACAAACAAAATTGATCTAAATGTGCGATCTAAACATGATCGTCCCCTTGTGAGGGTTGCAAACGTTCAATTATTGGCGTTATCGCCCCCTTTTTTTTGACGCCCGTATCGCAAACCGCCTTTCCATTTAAACCCCCGAACGCACCGTAATACTCTGGTAATACTTGGACTAACTACCGGGCACCCAATTTGAGCTCAGTCGGGCGTAATTGCGATATATTTGAATTTTTGGACGACACTGGTAACGAGTCACCTCGCGGTAGATCGCACGCGTTCTCGTCCCGTTTGAAAACGTCCCTAACGTTGGACTATTCTGACGCTGTGAAAAACAATGCAGTATCACAAAACTTTATTTTTTTACGTCGTCCTACTCTAACATCATTTCAGTGCTTACCTTGCGGAAGTTCGTAGAGGTTTTCGTCACCCCTGATGATGGATAACACTCTGATTAAAAAAAACAGCAAAGTGTCATAAAACTGAGTATTTATTTTTTTACATCGTCCTACTCTAACATCATTTCAGTGCTTTCCTTGGGGAAGATCGTAGACGTTTTCGTCACCCCTGATGATGGATAACACTCGGATTAAAAAAAAACAGCAAAGTGTCATAAAACTGAGTTTTTATTTTTTTTTACATCGTCTTACTCTAACATCATTCCAGTGTAATACTAAATGGACACTTAAATTCGATACAGTAACACATATTTTACAGTAATTAAGTAATCTAACAATATACATAGAAAATTTACAGGTATTTACAGCCTTTTTACAACATTATATACATTTTTTATTTCTACAACAAAGTTAAATGCGATAAGAGAAATACCAAAATTAATTGGTTCCGAAGCTGCTCGTTTAAGTGCGACCTCATTTTCAATTCGAGATAACCCCCATAATAATTTATAGCTTAGATAATAGAAATTAATTTGTTTTAAAATAAATACTGAAACAGTAAATTGAAAATGGACATTAGATCATAATTATAATTAGACCGTCAATAAACAAATAATAAACAACAATGTACATTTCTCGGTATTTAATTATCTGCATTTGCAACATACTATAACTCCAAATTAATCACTCTCTTTCATAAACTCGTAAAATGTATACAATCGACCCCAAAAGTTACTTTACTTCGTCATCTGTCACGTTCTACCACCACATAAAACGTCTGCAACCCCAAAAATTCACCACATCAGGTGGCAAAATAGGAAGCGTATTTAAAAAAAAAGGTCATACATTAATTTTAAACCCCGCATCCCCATGTAAAAATAACCAAGGCGATGGCCATAGTTTCTCTATAGACCAATAGATGGTAGTACTAAAGAGTCACTCGCTTGACGCCTGTGAATGTTTTAGTACTTACTTGTCGGAACATTTATTAGCATTCGAGTTGGATATACCAAACTGACGAGATCTAACAAGATCGAAACCGGTATTTGGTTTCCAAACTTCGAATCTAATAAATGTTCAAACCTATTGGTCTGTGCATTATAGAATCCTTGTCTTCTGGGAACTCTCCTAGAGAGCAACCTCTTCGCTAGGTGGCAGTGTTTCAACTGTTAGTAGTTCAGCAGCTACCTATGATTCACTATACAAGCTTGGAGAGCTGCATGAATTTGTAGTCTAGGTTGCATTCTTCTTGCATTTTAATGACATTGCAAAAGTAAACTAATTTCGAAAGTAAATTAAGTTTAGAATAATGTGAAGAAAAATACGGAAGCAGAAACATTTTCTTTTTAATTCAATAATAATATTGTTTTAAAATGATTCAGTGTTTTAAAATGATTCAGTGTTTTAAAGTAGTTCAAGGGCAGTAATCCTAGCAAAAATTTTTTAGAAACGCATAAGTGGAACGTACTGCCACCAACACTGGATTCTTAGCATAGATTGTCTTCGTGGATACAATAACAAATCCCCAAGCCGCTTGCGGTAGATTTTCTAACTGCTGCGCTTATGCGATAAGATTTCAGACAGTGGGGCACCCAAGAAGACAGCTTTGGGGACTTAAGCCCCCCCTCGAGTCTATCTGACATCGTATATAAATAAAAATGAAATAAATAAACAAAAAAATAAACAAAATATAAGAAAATCAAACACTTCACATATTTAATGTTCAAATTTCGATAAAGAATCAGATATTCCAGAAAAAATTCGAACTTTTGGAAATAAAAATTCAATTCAATGTTTTCCTAGTTTGGATCGAAGTTATTTTAAGTTTAAATTTAGATGTTTGTGTTTTCAATTTTCTTGGAAATTCTGACCATTTTCTTAATTTGTAAAGTGGCAATTTCCAAGGTACGTAATTTCTAAAAAAATCAAGTTTGAATTCGAAATACCCAAGATAAATCTGGATTTCGCAATTAGGGCAGTAATTTCCAAAAAAAGTCTAGAAATGACTTTTGAAATCAAATTTAAAAAAAAATAAGGAATGAAAATTCTGCTTTGGCAGGTAATTTCCAGAAAAAGTTAAAACTTTAAAAAACTGCGAGGTTAAAAATTAAGTAAAACAAAAATTAAAGCAGAATTGAATTTAGGAAACTAATTTTGGAAACGAGTCAACATTTTTAGAAAAAGTGTGGCTGAAAACACTTTTGGTCAAATGGAAAATGAACAGTGTATTTTGAAAAATAAGTGGACTTTAAGGGAAATGTTTGAAACTAAAAAAGATTGCGTTATTTTGATTAAACTATTTCGAAAAATGGAAGTTAAATTCCTGAAAGGAGTCAACATTTTGGGTTCACGATAGAAACTTTAGGAAAAATAAAATTCGAACTTTTTGAAATAAAAATTCAATTCAATGTTTTCCCATTTTGGATCGAAGTTATTTTAAGTTTAAATTTAGATGTTTGTCGTTTCAATTTTCTTGGAAATTCTGACCACTTTCTTAATTTGTAAAGTATCAATTTCCAAGGAACGTAATTTCTAAAAAAATCAAGTTTGAATTCGAAATACCCGAGATAAATCTGCATTTCGCAATTAGGGCAGTAATTTCCAAAAAAAATCTAGAAATGACTTTTGAAATCAAATTTTGAAAAAAAAATAAGGAACGATAATTCTGCTTTGGCAGGTAATTTCTAGAAAAAGTCAAAACTTTAAAAAACTGCGACGTTAAAAATTAAGTAAAACAAAAATTAAAGCAGAATTGAATTTAGGAAACTAATTTTGGAAACGAGTCAACATTTTTAGAAAAAGTGTGGCTGAAAACACTTTTGGTCAAATGGAAAATGAACAGTGTATTTTGAAAAATAAGTGGAACTTTAAGGGAAATGTTTGAAACTAAAAAAGATTGCGTTATTTTGATTAAACTATTTCGAAAAATGGAAGTTAAATTTCTGAAAGGAGTCAACATTTTGGGTTCACGATAGAAACTTTAGGAAAAATAAAATTCGAACTTTTTGAAATAAAAATACAATTCAATGTTTTCCCATTTTGGATCGAAGTTATTTTAAGTTTAAATTTAGATGTTTGTGTTTTCAATTTTCTTGGAAATTCTGACCATTTTCTTAATTTGGACATTTATGGAAATTTTAATTCATTTAAAACGTCCACTGTTCTCGAGATTTCTTTAAAAATTTCAACCCCTTTTGAATATTTTGACCTTTTCTTGAAAATTTTGACTTCTATTGACGACTCACTACTTTTTTTTGAAAAATTCGATTCGAAAATTCAGACTTTTTAAAGGATTTTTGATTTTTTTTTCATTTGCACTTTCTTTTTTATTCAATATTTTGACTTCTCTAAATTTTTACTCGTCTTTGAAAATATCGACGTTTTCCCGAAAATTTAATTTGATTTGAAAAAATTTAACTTTTTTTGATAATTCCCATTTAGTTTAGGTTTTCAACATTTTAAAATATCTAATATAATATCGACTTTGTCGACATAAATAAGGGGAATTCAAAGATGTCGATTTTAAACTAGAAATCTAACCTTTTTTCCGGAGAATTCGACTGGTCGCAAAATTTCGACTTTAATCCCAACTAAATATTTGATAAATTTGGAGCTGTTCCTCGAAATGTCAAGTTTCGACGTTTCGACGTTTCGACGTTTCGGCGTTTTGGCGTTTTGGCGTTTTGGCGTTTCGAGTTTCGAGTTTCGACGTTTGAGTTTAAAAGCGAAACTTTCGAGAAAGAAACGAAATTTAATACATCACGAAATTTTGATGCTTCAGTATGCACGTAAGGGAAACATCTTGAGTAATGGTAATATAATAGCTCCACTACTTTCAGAATGCTTTTTTACCGATTTTCGATTCGAAAATGAAAAGTGATGTCAATGTTTCGTTGTTAATTTCAAATTTCAGATTTTTTCTCTAAATTTTCATTTAATTCTCGATATTTACACTTTTTGGGGAAATTTTATTTGTTTATGGGAAATATGGAATCAATACTTCAAATATTGTCAAGTTTATTTTATTATTTATTTATTATTACTATTATTATTATTTATTTTATAGAAATTTTTATTTTATAAATTCCAAGTTTATCTCATAATTCAGAGTTTTTCAGCCTGAAACGTTTACTGTTTTTTCTCAAAATTTCCAGCTTGGGCACAGATTTTTTTAAGAAAGATGAAACTCGAAATTTGCCTTACCATCAAAAATGAGGAGAACCGTAAACATTTGGTATTACTCGAAATCTAAACTTTTCCCAAAAAATTCTACCTAACCTCAAAATTTCGACTTAATCTTATTTAAAATTTTATTGATTTTTTATTTATATAATTATTTCATGAAATTGGAGAAAATTTCCAGTTTTTTCTCGACATTTTGAGTTTTTTGTATTTTTTCGGTTCAAAAATGATACTTTTTCTCAGTTTCCTTTTTAAAATCAAATTTCTCCTTTTTTTGAAATTTCCATCGTTTTTGGGAAATTTGGACCTTTTTCTGGACCACTTTAAGTTGTGGGTGATTATAGGAGATAAAAATTCCGATTGATAATAAGATAATGAGAACTAATCAGGCGCTTCGCCTGCAACGAAATAAGATATCTTCGCCGTAATCGTTTGCATTCAATCAAATGCGATTGTTCTTAATACTCACTGATGCTTTTGGTGGTCAAAATCTCAATGAAAAAGAAAAGTTCATCAGTAATATTTTCGTTTTCCACTATAATTTTGTCTTCATGTGGCACATTTTTCCTATTTGGATACAATGGATCCATCGCAATCATCGCTTGGTGGTAAACATTCCAATGGAAAAGGAAAGTTCATCAGTAGTATTTTCTTTTTCCACTTTAATTTTGTCTTCATGTGGTACATTTTTCTAAGCTATTCATATTTAGATACAATGGATCCGCCTTAGTTATCATTTGGTGGTAAAAATTTTAATAAAAAAAGGAAAGTTCATCAGTAGTATTTTCTTTTTTCACTATAATTTAGTCTTCATGTGGTATATTTTTCAGAGCTGCATCTTATCTAGTCAATCAGTCCATCACATGGTGGTCAAAATATCAACGAAAAAGAAAAGTTCATCAGCAATACTTTCTTTTTCCATCATAATTTTGTCTTCATACGGCACATTTTTCCTATTTGGACACAATGGATCCATCGCAATCGTCGCTTGGTGGTAAAAATTCCAATGGAAAAGCAAAGTTCATCAGTAGTATTTTCTTTTTCCACTATAATTTTGTCTTCATGTGGTACATTTTCCTAAGCTATTTATATTTGGATACAATGGATCCGTCTTAGTTATCATTTGGTGGTAAAAATTTCAATGAAAAAGGAAAGTTCATCAGTAGTATTTTTTTTCCACTATAATTTTGTCTTCATGTGGTACATTTTTCAGAGCTGTATCTTATCTAGTCAATCAGTCCATCACATGGTGGTCAAAATATCAATGGAAAAGGAAAGTTCATCAGCAATATTTTCTTTTTCCACCATAATTTTGTCTTCATATGGCACATTTTTCCTATTTGGACACAATGGATCCATCGCAATCATCGCTTGGTGGTGAAAATTCCAATGGAAAAGCACATGGTGGTCAAAATATTAATAGAAAAGGAAAGTTTATCAGCAATATTTTCTTTTTCCACCATAATTTTGTCTTCATATGACACATTTTTCCTATTTGGACACAATGGATCCATCGCAATCGTCGCTTGGTGGTAAAAATTCTAATGGAAAAGAAAAGTTCATCAGTAGTATTTTCTTTTTTCACTATAATTTTGTCTTCATGTGGTACATTTTTCTAAGCTATTCATATTTGGATACAATGGATCCGTCTTAGTTATCATTTGGTGGTAAAAATTTCAATAAAAAAGAAAAATTCATCAGTAGTATTTTCTTTTTCCACTATAATTTTGTCTTCATGTGGTACATTTTTCAGAGCTGTATCTTATCTAGTCAATCAGTCCATCACATGGTGGTCAAAATATCAAAGAAAAAGAAAAGTTCATCAGCAATATTTTCTTTTTCCACCATAATTTTGTCTTCATATGGCACATTTTTCCTATTTGGACACAATGGATCCATCGCAATCATCGCTTGGTGGTGAAAATTCCAATGGAAAAGCACATGGTGGTCAAAATATCAATGGAAAAGGAAAGTTCATCAGCAATATTTTCTTTTTCCACCATAATTTTGTCTTCATATGGCACATTTTTCCTATTTGGACACAATGGATCCATCGCAATCGTCGCTTGGTGGTAAAAATTCCAATGGAAAAGGAAAGTTCATCAGTAGTATTTTCTTTTTCCACTATAATTTTGTCTTCATGTGGTACATTTTTCTAAGCTATTCATATTTGGATACAATGGATCCGTCTTAGTTATCATTTGGTGGTAAAAATTTCAATAAAAAAGAAAAATTCATCAGTAGTATTTTCTTTTTCCACTATAATTTTGTCTTCATGTGGTACATTTTTCAGAGCTGCATCTTATCTAGTCAATCAGTCCATCACATGGTGGTCAAAATATCAACGAAAAAAAAAAGTTCATCAGCAATACTTTCTTTTTCCATCATAATTTTGTCTTCATACGGCACATTTTTCCTATTTGGACACAATGGATCCATCGCAATCGTCGCTTGGTGGTAAAAATTCCAATGAAAAAGCAAAGTTCATCAGTAGTATTTTCTTTTTCCACTATAATTTTGTCTTCATGTGGTACATTTTCCTAAGCTATTCATATTTGGATACAATGGATCCGTCTTAGTTATCATTTGGTGGTAAAAATTTCAATAAAAAAGGAAACTTTATCAGTGGTATTTTCTTTTTTCACTATAGTTTTGTCTTCATGTGGTAAATTTTTCAGAGTTGCATCTTATCTAGTCAATCAGTCCATCACATGGTGGTCAAAATATCAACGAAAAAGAAAAGTTCATTAGCAATACTTTCTTTTTCCATCATAATTTTGTCTTCATACGGCACATTTTTCCTATTTGGACACAATGGATCCATCGCAATCGTCGCTTGGTGGTAAAAATTCCAATAAAAAAGCAAAGTATAGCAGTAGTATTTTATTTTTCCACTATAATTTTGTCTTCATTTTCCTAAGCTATTTATATTTGGATACAATGGATCCATCTTAGTTATCATTTGGTGGTAAAAATTTCAATAAAAAAGGAAAGTTCATCAGTAGTATTTTTGTTTTCCACTGTAATTTTGTCTTCATATGACATATTTTCCCTATTTGGACACAATGGATCCATCCAAATCATCGCTTGGTGGTGAAAATTTCAATGGAAAAGCACATAGTGGTCAAAATATCAATGGAAAAGAAAAGTTCATTAACAATATTTTCTTTTTCCACCATAATGTTGTCTTCATATGGCACATTTTTCCTATTTGGACACGATGGATCCATCGCAATCATCGCTTGGTAATAAAAATTCCAATGGGAAAGAAAAGTTCATCAGTAGTATTTTCTTTTTCCACTATAATTTTGTCTTCATGTGGTACGTTTTTCTAAGCTATTGATATTTGGGTACAATGGATCTGTCTTAGTTATCATTTGGTGGTAGAAATTTCAATAAAAAAGGAAAGTTCATCAGTAGCATATTCTTTTTCCACTATAATTTTGTCTTCATGTGGTACATTTTTCAGAGCTGTATCTTATCTAGTCAATCAGACCATCACATGGTGGTCAAAATATCGACGAAAAAGAAAAGTTCATCAGCAATATTTTCTTTTTCCATCATAATTTTGTCTTCATATGCCACATTTTTACCATTTGGACACAATGAATCCATCGCAATCGTCGCTTGGTGGTAAAAATTTCAATGAAAAAGGAAAGTTCATCAGTAGTATTTTCTTTTTCCACTATAATTTTGTCTTCATGTGGTACATTTTTCAGAGCTGTATCTTATCTAGTCAATCAGTCCATTACATGGTGGTGAAAATTTCAATAAAACAGGAAAGTTCATCACTAGTATTTTCTTTTTCCACTATAATTTTGTCTTCATCTGGTACATGTTTCCAAGCTATGATATCGATCCATCTTAGTAATTATTTGGTGATCAAAATTTAAATGAAAAGCGAAATTGGATCAGTAAGATTTTCTTTTTCCCTTATAATTTTACCGTCACTTTGTACCCAATATCAAGTTGTACATCATGGCATGGGTATGTCAAAAGACCAAAGAGTTGAACTGAACCTTCGTTTGAAGCAAAAAGTTTTCATTTTTTTTTGTGTATCACACACGCAAATGTTATTGGAATTCAAAATTTCTATAAACCAAAGCTCACAACAGTGGCGGATTATCATAAGGCAAACCAGTCTAGGACCAAAATCGGGACTGGACCCAAACTCGGTCTTCGATTGTTTTTTTTTTTTGGTTTTAAAACTCGAAATTAAGGGAAAAATTCGAATACTGACATTAAGATTAAAAATTTGAGATTTTTTTTCGAATTTTGACGGCATTCCCGAAATTTGGAGATCAAAGTCGAGATTTAAACTTTAATTTAAATTTTAAATCTACAATTTTATCTTTCTTATCAAGATTTTAAATTTAAACTCAAAATGTGCGGTCGAATTTAAAAAAAAAATCGAATCTCAAAATTTTGGGACCAAAGTTTGGCAAAAAATATCGAGAAACGAAAAAAGCTTTGAGGTTAAACTGAAAAAAATATCAACATTCTTAGAAGAAGAAAAACGTAATTTACGAAAAAACATTTCCAAAACAATTCAAATAATGTTAAAATTTTGAGACAAAATTCAAATTTCAAAAAAAATCGGTAAACAAATTCAGCGTCCAAATTTTGGTAAAAAAAATTTCGAAGTGAACGTAAAATAGTCAAAATTTTAAAAGGAAATCACGATTTAGTTAAAAAAGTCAACATTTCGAGAATTCAATTTTCTTTCGAAATTTTGAGTTTTTTTGTAATTTACGAAGAAAATTTTCGAAAATAATTCAAATAATGCCAAAATTTGAAAACAAAATTGAAATTTCAAAAAATATCTGGAAATTTTAAATTCGGATTCTAAATTTTGGTAAAAAAACATTTGAAGTGAACGTAAAACAATCAAAATTTTAAAACAAAATCACGTTTTATTTGAAGAAGTCAAAATTTCGAGAATTCGATTTTCTTTTGAAATTTTGAGTTTTTTTGTAATTTACGAAGAAAATTTTCGAAAATAATTCAAATAATGCCAAAATTTGAAGACAAAATTGAAATTTCAAAAAATATCTGGAAATTTTAAATTCAGAATCCAATTTTGGTAAAACAAATTTCGAAGTGAACGTAATACAGTCAAAATTTTAAAAGAAAATCACGAAATACTTAAAAAAAAGTCAAAATGTTTGGAATTCGATTTTCTTTCGAGATTTTGAGTTTTTACGAAGAAAATTTTCGAAGATAATTCAAATTTTGAAAATTTTCTTCGTAAATTACAAAAAAACTCAAAATCTCGAAAGAAAATCGAATTCTCGACATTTTGACTTTTTTAAATAAATCTTAATTTTCTTTCAAAATTTTGACTGTATTACGTTCACGAAAGGCGATAATTCGATAATTTTTGTAATTTCAACTTTTTCCTAAAATCGAAATTTCAGAAAAAGACCAATTTTGAGGAAAAAAACGATAATTCGATAATTTTCGAAATTTCAAGTTTTTTTTCGAAATTTGGATCTTTTTTTTTTGAAACTTCAACCTTTTCCAATTATTTTTTTAATTCGTTATTGTTTGTGAAAATTTTAACTTTTTTCTTCGAATTTCGTCTTCTCAAAATGTCTATTTTTTTTCGATATTTTAATCTTTTCCAAATATTTTTTAAATTCGTTATTGTTTATGAAAATTTTGACTTTTTTCTTTTAAATTTGTCTTCTGAAAATATCGATTTTTTTTTTCGAAATTTTAATCTTTTCCAAATATTTTTTAAATTCGTTATTGTTTGTAAAAATTTTAATTTTTTTTCTCCAAAATACGTCTTCGACTATTTTTTTCAAAGCTTGTCTTTTTATAAGCGATTATTCTCAAATTTCCATTTTTCCTCCGAAATTTCGCCTTTTTTCCTCAAAATTCGTCTTTTTCTGAAATTTCGACCAATTTTTTTCAAAATTCGTCTTCTTCGATTTTTTTTCAAAATTCAACTTTTTCCTAAAATCGAAATTTCAGAAAAAGACGAATTTTGAGAAAAAAAAACGACAATTTGATAATTTTCGAAATTTCAAATTTTTTTTCGAAATTTGAATCATTTTTTTTAAATTTCATTCTTTTCCAATTAGTTTTTTAATTGTTGCTTGTGAAAATTTTGACTTTTTTCTTCGAAATTCGTTTTCTCAAAATTTCGATTTTTTTTTCGAAATTTTAATCTTTTCCAAATATTTTTTATATTCGTTATTGTTTGTAAAAATTTTGATTTTTTTTTTCTTCAAAATCCGTCATCGATTATTTTTTTCAAAGCTTGTCTTTTTATAAGCGATTATTCTCAAATTTCCATTTTTCCTCCGAAATTTCGCCTTTTTTCCTCAAAATTCGTCATTTTCTGAAATTTCGACCAATTTTTTTCAAAATTCGTCTTCTTCGATTTTTTTCAAAATTCAACTTTTTCCTAAAATCGAAATTTCAGAAAAAGACGAATTTTGAGAAAAAAAACGACAATTCGATAATTTTCGAAATTTCAAGTTTTTTTTTTGAAATTTGAATCATTTTTTTTAAATTTCAATTTTTTCCAATTAGTTTTTTAATTGTTGTTTGTGAAAATTTTGACTTTTTTCTTCGAAATTCGTTTTCTCAAAATTTCGATTTTTTTTTCGAAATTTTAATATTTTTCAAATATTTTTTAAATTCGTTATTGTTTGTAAAAATTTTTATTTTTTTTTTCTGCAAAATCCGTCATCGATTATTTTTTTCAAAGCTTGTCTTTTTATAAGCGATTATTCTCAAATTTCCATTTTTCCTCCGAAATTTCGCCTTTTTTCCTCAAAATTCGTCTTTTTCTGAAATTTCGACCAATTTTTTTCAAAATTCGTCTTCTTTGATTTTTTTTCAAAATTCAACTTTTTCCTAAAACTGAAATTTCAGAAAAAGACCAATTTTGAGAAAAAAAACGACAATTCGATAATTTTCGAAATTTCAAGTTTTTTTTTTCGAAATTTGAATCATTTTTTTTAAATTTTGACTTTTTTCTTCGAAATTCGTTTTTTCAAAATTCAAAAGTTAAAAGTTCTAAGAATAATTTTAAGAAATTTTGGTAAAGATTTTTTCTAAAATTATATCAAAATTTAAATAAAGTAAAAATTGCTAGAGAATTTTTTTTGAAAATTATAAATTTTTTGATGACTTCCTCTGGAAATTGCAACGTTTTTCCAAAGTTCTAGAAATGTCGACTATTTTTCGAAATGATATTCTCGAAATTTTCCAAAGTTTGGCTCGTTTTCGAAATATCCACTTGAACATGGAAATTCGATCCTTCCAGTTTATGTAATTAAGGTAATTAAGTAAAAATATAGTCGTCAAAAGGTTTTCTGTTTTCTTTTTTTTGTCTGTCAATTTTTAAGATGATTATTGCCTCATCCTGACCTCCCCCCTTCTACTCAACGCCCATGGCTGCGATATATTGACGTAAATCTATCTATTTTTTAAGGTAATAAATAAATTCTTAGCGTAACTTTGAACATAAAATTATTTTGATTTAGTGGTCTAACAACGTCATTTGACGTGATAGGGCACAATTTCGCTACCTAACATATAGTTGGAGACTCGCTAGGCAGCTATAATATACAACTGACCACATCAACGAATTTGAACAAATCATCATTTTGCAGTCTGTACGAACTCTTTAAAATTGTGGATAGCAACTTTTATTGATACATCTAAACTAGTTTTATAAATGAGGAAGTATGTTTAATCGACAATGTCGCCATTTATCGCTATATTATTATTAATAATAATAATAATAATAATAATAATAATCTGATTCTTAATAAAACCAGAGACCAAACAAAACAAATTGATTCGCCAATTTTATAAATTGAAAATCTTCTTAACATTGCACAGTTTTTCCATGAAGGTGTGTCCCCTTAATTTGGAGTAGCATAGAAAAAAAATAGAAATTTCGAGCTTACAGTCCAAACCTTTCGACAAAAAATAAATAAAAATTGAAAATTTAAACTCGTTCATTATAAAATAACCTAAAATAAGAAAACGTTTTGTTCTAGCCCCACATTAATCGACGACCAAGTGTCCAAGTGTCCAAGTACCAAGTGTCAGTTTAGCTGGCGAAACAGTTGCGTTACCTGTGTCTCCGTCAGCCTCAGAGAGCTGGAAAACTCCGCCCTTTCAGCTATACTAAGGTACTGCTTGTCCCTAAACTTCTTCTCTAGAGCTAACAGCTGTTGGGTGGTGAAAGGCGTCCTAGGCTTCCTATTTGGCTTGTGCTTCCTCAAGTTGCACTTCAACTTGGCAGGCTCCCCATTCGAGTCGACTGCAACAAAATAGACCTTATTACGTTTAATTGTCCACTAGGTATGTGCACCACGATCTCGTATTGTTAGCGCAGAAGGCGCGCAATCACTTCAACTCGACTAAATAGCCGTTGCGTTTATCATACAGATTGGTCGAGTTGGCATTCGAACATGGCCGGTCATTTCTATCGAAGGAAAATCTATTTTTTTGCCGCTTCTGTAGAAGGAAGCGCAATCAGACAACTTATCCTGAATTAAATCTAATAGTTTAGTGGAAGAGGTTGAAAATTGACGATCGTCGAGCGCATTCTATCGATTAATAAGAATGGTGGGGTTTTTTTTTCTGTGGCGGTTTTTCTGCTAAATTAAGCCACATTTTTCAATCGGAATTACGAAATTACGCGTAATTGCACAACTTACCATTTGATTTAAATTAATTTCGATTGGAATTTAAGTGCTGCTTCCTCGTGTTTCAAAAAAGTTTAATAGCTGCTCAACCTACTGGGAAGAATGCGAAAATTATTACCCTTCTTAACATTTGTCTGCGCTAGAGTGCGAGCGCACTTGCGGAATTTCCGCTATGTGGTTTTATTACGAGCAATCGCAATCATAATTTGTAATTAGAGATTTTTCAGACCACATATTTTGACGTAGTGGTACATTTTGAATCATAACTCAAAAACTATGAAAGACAGAATTACAAATAAATCGGTTTTAGATTGTCCAAACAAAGCGCTTTCATATGATACCCAACTTGACTATGTTCCCCCTATTTATATTTTGGCCCCCCACTAATAGAAATATTGATATTTTCAAAATTCTCGCACCAGGATAGATGCCAATAATTATATTTTACAACTCTGAGACATTTTAAGGTCATAACATTAGTTGTTTCGGAGATAATTAACATTAACGCGTGGATAAGGGCGCGCAAGCACGAGGACCCCACTTCTCCTTTTGGGGGGCAACATTTTAGAAATTGTAAAATATAGTCTTCTGATCAAATTTGTGTTACAGATTCCCGATTTGTTAACCAAATTGATCTACAATTTGCCTTTAGAAGCTAGAAGCTTACAAAATGATTGAAAACGTTTGGGCCCACTTAAGAATTTTTGCTGACTTTACTTTTAACCTAAAATTTTTAAAACTTGGCACGAAGGTAGCCAATGCATGTACAAGTTTACAAAAAATAATAAATATTTTTAGACAAGCCCCATAAAAAAATAATGTTATGATTAATTTGACCGAGTATTCATTGCGACGAATTGACATGGGCCCACAAGATAAATTTTCCTGAGCCTATTAATGATGCAAAATATTTAAAACTTGGCACAAGTGTAGCTAATGCTTGTACAAGTTTATGAAGAGTAATAAATAATTTCAAACAAGCCCCATAAAAAAATACTTTTATGGTAAATTTGACCGAGTGTTCATCGCGACGAATTGACATGAGCCCACAAAATAAAATTTCCTGAGCGTATTAATAATGCAACATATTTAAAACTTGGCACAAGTGTAGCCAATGCATGTATAAGTTTAAGAAAAATAATAAATAATTTCAGACAAGCCTCATAAAAAAATGATGTTATGGTTAATTTGATCGAGTGTTCCTCACGACGAATTGACAGGGGCCCACAATATAAATTTTCCTGAGCGTATTAATGATGCAAAATATTTAAAAATTAACACAAGCGTAGGCCAATGCATGTATAAGTTTACGAAAGATAATAAATAATTTCAGACAAGCCTCATAAAAAAATAATGTTATGGTTAATTTGACCAAGTATTCATCGCGACGAATGGACATGGGTCCACAAGATAAATTTTCCTGAGTGTACTAATAATTCAAAATTATTGAAACTTATCTCAATTGTAGCCAAGGGATATATAACGCTAGGAAAAAATTTGCCAGTGTAAATCGTTTCGTATAACAGAGTAACTCTATGCTGACATTACTCAGTGGTGTTTCCTTGAGCTGAAAGACGTGACCCCACAGAACAATCGCAACCATAATTTGTAATTAGAGATTTTTCAGATCACATATTTTGACATAATGATACATTTTGAATCATAACTCAAAAACTATGAAAGATAAAATTACAAATAAATCGGTTTTAGATTGTCCAAACAAAGTGCTTTCATATGATACCCAACTTGACTATGTTCCCCCTATTTATACTTCGGCCCCACCTTTTAAGGCACTAATAGAAACATTGATATTTTCAAAATTCGCACATCAAAATAGATGCAAATAATCAGATTTTACAACTGCGAGATTTTTGAGTCCATAACATTAGTTGTTTCGGAAATAGTTAACATTAACGCGCGGATAAGGGCACAGAAGCACGAGGACCCCACTTCTCCTTTTGAGGGACGAAATTTAAAAAATTGTAAAATATAGTCTTCTCATCAAATTTGTGATACAGATTCCCAATTTGTTAACCAAATCAATCTACAGTTGGCATTTAGAAGCTAGAAGCTTACAAAATGATTGAAAATGTTAGGGCCCACTTAACAATTTTTGCTGATTCTATTTTTAACCTAAATATTTGGAAATTGGCACAAACGTATCCAATGCATGTACAAGTTTACGAAAAATAATAAATAATTTTAGACGAGCCCCATAAACAAATAATTTTATGGTTAATTTGACCGAGTGTTCATCGCGACGAATTGACATGGGCCCACAAGATAAATTTTCCTGAGCGTATTAATGGTGCAAAATTTTTAAAACTTAGCACAAGCGTAGCCAATGCATGTACAAGTTTCGAAAAATAATAAATAATTTCAATCAAGCCCAATAAAAAAATAATTTTAAGGTTAATTTGACCAAGCGACGAATTGATATGGGCCCACAATATAAATTTTCCTGAGGGTATTAATTTAAAAATTGACACAAGCGTAGCCAATGCATGTATAAGTTTACGATAGATAATAAATAAGTTCAGACAAGCCTCATAAAAAAATAATGTTATGGTTAATTTGACCAAGTATACATCGCGACGAATACACAAGGGTCGACAAGATAAATTTTCCTGAGTGTACTAATAATTCAAAATTATTGAAACTTATCTCAATTGTAGCCAAGGAATATATAACGCTAGGAAAAAATTTGCCAGTGTAAATCGTTTCGTATAACAGAGTAACTCTATGCTGACATTACTCAGTGATGTTTCCTGGAGCTGAAAGACGTGACCCCTCAGAACAATCGCAACCATAATTTATAATTAGAGATTTTTCAGATCACATATTTTGACATAATGGTACATTTTGAATCATAACTCAAAAACTATGAAAGATAAAATTACAAATAAATCGGTTTTAGATTGTCCAAACGAAGTGCTTTCATATGATACCCAACTTGACTATGTTCCCCCTATTTATACTTTGGCCCCACCTTTTAAGACACTAATAGAAACATTGATATTTTCAAAATTCGCGCATCAAAGTAGATGCAAATAATGAGATTTTACAACTGCGAGATTTTTTGAGTCCATAACATTAGTTGTTTCGAAAATAGTTAACATTAACGCGCGGATAAGGGCACAGAAGCACGAGGACCCCACTTCTCCTTTTGAGGGACGAAATTTAAAAAATTGTAAAATATAGTCTTCTCATCAAATTTGTGATACAGATTCCCAATTTGTTAACCAAATCAATCTACAGTTGGCCTTTAGAAGCTAGAAACTTACAAAATGATTGAAAATGTTTGAGCCCACTTAATAATTTTTGCTGACTCTATTTTACATCTAAAATTTTTGAAACTTAGCACAAACGTAGCCAATGCATGTACAAGTTTACGAAAAATAATAAATATATTCAGATCAAGCCTCATAACAAAATACTTTTATGGTTAATTTGACCGAGTGTTCCTCGCGACTGAATTGACATGGGCCCACAATATAAAGTTTCCTGAGCGTATTAATGATGCAAATTATTTAAAACTTGGCACAAGCGTAGCCAATGCATGTACAAGTTTACGAAGAATAATAAATAATTTCAGACAAGCCCCATAAAAAATACTTTTATGGTTAATTTGACCGCGTGTTCACCGCGACGAATTGACATGAGCCCACAATTAAAATTTTCCTGACCTTATTAATGATGCAAAATATTTAAAACTTGACACGAGCGTAGCCAATACTTGTGCAAGTTTATAAAAAGTAATAAATAATTTCAGACAAGCCTCATAAAAAAATACTTTTATGGTTAATTTGACCGAGTGTTCATCGCGACGAATTGACATGGGCCCACAAGATAAATTTTCCTGAGCGTATTAATGATGCAAAATTTTTAAAACTTGGCACAATCGTAGTCAATGCATGTACAAGTTTCCGAAAAATAATAAATAATTTCAGACAAGCCCCATAAAAAAAATAATGTTATGGTTAATTTGACCGAGTGTTCATCGCGACGAATTAACATGGGTATCCACAAGATAATTTTTCCTGAGTGTACCAATGATTGAAAATTATTGAAACTCATACCAATTATAACCAAGAGATATATAACGCTAGGAAAAAATTTGCCAGTTTAAACCGTTTCGTATAACAGAGAAACTCTATGCTGACCTTGACCAATTACTCAGTGGTGTTTCCTTAAGCTGAGAAACGTGACCCCACAGAAACTTTTTTGTTGGGCTTACCAATGTCCCAAAAATTCTTTAAATTTATCAAAATTTTAGACAAGAGATGCACAAGACTAGAAAAAATTTGACGGATTCCAAACGCTTCATATAAAATAGTAGATGAAGGTGATCGATTCTTCGACGTTTGTTCTTTGAGTGAAACGATACAGCAACACAAAGTTTTTGTCAAGAGCACAATACAGGTCTATAAAATACCTCTCGTAATCTATTGGGAGAACTTTATTATGTATTAAAATAATACAAAGTGAAATGTGTTGAACGATAAGAAAATTTAAAAAAATTATTTATAATTCTCCAATAAATAACGTCGTGTTGAGGCTTGCGAATGGTTATAAAATGCAAATAATGTAACAGTCTCATAGCTAATTGCAAATAATGCAATAATTTAGTGCTATCTTAATATGCATCTACTTCAGACATTAGCTCGCACACCAGCACTGGCATTCTAGCGTTTAAAGTTTATTTGCACGTTGATAAATTTCTAAGCAAAGGTATTCTGGTATTTGAAGCTATTGGTAGCTTATAACAAAAGGTGTTGCAGCTTGTAACAAAAAGTGTTGTAGCTTATAGCAAATAGTGAAAGTAGCTTATAGCAAATAGTGATAGTAGCTTACAGCAAATAGTGTTAGTAGCTTATAGCAAAAAATGTTAGCATAACATCGTTAATTACCAGTAGTCGAGCTATTGATGGTACCTAACACTTCTAGCAGTGTCGAGGCGAGCGAAAAGATCACTAGCACAACTAATTAAAGCATCGTGCTCTCGTACTCTCGCCACGACGGTCGCGTGTTCGATTCCCTTGTGGGTCAAACTTTTTTTTGTGCTTTTACACTATATTCGTCATCTAATCGGTAATGAAACACACTAATGCATTATAGGGCAAGTGATAGTAGCTTATAGCAAATAATGTTAGTAGTTTATAGCAAAAAATGTTAGCATAACATCGTTAATTATTAGTAGTCGAGCTATTGATGGTACCTAACACTTTAGCAGCGTACGAGGCGAGCAAAAGGATCACTAGCACAACTAATTAAAGCATCGTGCTCTCGTACTCTCGCCACGACGGTCGCGTGTTCGTTTCCCTTAGGGGCCAAACTTTTTTTTTTTGCTTTTACACTATATTCGTCATATGATCGGTAATGAAACATAGTAATGCATTACAGGGCATTTTTCAGAAATACAACGTTTTCGTAAAAAAAAGTAAATGAAAATGTTGCCGAAGTTCTCCCATTAAATTATCTTTTGTACCACATATCGACTTTAAAATGTATTAAAATTGGGGCTTTCAACATCAATTCCCACAAATAACTTACGAAAATTAACTGAAATTGATTAGCTGTGGATATTATGTGATAGATAATTAATGTAAATTGCAGTAATAATTTGCCATTCCTGGATATTTTTAGTAGGAATCCATTAAATAATTGATTATAACCGGCTATACTGGACTAATTGGTAGCAAAATCTTATTCATTTAATAAATTAATTGTTAAAACGACTTAAATGTTACAGCTGCCTAATTAATTACCTAGAATTTTTAATCAAAATTGTAAATAAACCCAATTAAAATTAAATTACACACTCGCAACTTAATGGCAGAATTATACGCCATAAAGCTGAAATAGTGACTAAAATGTATCTGGGGATTATAAGCACAAGATCGACCGATGAATCGCTACTGCTGATATTCCTGAAATGCGTGTACATTTAAGAACTGAAATGCGTGAATATTTAAGAACAGCAAATTTAAAACAATTTTAGCTCGTTAAAAACAACCACAAGGTGTCACAAAAGCGAATTACTTTTACCTTTGTTTCATTCAAAAGGTGACTTTTATGATAAGTAATTATCAGACAAGATATTCCAAATTCGCAAAAACGTTCTATGGTACAATCCTAAAGATCAATAATTGTTCATCTAACAGTTATAATTTCTACAATTTCTATAATTTCAAAAATAAGTCAATAGCGACAAGTGACAGTTTTTGACATTTAATGGAAGTCCCCCGAACAGTTCGCGTATTATTTTTTACAAAACTCACAACTTCAAGACGAAGTTACACAATGGTCGAAAATTTGGCAAAAAGATTTAAAATTAAGATAAAAATTCGATGAACAAATTTGACATTTAGGAAATAAGCTCAAAGGAAAGAAAATCAACAATTTGAGTTCAGGGTCGAGATTTTAGCTGAAAAAAGTTAATAATTCGAGTTGAGTTTCGAAATTCAATTAAAAAAAAGTCGAAATTTCCAGACTACATTACTTCGTTCTTCGTTAACATTGTTACGCTTCGTTTTGGAAAAATAGCCTAATTGTTAAAAATAAAAAAATGAAATTTAATGACAAATTCCTGAAACCTTGTTTTTCAACATGTTTTCTGACTTTAATTACCAAAATTCGACTCCTTAACATTTTTTTTTTGTTAAACCAAAATATTTTGTGGGGTGCTATAGCATCATCTGGAATTTTAAAAACTGTAGCACGCAAAATAATGTTATATTGTGTATCATTATGTTACATAATGTGAAATTGTATTACACTATGTTGCACTATGTAACACTATGTTTCACTGTGTAACATTATGTTATATTGTGTAACACTGTCACATTAATGCAAGAGTGAAGAGTCAAATAGCTTTTCTTAATATTTTGGTCGGATCTTCTTGTTTATTTTAACTGCTACCTTTTTTTTTACTAAACATCCTCCAAAGATACCCGAGGCTACTATGTTGCACTGTGTAATTGTATGTTACACTGCCTAATATATGGTATATGGTGTATCATAGTGCAATTGTATAACCTAGTGTTACACGGTGTAACATGGTATTACACTGCGTAACATGGTGTTTCACTGTGTAACATAATGTTTCACAGTGTAACATAATGTTGTAACATGATGTTACAGTGTGTAACATAGTGTTTCGCAGTGTAACATAATGTTGAAACATGGTGTTACACTGTGTAACATAGTGTTACACAGCGTAACATAGTGTAACGCATCGTAACGGAGTGTTACACTGCATTATGTTACACTGTGTAACACTATATTAGGCTGTGTAACACTATGTTACA
Source organism: Dastarcus helophoroides (assembly GCA_028583605.1). Lineage (NCBI taxonomy): Eukaryota > Metazoa > Arthropoda > Insecta > Coleoptera > Bothrideridae > Dastarcus > Dastarcus helophoroides. The sequence goes on along the minus strand of CM053332.1, from coordinate 25,351,296 downwards.
CAGTGTAACACCATGTTGCAACATTATGTTACACCGTGAAACACTGTAACATCATATTACAACGTTATGTTACACAGTGTAACACTATGTTGCAACATTATGTTATACTGTGAAACATTATGCTACATAGTAAAACATCATATTACGCAGTGTAATACCATGTTACACCGTGTAACATTAGGTTATACAATTGCACTATGTTACACCATATAACACTATGTTTTAATGTGTAACACTATGTGTAGCATTGTGTAACACCATATAACACTATATTTCACTGTGTAACATTGTGTCACACTGTATAACACTGTAACACTATTGCAAGAGTGAAGAGTTGCATATTTATTGTTAATATTTTGGTCGGCCCTTCCTGTTTTTTAATTATAACTACTACCAAACACCATCCAAAGGTACCTCAGGCTACTATGTTTTACTATGTAACTTTATGTTACACTACGTGACACTATGTTACACTGTGTAACACTATGTGTAATACAATGTTACGCTGTGTAACACTCTGTTTCGCTGTGTAACACTATGTTACACTATGTTACACATTGTAACATCATGTTACAACATTATGTTACACTATATTACACAGTCTAACACTATGTTGCAACATTATGTTACACTGTGAAACAGTATGTTACACAGTGAAACACCATATTAGGCAGTGTAATACCGTGTTACACCGTGTAACACTAGGTTATACAATTGCACTATGTTACACCATATATCATATATTAGGCAGTGTAACATACAATTACACAGTGCAACATAGTAGCCTCGGGTATCTTTGGAGGATGTTTAGTAAAAAAAAGGTAGCAGTTAAAATAAACAGGAAGAGCCGACCTAAATATTAAGAAAAAATATTCAACTCTTCAATCTTGCAATAGTGTGTATAACACTATGTTTCACTGTGTAACACTATGTGTAGCACTATGTAGCACCATATAACACTGTATTTCACTGTGTAACATTACGTCACACTGTGTAATACTGTAACACTATTGCAAGAGTGAAGAGTTGCATATTTATTCTTAATATTTTGGTCGGCCCTTTCTTTTTTTAAATTATAACTACTACCAAACACCATCCAAAGGTACCTGAGGCTACTATGTTTTACTGTGTAAGTTTATATTACACTGCGTGACACTATGTTACACTACATGACACTATGGTACACTGTCTAACACTATGTGTAATACTGTTACTCTGTGTAACACTGCGTTGCGCTGCGTAACATTATGTTAGGCTGTGTAACACTATGTTACGTCGTGTAACACTATGTGTAGCACTATGTAACACCAAATAACACTATGTTTCACTGTGTAACACTATGTGTAGCACTATGTAACACTATGTGTAGCACTATGTAACACCATATAACACTATGTTTCACTGTGTTACATTATGTTACACTGTGTAACACTATAACACCACTGCGAGAGTGAAGAGTTGTATATTTATTTTTAATATTTTGATCGGCCCTTCCTGTTTTTTAATTATAACTGATACCAAGCACAATCCAAAAGTACCCGAGGCTACTATGTTTTACTGTGCAACTTTATGTTACACTGCGTAACATTATGTTACATTGCGTGACACTGTGTTACACTGTGTAAGACTATGTGTAATACTATGTTGCGCTGTGTTACACTATGTGTAGCACTATGTTTCACTGTGTAACACTATGTATAGCACTATATAACACCATATAATGCTATGTTTACTGTGTAACATTACGTCACACTGTGTAACTCTATAACACTATTGCAAGAGTAAAGAGTTGCATATTTATTCTTAATATTTTGGTCGGCCCTTCCTTTTTTTAATTATAACTGACTACCAAACACCATCGAAAGGTACCTGAGGCTACTATGTTTTACTGTGTAAGTTAATGTTACACTGCGTGACACTATGTTACACTGCCTGACACTATGTTACACTCTGTAAAACTATATGTAATACTATGTTACGCTGTGTAACACTGTGTTGCGCTGCGTAACACTATGTTAGGCTGTGTAACACTATGTTACGCCGTGTAACAATATGTGTAGCACTATGTAACACCATATAACACTATGTTTCACTGTGTAACACTATGTGTAGCACTATGTAACACCATATAATACTATGTTTCACTGTGTAACATTATGTCACACTGTGTAACACTATAACTGCGAGAGTGAAGAGTCGTATATTTATTTTTAATATTTTGATCGGCCCTTCCTGTTTTTTAATTATAACTGGTACCAAGCGCAATCCAAAAGTACCTGAGGCTACTATGTTTTACTGTGCAACTTTATGTTACACTACGTAACATTATGTTACACTGCGTGACACTGTGTTACACTGTGTAGGACTATGTGTAATACTATGTTGCGCTGTGTTACACTATGTTACGCTGTGTAACACTATGTGTAGCACTATGTTTCACTGTGTAACACTATGTATAGCACTATGTAACACCACATAATACTATGTTTTACTTTGTAACATTATGTCACACTGTGTAACTATAACACTCTTGCAAGAGCAAAGAGTTGCATATTTATTCTTAATTTTTTGATCAGCCCCTCCTGTTTTTTTAATTATAACTGATACCAAACACCATTCAAAGGCACCCGAGGTTACTATGTTTTACTGTATAACTTTATGTTACACTGCGTAACATTATGTTACACTGCATGACACTATGTTAAACTAAGTAACACTATGTTACACTGTGTTAAACTAGGCTACGCTGTGTAACGCTATACGTAGCACTATGTAACACCATATAACACTATGTTTCACTGCGTAACACTATGTGTAGTACTATGTAACACTATATAACACTATGATTCACTGTGTAACATTATGTCACACTGTGTAACACTATAACACTATTACAAGTGTGAAGAATTGCATATTTATTCTTAATATTATGATCGCCTCTTCCTGTGTTTTAATTTTTACTGCTACCAAACACCATCCCAACACCGAGGCTATTATGTTTGACTGTGTAACATTATGTCACATTGTGTAACACTATAACACTATTACAAGTGTGAAGAATTGCATATTTATTCTTAATATTATGATCGCCTCTTCCTGTGTTTTAATTTTTACTGCTACCAAACACCATCCCAACACCGAGGTTATTATGTTCTACTGTGTAACATTATGTCACACTGTGTAACACTATAACACTATTACAAGTTTGAAGAATTGCATATTTATTCTTAATATTATGATCGCCTCTTCCTGTGTTTTAATTTTCACTGCTGCCAAACACCACCCCAACACCGAGGCTATTATGTTTTACTGTGTAACTTTATGTTACCCTGCGTGACATTAGGTTACACTGTGTAATACTAGGTTACACCCCGTAACACTATGTTTTATTGTGTGACATTATACTATACTGTGTAACACTATGTTACATTGTGCAGCACTATGTTACGCTGTATAACACTATGTTACACTATGCTACGCTGTGTAACGCTATGTTACACTGTGTAACACTATGTTACACGATTTAATAGTGGTGTAACATATATTCGGATTCGCGAAGGACCTATAACAGATTGCCGATCCTTAACAGAAGGTTACTGAAAATTTAGAATTGTGAAAGGAGTAACTGGCGAAGAAAAGCCAATAAAACTGTTTTATCGAAATTCGACTTTCTCAAAATTTCGAATTCTTATCTGAAAGTTTATCGGTTTTTCTTTTAAATATCGTCATTTCTCCAAATTCGACTTTATCTGAAAATGATAACGAAGGCTTCCACGGCCAGTGTCAAAGAACTACTAAAAGTGTTCACTTTTACACTTTTAGTAGTTCTTTGACACGGTCCAATCCCGGAAGAAGTATATCCTGTATTTATCTGAAAATGTTGACTTTTTTAAATTCAAATCGATTTGAATTTCAATGCAGATGATGTCGCTGCTTCTTTTGCTAATCAATTAAGGTTAGCAGGCTTGCAATTGCCAGTTCTGCTGGCGAAATACGTATCGCGTAATTATTTGTTTAATTGTCGATGTGGTAAAGGGGTAAAAAGCTTCTATGATTTGAAACATAAGCCACAGTGTTTAGTTCAGTGCTGTAGTTCGACTTGTTTATCAAATTTCGACTTTTTCTCGAAACAAGTCGCCTTTTTCTCGAAACAAGTCGCCTTTTTCTCGAAACAAGTCGCCTTTTTCTCGAAACAAGTCGCCTTTTTCTCAAAACAAGTCGCCTTTTTCTCGAAATTTGGTAGATCTTTTGATAAAAAACTAAACATTTTTAGACTAATGTTTCTCTGGAAATTTTTGAAAACATTTTTTTTTAATTTGGAATTTTTATATAATGATAAAAATTCCAGAAAATTAAAAATCCAACTTGTTTCTCTAAATTTCAATGTTTATCTCGATAGTGGATATTTTCTGACGTTACAGTGGGACAGAGCGGATGAATTTGTCCTTCAGTCGGGCAGTTGTTAAAATAAATATTCAATCGGGAAATTTCTACTTTTTCTTTGAAATGTCGACTTTTTTTCTGAAATTTTCCTTAAATTTCGCCTCTTTTTTTTTGGTGATTTGCAATTTTGACTAAATTTCGACTTTTTTCTCGATTTTTTTTGTGGAACGGACTGGTCCTTGGTTATCTTCAAACTCTGCTGAAGGTTTTTCAGTACCACAATCCTGGCCTCGCCTCAAATTTTCCACAAGTGCCATTAGCTAGTCGGTTCAGGTTCATAGGTCGTTCGTTTTATAAATTTTGGGTTTTCCTTGTACTATTTGATTTTTCTTCTAGTAAATTGAAATACAAATCTTGTCCCTTGAAACCAAGAAAAATTAAAAAACACAACAAATGTTGCTCTAACGCGTTTCGACAGCCAAGCTAACATCTTCAGAGAGATATTAATCTTTCTTGGTTTCAGGGGACAAGATTTGAATTTCAATGTTTTCTCAAAGCTTCAATCTTTTTCGTCGAAATGTAGATCTTTTCCTCGAAATTTTATTTTTTCTTCCAAGTTTTCGAAACTTTACATTTTTACCTCGAAAATCGTCCTTTACTCGAAATTTCGATATTTTTCAAAGGTCAGGATTTTTATTTTAAATTTGATTTTCTGAAAAAACGACTATATCCCAAAACCAAGTTTTTTATTACGATTTATCGTTTTCTAAATTACGAGTTTATACTCAAAATTCTACTTTTTCTTCTTAAAATTGGATTGTGTTGGAAATTTTGAATATTTTATTAAAGCTTAGGCGTTTTTTTTTTCGAAATTTTCAATTGAAATACAAAACTTGTCCCCTGAAATAAAGAAAGATTAAAAAACAAAATAAAGGTTGCCCTAACGCATTTCGACAGATAAGCTATCATCTTCAGAGAGATACTCAGTAAAACCATGTTGCAACATTATGTTACACTGCGTAACACCATGTTACACAGTGTAACATCATGTTGTAACATTATGTTACACTGTGTAACAGGATGTTACACTGTGTAACACAATGTTACACAGTGTAACACCATGTTGCAACATTATGTTACACTGCGTAACACTATGTTACACTGTGTAACACCATGTTACACAGTGTAACACCATGTTACACAGTGTAACACCATGTTACACAGTGTAACATCATGTTGTAACATTATGTTACACAGTGTAACAGGATGTTACACTGTGTAACAGGATGTTACACTGTGTAACAGGATGTTACACAGTGTAACAGGATGTTACACAGTGTAACACCATGTTGCAACATTATGTTACACTGTAAAGCACTATGTTACACAGTGAAACACTATGTTACGCAGTGAAATACCATATTAAGCAGTGTAATACCGTGTTACACTGTGTAACACTAGGTTATACAATTGCAAAAGTTTGATCGGCCCATCCTTCTTTATGTTTTAACGGCTACCTTATTTTTACTAAACGCCCCCCAAATATACCCCAGCTACTATTCCCTGTAATAGACGATACCGTCCCATCAAGGGGGCTTTCGCCTTGAGAAGCAGTGGATGATGCTAAAGCAAGTAACGACAGAAATCGAGTTAAATCAGTGTCGGTATTCAAGTGTGGGGCAAGATGAGAAAGAATAATTATCGAAATGCCGCAGCCACGGAGCAATCGTGTACAAAATGAGCGAAATAAATATTTCAGCATCTGTTAGAGCGAGGTGATATTTTTATAGCTTTAGTTAAGTGAACAAGACAAGTCGACAAAGCAAAAAATAAACCCACAAATATCTGTTAGAGGAGGAGCAGGCACATATCTATGTCGGAAGTTAAAGACCCAACTAAACGATCATTACTAAATATTTATTACCCAGGCTGTTCACTTGGATTAATAACCATCTATCAAGCCCGTGACAGGGCCCGTCCCGCTATTTAACATTCTGTGAAAATAAAATATCAGCTTCACTTTGAATACGACTCTAACAACGGGGTAAATGCTCATAAAAAACATCAAAGGCACTTTACTGGTGAATTATTCCGAAACCTTGACGTTTCATGAATTTGATTTCAGCGCAGTTGTGGTAGTGGCAACGCCGCCGCCGATTGTATAAATGAAGGGAATTGTTTAATGTTCAGCTTCAATTTATAAACGTTTATTTATAAATACAAAGCGCTCAAATGTTCAAAACGCTCACGCTTCATAAGAAACTAATTGCCCTCACATTGTAATATCCTGTCTAGAGTTTATAAAAACACCACAATTCTCATTACAGTTGCACTGTCACCAGACGGTGGGGGGCTGTAAAGCATCTTTAATGATCTACGAAGTTTCCTAATCCTGCGCCTAATTATAATACAAATATAACATTCAATTAGACAGTATTTCATTTTCATTACACGCCATTTATTCAGGTCTATGGCGGGGGCGGGAGGGGGATGGGTCAAGCACCACTTCCTTCGACTTGAACAGAGTGAGTACTAGAGTAATTGACAGAAAAATAAAAAACTCAAATCAGCTATCCAAAGTCACAAAGAGATCGCGCAAAACTGGTTTGACAGAAATCAGCTTATTTTAATTGTCTAGAATTAGGTTTAGATTATACAATAAACTAACACCTTCGTCTTCAACTGAAGATTCTAGAACCAGGACACCATTTCCTGGAAATAATATTTTTTTTGTATTTCAATTTTTGGAAATAATATGTTCCTTTTTTCTGTAGCTAGCAAAGAATATTATATTTTTGGAACTCGTCAATTTTAAATAAGTAACCAATTTACACTAACAAAGGAAGTATTAGTTATTATTACAACATCAAAAAATGTAATTATTGTTATATCATCGTTGACATATGGAAACGGTGCAAAAAGCTATTAAACCGACAACATAATAGTAATGCATTGCCCCTAATTAGCCCGTAATTAATTTTTTCTTTGGTTTGCACATGTTAGCAAAATATATATATAAGGCAATTAATGGTAAACAATTATTCCGATACCACTATCGTACAATTACGTCGGAGGATTAACTTCTTTAACAAGCGCGCTATTTTAAAAGTGCATTAAACGACAATATTTTTTTTTATTGCAACAACTGAACCACTAACTGTCACATAGAAACAACGACCGACGTTATCGTGTACGTCCCATTATCACAATTACCACATTTATCACTTTCAAACCTGAATTTTTTTAAAACCCCCACGCTGAACCCTCATCTGTTATAAGAAGTGGGGCCATTAGCTCCCTAAGAAGTTAATAAATCATCAAGACTTAATAAATCACCACGCGGAAAAATTACCCAATTTAAAAATGATAACAAAATTAGTACCTGTCAGGTGCTCTGGTTAGCCCACAATTAAATTTTTCTTGGAAGGTTTACCATTGATTGAGGGTCTCGGGTAAAATGTGGGAATTTAATTAGTGCAGAACCACATTTTTAAGCAACCAACGTATTCTATCCTCACTGACTTCAATATCGCTACTTAGGTTTGACACTAGTTTTTTTTTTGTGGAACGGACTAGTCCTTGGTTATCTTCAAAAACTAAAATACAAATCTTGTCCCCTGAAACCAAGAAAGATTAACAGAGGTTGCTCTAATGCGTTTCGATAACCAAGCTATCATCTTCAGAGAGATGATAGCTTGGCTATCGAAACGCGTTAGAGCAACCTCTGTTGTGTTTTTTAATCCTTTTTGTTTTCAAGGGACAAGATTTGTATTTCAATTGTCACTAGCTGAAAAAAGGTAACTGAAATTTTAATGGGCGCAAGAAACAATAGGAAGAAAAAACGTAATTTCAAAAATATATTAAACAATCAAAATCAACAATTCCGTTCAAATTTAAAATGTTTTCAATGAATAAAAGCAAAATTGTAAGACTAGGGTCAAAATTTCAAGTAAGAATTCAATATTCAAAAAAATCAAAATTTCGAAAGTTAAGAATATTCAAGAAAGTCAAAAATAAAAAGGTAAAAAAGTAAAAGATTCAAAATAAATAATTTCGTGTAGATTTAGGTATCAGAAAACAGTTCGAAAAATGATAAATTTTAATGTGAATCTAACAATTTTGACCAAAACGTAGAAATTTCGGTAAAATATTTAACATTTCAATTATTGTTTAATAAATCTTGGATTTGTTCTGAAATTTCATTTTTTTTTTTAATTTGTAGTTTTCATTTCAATTTTATTAAGGTTTCATTTCAATTTTGACTTTGTCAGGAATATTGAAATGAGAATCGAATTAAAAGTAAAATGTTGAAAATGAAATAGAAATTTTTCCAGTTTAAAGTGCAAACGATATTAAAATAGAAATTCCGAGATCACAGTCGATTGAGAAAAAGCTAGAAATTACCAGTTATATTAGGAATTTAAAGTAGAGCTTTAAGAAGTATTTAAATTTTTTAATAGAAAATTAAATTTCGAATGTTTAAGGACGAAATATTGGGAATCAAACTGAATTTAGACATTAAAATTAAAAAATTGTAAAAACTCAAAATTCATAATTTTGGAAAAAATCCGAATTTTTTATATCGAGTCTATCGCTTATCGAAACGGGTTAGAGCAACTTTGGTTGTATTTTTTTTTGGTTTCAGGGGACAAATTTGTATATCAATTTTTGGAAGATAAGCAAAAACCAGTCCGTTGCACCAAAATGTTACCCTGTGTAACAATAAGTTACATGGTGTAACACTATGTTTCAGCACTATGTCACACCATGGTACAACATTATGTTACACTGTGTAACACTATGCTACACCATGTAACACCTTGTTGCAATATTATGTTGCATTGTAAAACACTACGTTAGACAGTGAAACACTATGTTACTCGCAGTGTAATACCATGTTACACAGTGTAACAACATGTTGCAACACTATGTTACAATGTGCAACACTATGCTACACTATGTTACACAGTGTAACACCATAATGCATGGTGTAACGCTATGTTTCAACACTATGTCACACCATGTTGCAACATTATGTTACACTGTGTAACACTATGTTACACAGTGTGTAACACTATGTTACACAGTGTGTAACACTATGTTACACAGTGTGACATTATGTTGCAACATTATGTTACACTGTGTAAAACTATGTTACACCATGTAACACCATGTTGCAATATTATGTTGCATTGTAAAACACTACGTTAGACAGTGAAACACTATGTTGCTCGCAGTGTAATACCATGTTACACAGTGTAACAACATGTTGCAACACTATGTTACACTGTGCAACACTATGCTACACTATGTTACACTGTGTAACACGATCTTACACTGTGTAACACCATGTTGCAACACTATGTTACACTGTAAAACAATGTGTGACACAGTGTAACACCATGTTGCAACATTATGTTACACTGTAAAACACTATGTTACACAGTGAAACACTATGTTACGCAGTGGAATACCATATTACGCAGTGTAATACCGTGTTACACAGTGTAACAACATGTTACAACACTATGTTACACTATGCAACACTATGCTACACTATGTTACACAGTGTAACACCATGATGAAACATTATGTTACACTGTGTAACACTATCTTACACTGTATGACACTATCTTACAGAGTGTTATGTTACACTGTAAATCACTGTGTTACAAAGTATAACACCATGTTGCAACATTATGTTACACTCTGTAAGATAGTGTCATACAGTGTAAGATAGTGTTACACAGTGTAACATAATGTTGCATCATGGTGTTACACTGTGTAACAGTGTAGCATAGTGTTGCATAGTGTAACATAGTGTTGTAACATGTTGTTACACTGTGTAACACGGTATTACACTGCGTAATATGGTATTTCACTGCGTAACATAGTGTTTCACTGTGTAACGTAGTGTTTTACAGTGTAACACCATATTGCAACACTATGTTACACTGTAAAACAATGTGTGACACAGTGTAACACCATGATGCAACATTATGTTACACTGTAAAACACTATGTTACACAGTGAAACACTATGTTACGCAGTGGAATACCATATTACGCAGTGTAATACCGTGTTACACAGTGTAACAACATGTTGCAATACTATGTTACACTGTGCAACACGATGCTACACTATGTCACACAGTGTAATACCACGATGCAACATTTTGTTACACTGTGTAACACTATCTTCCACTGTATGACACTATCTTACAGAGTGTAACACTATGTTGCAACGTTATGTTACACTGTAAATCACTGTGTTACAAAGTATAACACCATGTTGCAACATTATGTTACACTGTAAAACACTATGTTACACAATGAAGAACTATGTTACGCAGTGAAATACCATATTACGCAGTGTAATACCATGTTACACCGTATAACACTTGGTTATAAAATTGCAAAAGTTTTACAAAAGTAAAATTTTGAAAGTGAAATAGAAATTTTCCCAATTTAAAGTGCAGACGATATTGAAATATAAATTTCGAGATCACAGTCGATTGAGAAAAAAACTAGAAATTACCAGGTATATTATGAATTTTAATTTTTGATAGAAAATTTGATTTCGAAAGTTTAAGGACGAAATATTGGGTAGCAAACTGAATTTAGACATTAAAATTAAAAAATTGTAAAAACTCAAAATTCATTTTTTTGATCGAGTCCACCTTTGCAAAAAAGCGGAAATTTTCATAAATGTTGACATTTTCAAAAAAACATTTCAATTTATCGTTTGCAAAAAGGCGTAAATTTTCAAAGATGTTAACATTTTCAAAAAAATATGTTCAATTTTCAAACCTTCGACCTGCGACTTTTTTTAAAAGATTTTCCAAGGGACAGCGAAAAATCCAACGCATCCATCCGCATTGAATATGGGAAAAGCAACATTCGTTAAATCCCTATTATGTAACACCATGTTTCATTCGTAACACCATGCTGCACTCAGCATATAAGGATTAGTTTTTAGAATTAGGTGTTAATATTTGTCTGAAGGCGGCTATCGAAACGCCTTAGAGCAACTTTGGTTCTATTTTTTAATCTTTTTTGGTTTCAGGGGACAAATTTGTACGTTAATTATTGTAAGATAACCAAGAACTAATCCGTTCCACCAAAATGTTACCCTGTGTAACAATATGTTACCCTGTGTAACAATATGTTACACGGTGTAATGCTATGTTTCAACACTATGTCACACCATGTTGCAACATTATGTTACACTGTGTAACACTACGTTACACTGTGTAACACTATGTCACACTGTGTAACATTATATTACACTGTGTAGCACTATGTTACCTAGTGTAAAACTATGTTACGTAGTGTAAAACTATGTTACACAGTGTAACACTATGTTACACTATGTAACACTGTTACACTATGTAACACTATGTTACACTGTTTTATTAATTTTATTTTTTCTGAAAGTATCAACGTTTTTGCAACTTGAGCGTTATGGAAAAATCAAAATTCCGACTGTTCTGAAAATTTAGCTGTTTTATCAAAATTTTGGATTTTTCAAATTTTCGTTTCCTTTTTTTTGTATAGCTATGATTTTTCGCTTTGATTTTTTTTTGCAAACTTGATTTTTTTGGCAAAATTTGGCTATTCTTTGCAAATTTCGACCATTTCAAAATTTTCGCCCTTTTTGGTTTTTTTTTCAGAAATTTTGAATTCCTCAAAGTTTTAAATGAAAAACTTAACTTTCTTTTTTTAAAAAAACTTCTACTGTTTTAAAAATTTTGCCTTTTTCGAAGTTTTGTTTTTTTTTTTGAAAATTATCATATAAAAATGCCGAATTTTGGAAAATTTAGACGTTTTTTGAAAATATCTGAATTGTGTTGCAAATTTTGACTCGAAATTTCGTTCTTTTGCAAATTTAATTGTTTTGAACGTTTTGAAAGGTTTGCCCTTTTTTGATAATTTCTGCTCTTCCAAATATTCGACTGCTTTAAAAAATTTTAAATTTTAAATTGTTCGACTTTTTTTATCAAAATATTTTTTTGTAATTTCGAGTTTTATTTGTTTAATATAACTTTAAAACTTGTTAAAGTTTTCGATTTCTTCCAATTTTTCATTTTTTTTTAATGAAAAATTTTTCTTATTTGAAACTTTCAACATTTTTAAAAATTTCGACAGTTTTTCACTTTTTCTCAAATTATCCACTTTTTCGTAAATTGACTTTTTTTCCCAAAAATTCAGCTTGTTTTTGTAAACTACTGTTTTGAAAATTTCGTCTTTTTATCAAAATTTTGTATTTTTTAGAATTGTGATAAAATTTTTTAAATTTTCCAGAGAATTTCAACTTCCTCAAAACTGCGACTTTTTGAAATTTTCGATTTCTCCAAATTTTCCTTATTTTATAAATGAAAAAATTCAAAACTTCGAAAAAGGCAAAACTTTCCAAAAAGTAGAAGTTTTCAAAGAAGGAGAAAAGCATTTCAGTTAAAACTTTGAGAAAAGCTGGATTGTTAAAAAACTGGAAATTTACAAAATAAGTCATTTTTCGAGAAAAAGTCGAACTGAAAAAGAGTCAAAATTTTCAACAAGTAAAAATTTTCCAGAGCCGAAATTAAAAAAAAAGCTAAAATTTTGAAAGAGTGCATGGATTTCGAGTAAATTTCGAAAAAGGCAAAATTTTCAAAACAGTAGAAGTTTTAAAAAAAAATAGTTTTTCAGTTAAAACTTTAAGAAAATCAAGTTTTTGAAAAGGACCACATTTTCGATAAAAGGGCGAAAATTTTAAAATGGTCGAAATTTGCAAAGAATAGTCAAATTTTGCCAAAAAAATACCAAATTTGCAAAAAAATCAAAACTACAAAACCATAATCATACAAAAAAAAACGAAATCAAAAATTTGAAAAATCTAGAATTTTGATGAAACGACGGAATTTTTAGAACAGTCAAAATTTTAATTTTTTCCAAAAAGGTAAGTTACATAAAAGTCGAAACTTCCAGAAAAAAATAAAATTAATAAGACAGGGTGTAACATAGTGTTACACAGTGTAACATAGCGTTACACAGTGTAACATAGCGTTACACAGTGTAACCTAGTGTTACACAGTGTAACCTAGTATTACACAGTGTAACCTAGTGTTACACAGTGTAACCTAGTGTTACACAGTGTAACATAATGTTGCAACATAGTGTTACACTGTGCAACATAGTGTTACACAGTGTAACATAGTGTTACACAGTGTAACATAGTGTTACACAGTGTTACACAGTGTAACATAGTGTTACACAGTGTAACATAGTGTTACACAGTGTAACATAATGTTGCAACATGGTGTTACATTGTGTAACATAGTGTTACACCCTGGTTCTTGGTTATCTTACAAAAATTGATTTACAAATGTGTTCCCTCAAACCAAGAAAGATTAAAAAATACAACAAAGGTTGCTCTAACGCGTTTCGGTAGCCAAGCTGTCGTCTTTAGAGAGATAAAAAATCTTGAAAATTAAACTCGGAAAATTTCAAATAGTGAGCTTTTTAATAAAAATCGAAATTTAGAAAGAAAAAAAATTTCAATAAGGTCAACAATTTTCAACATTTTCAAAAAAGTTAAACTTGCAAGAGAGCCAGAACTTCGAGTCAAAATTTCCCGAAAAAAATAATTGAAAATATTGGAAAAAGTTGAAAAATTTCAAAAAGTCGAAATCTTTAGGTCAAAATTTAAAAAAATCAGAACATCGAAAAAGGCAAAATTTTCCAAAAAGCAGAAGTTTTTAAGGAAAGAGAAACATTTCAATCAAAAACTCTAAATGTACAAAATAAGTCAGTTTTTGAGAAAAAGTCGAACTGAAAAAAGTCAGAACTTTCAACAGGTAAAATTTTTCGAAGCCGAAATTTTAAAAAAAGCTGTTAGATGTTAAAAATTAAACTACAAAAATTTTAAATAATGAGCTTTTTAATTAAAATCGAAATTTAGAAAGAAAAAAAATTTCAATAAGGTCAACAATTTTCAACATTTTCAAAAAAGTTAAACTTGCAAGAGAGCCAGAACTTCGAGTCAAAATTTCCCGAAAAAAATAATTGAAAATATTGGAAAAAGGTCAAAAATTTCAAAAGATCGAAATTTTTTAGTAGTCAAAATTTAAAAAATTTAAAACTTCGAAAAAGGCAAAACTTTCCAAAAAGTAGAAGTTTTCAAAGAAGGAGAAAAATATTTCAGTCAAAACTTTGAAAAAAGCTGGAGTGTTAAAAAAACTCGAAATTTACAAAATAAGTCAGTTTTCGAGAAAAAGTCGAACTGAAAAAAGTCAAAACGTTCAACAAGTAAAAATTTTCCAAAGCCGAAATTTTAAAAAAAACTAAAATTTTGAAAGAGTTCATGGATTTCGAGTAAATTTCGAAAAAGGCAAAATTTTCAAAACAGTTGAAATTTTCGAAAAAAAAGTAGTTTTTCAGTTAAAACTTTGAGAAATTCAAGATTTTGAAAAAAACCAAATTTTTGATAAAAGGGCGCAAATTTTAGAATGGTCGAAATTTGCAAAGAACAGTCAAATTTTGCCAAAAAATACCAAATTTGCTAAAAAATCAAAGTAACAAAACCATAACTATACAAAAAAAAATGAAATCAAAAATTTGAACAATCTAGAATTTTGATGAAACGGCGAAATTTTCAGAATAGTGGAAATTTTAATTTTTTCAAAAAAGTTCAAGTTACAAAAAAGTCGAAACTTCCAGAAAAAACAAAATTAATAAAACACGGTGTAACATAGTGTTACACAGTGTAACATAGTGTTACACAGTGTAACATAGTGTTACACTGTGCAACATGGTGTTACATAGTGTAACACGGTGTAACATAGTGTTACACGGTGTAACATAGTGTTACACGGTGTAACATAGTGTTACACGGTGTAACATAGTGTTACACGGTGTAACATAGTGTTACACGGTGTAACATAGTGTTACACGGTGTAACATAGTGTTACACGGTGTAACATAGTGTTACACGGTGTAACATAGTGTTACACGGTGTAACATAGTGTTACACGGTGTAACATAGTGTTACACGGTGTAACATAGTGTTACACGGTGTAACATAGTGTTACACGGTGTAACATAGTGTTACACAGCGTAACTTAATGTTGAAACAAGGTGTTACACAGTGTAACATAATGTTGCAACATGTTGTTACATTGTGTAACATGGTGTCGCACAGTGTAACATAGTGCTGAAACATGGCGTTACACCGTGTAACATGTTGTTACATAAGGAAAGATTTTGGTGAAATGGACTAGTTCTTGGTGTTACATGGTGTTACACATGGTGTTACACAGTGTAACATAGTGTTATACACTATAAACGCTACTCACTCAGCTCTCAGTCTCAGTTCGAGTCGAAGCTTTAAGGATTTTTATTTTTGTAATTTTTTGACATTAATTTCGTCTCTTTGAGTTGTCATTGTTGTGTCATTAAGAAACTTAAATGCCGTATGTCATATTTTACAACATAAAAGATGAATTAATTTTAGCTTTATCACGTGTATGGTGGCAAATGAATAATGACATACACGTGTATTGTGTTGGTAGTCTTTAGGCACATGCCACATAATTCAAGCCGTAGAGGTCATTACATTACAACTAAGACTTTCATCATAGTAAGCCGTGAATCAACTTTAATCATATGCAAACGATCCGACTACTAATTTTCATTTAACTTCTATTTACAACACATCGAGTCTCTTATAAGAATCGAACTCGTCGCCGCGTTAGTTTCTAACAAAAAGAAAATCCCCAGTTCGAGTCTGGGCGCGGAGTTGGAACACCTGAGCCATACAGAACAGTTTAGATTTGATTTAGAAACCCACTTTCCATTCCGCCATTAACCCAACCAACGTTTAAATATAGTTTCCAATTATTAATTTCATTGAAAACTACACAATTGAAATTAACAGTATTTAACAGTTAATCCGATTGTTCACACTTCAAACAAGATTTCCGAGTAAAACTATAAAATTGGAAACGACCATGCTGTTAAAATTGCCAGTTGCCATTTGCCACGGCGCATAAAAGTAAATTACAAGAAACGCACGCAGGCCCTTGTGGTAAAATGATCTATGTCCATAACTCCAATTTGCAAATGGCTAATATAATTCATAAATCATAAATGTGTAACCTAATAGCAACATGGGCGACGCAAATTGAATCATTTCCGGGCGCATTACCAGGTAATTATTTCCAATCGATAAATTTAGCCCGCCTCTCGGTACAGGAGCGCGTAACGTGCGTTTCGACGAAGCCGTAATTCGAGCGCCCCACCGGCCGCCATTGCATCGACCAACGAAAAAAAAACTCGGAAATATACCAAAAACAAGAACATTGTTAGACGAGGGAGCCCCTAGGCCAAATACGAAGTTGGCCACCCCTGGCACCCTAACAGAAAACAGAATCGAAGATTCTAAAAGACAATCATCGCGTCGCAATCGCCAAAGAACAAAGGCAAACCCTCCCCGGGAAAATGAAGAAAATGAAATTTTTTCTCACATTTTCATTTTATTTTTTGAAAGCAACTTCCTTAGGAAATGTATTTTTTTCAAAATTTCCACTTTTTTCACGAAATTTCGAATTTTTTTCGCAAAATTTTGAATTTTGTTCGCAAAATTTCGAATTTTTTTCGCAAAATTTCGAATTTTTTTTTTGCAAAATTTGGAATTTTTAGCAAAACTGAAATTCGAACTTTTTTCTCGCAATTTCATTTTATTTTTTGGAAGCAATTTCTTTTTTTTTTCATGTTAACCTTTTTCACGAAATTTCGAGTTTTTTTCGCCCAAAATTTTGAATTTTTTGCAAAACTTTTTTTCACAGTTTTCCAACATTACGATCTTTTCACCAAAGTTTGACTTTTCTAAGGAAAAAAGCTTACCTTTTTTGCGAAATTTCAAATTTTTTGCAAAATAAACTCTTTTATAGAGATTTGAAGTTTTTTTCACAATTTCATTTTTTATTTACTTTCCTCCCTTTTTGGAAACGTTTTCAAATTTTCTGCAACATTTTTTAAAGAAATATCGACTTTTTTATCTATGTTTGTAGTTTTTTTTAATGTGAGCTTTCAAAATCCGAGTTCATCGCCACTTCTATTTAATAGTCAACAATTAGGAACAAATTTACATGCCGACTAATAAATTAGGCAAGAATTTATTTAAAAGATATAAAAGCTGCTGAGATATTTCAGAAGTGTTATCAATAGAGTTGTAAAAAAAGAGCCGATTTAAGGTAAATTTAATACAGCACTTTCCAATCGTATAATGGGCATTTTATTCAAATGCCGATGTGTTAATTGATGCATGCTGAATGGAAGAAAAGATTAGCTCAATTAAAGTGGACCAGCTCCCGGTTTTAGGCATACCACTTGTCGTTTTCGGTTCTCGGAGAGATACCAATTATACCAATTTGGTGCGAATAAATTATCGTTTGGATCCCAAAACGAGCACCTGTGGGGCTACTTTAAAAGATAATTGAGTTCAATGCTGCTTGCGCAACAAAACCCAACTCTCGACTACTAGATCTCAAACTCGACCAACAAAAAGACCGACCCACCTCCGGGAATTGTTTTAATTTGTTGAAACGGGTTATTGTTGATTTATTGTGTTATAATTGCCAATTAAAATTATACTTATGTATGTTAATTTAAATTTATAATTACTAGAAATATAAAATTTACATTATCTCTTTAGATACTTAGAATTATCCTTACTTTTATTCAGTGGAGGACAATTTCATAATATTAGGTCCAATTCGAAAATTGTTGCTTATGTAAATTTAATTATTTGTTAAATTCTGATTTCAAGGAATTTAGAATCGACGCTTGCAAATGCTCTTTGGGGGAGTTCCCAAAATTCTGATATTTATAGTATATCCAATTTATGAAGGTTGGAATGCTTTGGAGGTTTTTAAGTTTAAAACACCAAGTCTTAGCATAATTTTCATTAAAAGAGTAAGTCCTAGTGTAAGTTTCTTAATAAATCCTAAATCCACGTCTTAGAATCGACTAAATTAAAAAGCCATGCTTCTTACTATAGGAAGAGGCTCTCAAAAAAATAATAACATCTACCGGAATTTGGGCACTTCTGTTTTTAAAACGATAAGTCCAATCCCAATTTAGTTAACTAATCACAAGTTTACGTCTCATTATTGACCAAATTAAATAAAATTTGTGATTATACAATTTAAATATTGCTTCCTGTGGTAAAAAAAACCCCTTGAAATGAAATAAGGTTTGCAAATTTAAAAGGATAAGTCCAAAAATTGATTACATTAACATCAGCTGTAATTCTCTTGTAGAAACGCTCCTTAATTTTTTCCCATAATTCTGTATGCTTTGTCTACATATGTGCCAAATTTAAAGACTTTTGGGTTAAAATTTCGACCAACAAACCAAAATTATCAAGCTTTGAGCATTTCAGAGGCTTCTGGCATTAAAAATAGTAAGTCTTAAAAAAAGTTTCTTAAGAAATCTAAATCTTTGGTTCAACATTGATTAAATTAAAAAACAGTGATCGTTACAACAGAAAAAAAGCGTTGTGGAGAGTAATCAAATCTGCTAAGCATTTCGGGGACTTATTACTTTAAATCAATAAGTCCAATCCCAATTTAGTTGACTAATATCAAGTTTACGTCTCAGTATTGACCAAATTAAACAAAATTTGTGATTGTACAATTTAAATATTGTTTCTTGTGGTAAGAAGACCCTTGAAAATAAAATAAATTCGTGAATTTAAAAGGATAAGTCCAAAAAATTATCACATTCACATCAGCTGTAATTCTTCTCTAAAAGCATAATCCACTCGTTAAGTTTTTCCCATAATTCTGTATGCTTTGTCTGCATATGTGCCAAATTTTAAGACCTTTGGGCCAATAGTTCGACCAACAGACCAAAATTGTCAAACTTTGAGCATTTAGGAGGCTTCTGGCATTAAAAAAAGTAAGTCTTAGAACAAGTTTTTTAAGAAATCTAAATCTTTGGTTCAAAATTGATTAAACTAAAAAACCATGATCGTTACAACAGGAAAAAGCGTTGGGGAAAGTAATCAAATCTGCTAAGCATTTTGGGGACTTATTACTTTAAGGCAATAAGTCCAATCCCAATTTAAAGTGACTAATATCAAGTTTACTTCTCAATATTGACCAAATTAAACAAAATTTGTAATTGGACAATTTAAATATTGCTTCTTGTGGTAACGAGATCCTTGAAAATGAAATAAATTTCGTAAATTTAAAAGGATAAGTCCAAAAATGTATCACATTCACATCAGCTGTAATGTTTTTGTAGAAACACAATCCACTCGTTAAATTTTTCCCAAAATTCTGTACCTTTTGTCTACATATGTGCCACATTTTAGGGCTTTTGGGCGAATAGTTCGACCAACAAACCAAAATTAGCAAGCTTTGAGCTTTGCGGAGACTTCTGGCATTAAAAACTAAGTCTTAGTACAAGTTTCTTGGGAAATCTGAATCTTTGGTTCAAAATTAATTAAATTAAAAAACCATGAACGTTACAATAGGAAGAAAGCGTTGGAGAAAGTAACCAAATCTGCTAAGCATTTTGGGGACTTATTACTTTAAATCAATAAGTCCAATTCCAATTTAGTTGACTAATATCAAGTTTACGTCTCAATATTGATTAAATCAAACAAAATGTGTAATTGTACAATTTAAATATTGCTCCCTGTGATAAATAGACCCTTGAAAATGAAATAAATTCGTAAATTTAAAAGAGTAAGTCCAAAAATGGATCACATTCACATCAGCTGTAATTCTCTTCTAAGAAAATAATAAACGCGTTAATTTTTTCCCATAATTCTGTATGCTTTGTCTACATATGTACCAAATTTTAAGACTTTTGGGCCAATAGTTCGACCAAGAGACCTAAATCAAAAAGCTTTGAGCATTTCGGAGGCTTTTGGCATTAAAAGACTAAGTCTTAGTACAAGTTTCTTAAAAAATCTGAATCTTTGTTTCAAAATTGATTAAATTAGAAAACCATGATCGTTACAATAGGAGAAGCGTTGGTAAAAGTAATCAAATCTACTAAGCATTTTGAGGACTTATAATTTTAAAACGATAAGTCCAATTCCAATTCAGTTGATTAATATTAAATTAACGTCTTAATGTTAACTAAATTAAACAAGATTTGTGGTTATACAATTTGAATATTGCTTTCTATGGCGAGGGGCACTCGTAAATAAACTAAAACTCCTAAAGTTAAAAGATAAAAGTCCAAAAATTGATCGCATCCAACCATCCGATGTAGTTCTCTTCTAAAAATATCATCAATTTGTTAATTTTTTCCACAATTCTGAATGCTTTGTCTTCATATGTGCCAAATTTTAAGACTTTTGTGCCAATAGTTCGACCCACAGACCAAAATTATCAAGCTTTGAGCATTCCAGAGGCTTCTGGTATTAAAAAACTAAGTCTTAGTACAAGTTTCTTAAGAAATCTGAATCTTTGTTTCAAAATTGATTGAATTAGAAAACTATGATCATTACAATAGAAAAAAGCATTAGGAAAATTAATCAAATCCACTAAGCATTTTAAAGACTTATAATTTTAAATCGATCAGTCCAATCCCAATTTAGTTGACTAATATTAAGTTTACGTCTCAATATTGACTAAATGAAACAAAATTTGTGATTATACAATTTAAATATTGTTTCATGTGCTACAGAGATCCTTCAAAATGTAATAAATTCATAAATTTAAAAAAGTAAGTCCAAAAATTGATCACATTCACATCAGCTGTAATTCTGTTCTAGAGACACAATCCACTCATTAATTTTTTCCCACAATTCTGTATATTTTGTCTACATATATGCCAAATTTTAAGGCTTTTGGGTCAATAGTTCGAACAACAGACCAAAGTTATCAAGCTTTGAGCATTCCGGAGTCTTATGGCATTAAAAAAATAAGTCTTAGAACAAGTTTCTTAAAAAAATTTGAATCTTTGTTTTGAAATTAATTAAATTAGAAAACCATGATCATTACAATAGGAAAAATCGTTGAATAAAGTAATCAAATCTACTAAGCATTTTGGAGACTTATTACTTTAAATCAATAAGTCCAATCCCAATTTAGTTGACTAATTCAATTTACGTCTCATGTATTAACTAAATAAACAAAATTTTGTTTACAATTTAATATGCTTTCTATGGTAGGGAACTCCTGTAAATAAATAAAACTCTAAAGTTAAAAGGTAAGTCCAAAAATGATCACAATTCACCACTCTAATTTTTCTTTCTAAAACATAATCCACTGTTAAATTTGTGCTACATATGTTTCAAATTTTAAGACTTTGGGCCAATAACCAGACCAAAATTATCAAGCTTTGAGCATTCCGGAGGCTTCTGGCATTAAAAAAGTAAGTCTTAGTACAAGTTTCTTAAGAAATCTGAATCTTTGGTTCAAAATTGATAAATTAAAAAACCATAATCGTTACAATAGAAAAAAGCATTGGGAAAATTAATCAAATCCACTAAGCATTTTAAAGACTTATAATTTTAAATCGATCAGTCCAATCCCAGTTTAGTTGACTAATATCAAGTTAATGTTTGAGGATCAACTTAATTAAAAAAAATTTGTGATTATACAATTTAAAAATTGCTTTCTGTGACAAGGGAACTTGAAAATAACTTGAAACTCGCAAAGTTAAAAGCTGTTAAGTCCAAAAATTCGTCGCATTCACAACCGATGTAATTCTCTTCTAAAAACATTATCAACATGTCAATTATTTCTTACAATTCTGTATACTTTGTCTACATAGGTGCCAAATTTTAAGACTTTTGAGCCAATACTGCGACCAACAGATCAAAATTGTCCTGGAGTCTTCCGGCATTAAAAAGGTAAGTCTTAGTACAAGTTTCTTAAGAAATGTGAAATCATCGTCCTAGAATTGATTAAATTAGAAAATCATGATGGTGATAACAGAAAGAAGCGCTGGAAAAAATAATGAAATCTACTAAGCATTTTGGGGACTTATTACTTTAAATCAATAAGTCCAATCCCAATATAGTTGACTAACATCAAGTGTACGTCTCAATATTGATTAAATGAAACACAATTTGTGATTAGACAATTTAAATATTGCTTCCTGTGGTAAGGCGACCCTTGGAAATATAACAAATTCGTAAATTTAAAAAGATAAGTCCAAAATTTGATCACATTCACATCACCTGTAATTCTCTTCTAGAAACATAATCCGCTCGTTAATTTATTCTCATAATTCTGTATGCTTTGTGTACACACGTACTAAATTTTAAGACTTTTGGGCCAATAGACGGACCAAAATTATCAAGCTTTGAACATTTTGGGGCTTCTGGCATTAAAAAAGTAAGTCTTGGTTCAAGTTTCTTAAGAAATCTGAATCTTTTATTCAAAATCGATTAATTTAGGAAACCATGATTGTGACAATTGGAAGAAGCGTTGGGAAATGTAATCAAATCTACTTAGAATTTGGGGACTTATAATTTTAAAATCGATAAGTCCAATCCCAGTTTAGTTGACTAATATCAAGTTTATATTAAGGATCAACTAAATTAAACAAAATTTGTGATTATATCATTTAAAAATAGCATTCTGTGGCAAAAAAAACTTGAAAATAACTCAAAACTAGCAAAGTTAAAAGCTGTTAAGTCCAAAAATTCGTCGCATTCACAACGGATATAATTCTCTTCTAAAATCATTAACAACTTGTCAATTATTTCTCACAATTCTGGATGCTTTGTCTACATAGGTGCCAAATTTTAAGACTTGTGGGCCAATACTGCGACCAACAGTTCAAAATTATCCCGGAAACTTCTGGCATTAAAAAAGTAAGTCTTAGTACAAGTTTCTTAAGAAATCTGGATATTTGTTTCAAAACTGATTAAATTAGAAAATTATGATCGTTACAATAGGGAGAAACGTTGAGAAAAGTAATTCAAATCTACTAAATATTTTGGGGACTTATTACTTTAAATCAATAAGTCCAATTCCTAATTTAGTTGACTAACATCAAGTTTACGTCTCAATATTGATTAAATGAAACACAATTTGTGAGTATACAATTTAAATATTGCTTCCTGTGGTAAGCAAACCTGTTGGAAATATAACAAATTCGTAAATTTAAAAAGATAAATCCAAAAATTGATCACATTCACATCAGCTGTAATTCTCTTCTAGAATCATAATCCACTCGTTAATTTTTTCCCATAATATATATGTGCCACATTTTAAGACTTTTGGGCGAATAGACAGATCCAAAATTATTCAAGCTTTGAGCATTTTGGAGACTTTTTGCCATTAAAAAAGTAAGTCTTAGTACAAGTTTCTTAAGAAAACTGAATCTTTGGTTCAAAATTGATTAAATTAGAAAACTATGATCGTTACCATAGGAAAGAAACGCAAAGAAAAATAATGAAGTCTATTAACCAGTTTAAAGACTTATTGTAAGTCGATAAGTCCAATCCCAAATGAATTGACTGATATCAAATTTGCGACTCAGGAGCAACTAAATCAAACAAAATTTGTGATATTGCATTCTGTAGTAAAAGGACACTCGAAAATAAACATAAACTCGTTAAAAGATGATAAGTCCAAAAATTGATCTCATTCACTTCCACTGTAATTCTCTTGAAGAAACATCTACTTTCAATTTCAAGATAAGTCCTTTAACGAGTTTTCCTAGCGATCACTGATCTCTTATAGTTGTACGTCCTCATTTATGTCATTATCCTGAGAAATTCAATCTAATACTCGAACATCCCTAGCACTTTGCTCTAGGATTATCGAGAGCTTGAATTCAAAGTCAATTTATTCACAAGCTGAAACGATACATAAATCTAGAGAATGTCTGGGATCAAAGGAAACAAAAGGGAGACCTGTCAAGGCTTATTCGCTCAAATCTCGAATCGACTTTAAATCACTCAGAGATCTCTTTTGTTTTTGACATTTTGATGAATTCCCCCAGATACAATCACAATTCGGTAATTGATGTTTTTCTCGGTCTAACAAATATTCAAATTCCCTCCTGATTATTTGCAGATGAAACGGGGGCGCCTCGACGCTGACACAAGCAACTAATTAGTTTAAAAAATTAATTATAGAACGTAACAGAGTCCAAAACATATTTGCGAAAGTATCGAAAGTTTGTATATTTCAGTATCTCATTTTCAAACTGCATTCATGGACGTGAAAGAGTTAAAATTTCAAGTCTAATCTAAAGCAAGGTATAGTCTAGTTATTTGTGAAAATGTGTCAATATCTATCTGAAGCTTGGCTAACGAAACGCGTTAGAGCAACCTTTCTTGGTTTCAGGGGACAAGATTTGTATTTCAAAATGTGGTAGCTTTCGATTGCAAACTGCATTCGGTTTGTTGTTTGAATGCATAACCATAAAAGAGTAAAAATATTGAATTAAGTTGAAAGAGTCAAAATTACAATATTTTCACAAAACGTCGTACCCAATTCTAATGCGAAATCGTAAAGGAGTCAAAATGTCGAATATTTGTGAAAGAGTCGATATTTGGAAATTTTTGAAAATATCGAAATTTCGACTATTTAGATTTTAATTATCAAATTACATGCACCATCGTGAAAGAGTCAAAACTTCTGGATTTGTGAAAGAGCCAAAATTTTTGAATTTGTGAAAGAGTCAAAATTTTTGTAGTTGAAACATCGAAACTTCGACTTTTGCACAGTTGTCAAATCAAATGCACAACCGTGAAAGAGTCATAATTTCGGTATTCATGAAAGAGTCATAATTTTGGGTAAAAACATTGAAATTTTGATAGTCAAAACACCGAAATTTCTACCTTTTCTCAATTTCAAATTAAACGTGTCCAAAGTAAAAATAATCAAAGTTTCGAATTCAATTCGAATACGAAATCAAAAAATGTCCAAATTTCGATATTTACGAAAGTATCGAACTTTGATCAGAATTTTGCTGCAAATATTGAAACTTTCGAAAAATCTAAACATTTTCAGAGAATTCTGCAATAAGTTCCAATGCAGTATTTTAAAAGAATCAAAATTACTAGTTTCGCAATATTTCATATTAAGTTCTTACACGAAATTGTGAAGGAGTCAAAATTTCGAAATTTGTGAAAGAGTCAATAATTGGCAATTTTTAAAAATATTGAAATTTCGACCATTAGAATTTAATTATCAAATTAAAAACACAACCGTGAAAGAGTCAGAATTTCGGTATTCGTGAAAGAGTCAAAATTTTGAATAAAAACATTGAAATTTTGGTAGTAAAATCATCGAAATTTCTACTTTTTCTCAATTTCGAATTGAACGTGTCCAAAGTCAAAATAATCAAAATTTCGAGTTCAATTCGAATGCGAAATCAAAAAATATTAAAATTTTGATATTTACGAAAGTATTGAACTTTGGTCAAAATTTTTATGCAAATTTTGAAACGCTTAAAAAATCTAGGTATTTTCGGAGAATTCTGCAAGAAGTTCCAATGCAATATTTTGAAAGAATCAAAATTGTAACAGTTTGCCAATACTTGAAAGAGTCAATAATTGAAAATTTTTAAAAATATTGAAATTTCGACTATTAGAATTTAATTATCAAATTAAATGCGCAACCGTGAAAGAGTCAAAATTCCAATATTCGTGAAAGGGTCGAAATTTTGATATTTGTGAAAGAGTCAATAATTGGAAATTTTTTAAAATATTGAAATTTTGACTATTAGAATTTAATTATCAAATTAAATGCGCAACCGTGAAAGAGTCAAAATTTCAGTATTCGTGAAAGAGTCGAAGTTTTGATAGTTAGTTCGAATTTTTCTCAATTTCAAATTGAACGTGTCTTAAGTTAAAAAAAAACAAAATGTCCAGTTCAATTCGATTTTGAATGCGAAATCAATAGTGATATTTATAAAAATATTGAACTTTGATCAGAGCTTTGCTGTAAATTTTGAAACGATCAAAATCTAGACATTTTAAAAAAATTCTTTAATAAATCCCAATGCGATATTTCGGAAGAATCAAAATTATAACAGTTTCACAATATTTCGTATTGAGTTCTAACACGAAATCGTAAACGAGTCAAAATTTCGATAATTGTGAAAGAGTCGATATTTGTAAATTTTTTAAAATATCGAAATTTCGACAATTTAGAATTTAATTATCAAATTACCTGCACCATCGTGAAAGAGTCAAAATTTCTGAATTTGCGAAAGAGCCAAATTTTCTGATTTTGTGAAAGAGTCAAAATTTCTAAATTTGCGAAAGAGTCGAAATTTCTTAATTTGTCAACGAGTCGAAATCTTTGAATTTGTGAAAGAGTAAAAATTTCTGAATTGGTGAGAGTCGAAATTTTTGAATTTGTGAAAGAGTCAAAATTTCTAAATTTGCGAAAGAGTCGAAATTTTTGAATTTGTGAAGGAGTAAAAATTTCTGAATTGGTGAGAGTCGAAATTTTTGAATTTGTGAAAGAGTCGAAATTTTTGAATTTGTGAAAGCCAACATTTTTGAATTTGTGAAAGAGTCAACATTTTCTGAATTTGTGAAAGACTCAAAATTTCTGAACTTGGTGAGAGTCGAAATTTTTGAATTTGTGAAAGAGTCAACATTGTTGGATTTGTGAAAGCCAAAATTTCTGAATTTGTGAAAGATTGTCAAAAGTTTGCTGAATTTGTGAACGGACTAAAATTTTTTTTCGGAATTCGTGAAAGAGTCCAAAATTTTGAATTTGTGAAAGAGTCAACATTTTTGGGATTGTGAAAAGCCAAAATTTCCGAATTGTGAGAAACGTCCACAATTTCTGAATTTGTGAGAATCAAAATGCTGTATTTGTGAAAGGAGTCGAAATTTCTAATTTGGAAAGAGTCGATTTTTTGAATTCTTGAAGAGTGGAAATTTCTAAAATTTGTGAAAGAGTCGAAAAATTGGAAATTCGCTGAAAGAGTCAAAATTTCTGAATTGGTGAAAGAGTCGAAATTTTTGAATTTTTGAAAGGTTCAAAATTTTTGGATTTGTGAAAGCCAACATTTCTGAATTTGTGAGAGAGTCAACATTTTCTAAATTTGTGGAACTAGAAATTTTTGAATTGGTGTAATAGTCAAAATTTTTGAATCTGTGAAAGAGTCCAAAATTTTTGGATTTATGAAAGCCAAAATTTCTGAATTTGTGAAAGAGTCAAAATTTGCTGAATTTGTGAAAGACTCGAAATTTCTGAATTCGTGAAAGAGTCAAAATTTTTGAATTTGTGAAAGAGTCAACATTTTTGGATTTGTGAAAGCCAAAATTTCTGAATTTGTGAAAAAGTCAAAATTTTCTGAATTTGTGAAATACTCGAAATTTCTGAATTGGTGAAAGAGTCGAAATTTCTGAATTTGTGAAAGAGTCAAAATTGCTGAATTTGTGAAAGAGTCGAAATTTCTAAATTTGTGAAAGAGTCGAATTTTTTGAATTCGTGAAAGAGTCAAAATTTCTAAATTGGTGAAAGAGTCGAAATTTTTGAATTCGTGAAAGAGTCAAAATTTCTGAATTGGTGAAAGAGTCGAAATTTTTGAATTTGTGAAAGAGTCAAAATTTTTGGATTTGTGAAAGCCAAAATTTCTGAATTTGTGAAAGAGTCAAAATTTTCTGAATTTGTGAAACTAGAAATTTTTGAATTGGTGAAATAGTCGAAATTTTTGAATTTGTGAAATTGTGATTTCTGGATTTATGAAAGCCAAAATTTCTGAATTTGTGAAAGAGTCAAAATTTTCTGAATTTGTGAAAGACTCGAAATTTCTGAACTGGTGAAAGAGTCGAAATTTCTGAATTTCTGAAAGTGTCAAAATTTCTGAATTTGTAAGAGTCAAAATTTCTGGATTTGTGAAAGAGCCAAAATTTATGAATTTGTGAAAGAGTCAAAATTTTCGTAGTAAAAACCATCGAAACTTCCACTTTTACCAAGATTCAAGTTGAATGTATCTGAAGTCGAAAAAATCAAAATTTCGAGTTCAATTCGAATACGAAATTGAAGAAGATCCAAATTTCGATATTTGTTAAAATATCCCAATTTTATTAGAATTTTGCGGCAAATCTGGAAATGCCCAAAAATGTCGAGATTTCGAGGAAATTTTGCGAAGCGAATTAAAATTTTAAATATTTTCATAAAATTTCGTATTCAATTCTAATACGAAATCGCGAAAGGTCAAAATTTCGATATTTGTGAAAGACATAATTTTGTGGAACGGACTGGTCCTTCGGTTATCTTCAAAAACTGAATATGACAGCTTGGCTGTCGAAACGCGTTAGATCAACTTTTGTTGTGTTTTTTAATCTTTCTTGGTTTCAGGGGACAATTTTTGTATTTCAATATTTGTGAAAGAGTCAATATTTGCGAAAGCGTCAATATTTATGAAAGAGTCAATATTTGTGAAAGAGTCAAAATTTATGATAGAGTCAATATTTGTGAAAGAATCAATATTTATAAGAATCGATATTTGAATAACGAAATATCGACTCTTTCAGAAATTAACTACTAAATTCGATGCAGAATCAGGAAAGGGTCAAAATTTCGGCTATTCGTGAAAGAGTCAAATGTTTGATAGTAAAAATCTCGACTCTTTCACAATTTCTTGATATGGAATTTGTGGCACATTCAATTTGAATGCGAAATCCTGAAAATTTTACCTCTTTCACACATTTCGCATTCAAATTGAGTACGACATTATGAAAGAGTCAGATTTTCGATTCGATTCAAATGGAAAATCCTGTTCGATCGTAATTCCTTGATTTCGCTTTGCGGTATTTAATGGGGCAATTAAATTGGATGCTCCTGTCTCTCCGCTAATACCAAATCGTAAATAACCGGGGCGATGCCGCTGATAAATACGAATTCTTAATATTATGACAGGCAATGAGTTGTGTTACATACAATAAATAAGAACGGAATCGCCGGAAACGCTTTACGTATTCGTAAAACCGAAACAAAAGGCCGACAGTCTGCGATTTCTAAATATAAAGCAGGTGAGCCCCCCGGTTAAAATACGGGCGAAGGCGCCGTCCAACGGCATTTGTTAGACGACTTAAAGGACCCCTTCATCAGTGAAAAACGATCCAGTAGTACAGACTACTCCCCCCCCCCCCCATAAGATAGTGTTTCCCAAACTGTCGACAACTGAGCAACTTTTGTGTTTTTTATTCTTTCTCGGTTTCTGGATTTCTTTCTTTGTTGCAGGATTTTTTTCTTGGTTTCAGGATTTATGTATTAATTTTTGAAGATAACCAGGTACCTACCAAGTTCCCCCAAAATGACGACATCTGTTTACTCATTTCGTAATTTTTCGTGATATTGAATCCCCCTGATTGATATATAAATGAGGAAGTGTGTTTGTCTGTCTGTTGAACGTATCGACGAATTTGAACAAAACATCATTCTGTAATCTACACGAACTCTTTTAAACTGTGCAAGTTGATTAAGTTAATTTTGTTACGTTTCACCGAACCATTAATTTTTCAGTCGTCTGAAGCCGCCGGGTGCAGCGGGGAACCCCCATCAAACTCTTCCAGTATCATTGGGGGTAGGAGTACCACTCGTTAGGAAGGTGTTGTAAATCCAAAATAAAGAGAGTTTTCTGTTATTTACTTCTTCCTGAAAATAAAACAGGAAGAAGACGGAACGTATCATTGGATCCAATCAATGTAATGAGAGCTTTTTGTCACTCAGAAACAAAGTGAAGCAAGAGGACTAAACTGTTCTGCCCCTCTATTCTTCAATGAGTTTTCTTTACTGGATCTAATCAATGTAATGAGAAAATTGATACAAGTCCTGTCCCCTGAAACCAAAAAGGATTAAAAAAACACAACAACGTTTCGATAGCCAAGCTATCATCTTCACAGTAGTAGAGTACCTCTCTGGTTTCAGGAAAGAAGATTTGTATATCAATTTTTGAAGATAGCCAAGGACCAAGCCGTTTCATCAAAATGTAATGAGAGCTTTTTATTCTCCTTTCAAATAGAGCAGGAGGAAAACGAAAAGCTTTTGCTGGACGTTCTCCTGCTGCTTGTTTTCTCCCATACGACTTTCTTCGTATGGTCTTTCTTTATTGAGGATTTGGAGATTTCAGGTGTCCCTTTCTTACTTCTTTCGTCATTGGAAATTTCCTCTATCTCTTTTTTCTTTGAGGATTTAGATTATCCCTATCATCGTTAAGAATTTCATCTATTTCTTCGTTTGTTGGAAATTTCTCCTATCTCTCTTTTCATTAAAGATTTTTAGTTCGCCTTTTTTTTCTCAGTTTCTCTCTGAAGATGACAGCTTGGCTGCCGAAACGCGTTAGAACAACCTTTCTTGTGTTTTTTAATCTTTCTTGGTTTCAGGGGACAAGTTCGCCTTTCTTCATCTGTCTGTTTTTTCTCGATTGAAGCTTTTACCTGACTATTGTTTCATTGTATCTCTTTCTTCGTTGATGCATTGAGCTACCTGTTTCTTTCTTTATTCGACCCCTTCGTTTTCGTTAAGAATTTTCCATGTTGCTTTCTCTGCTAGGAATTTGGGTGATTTTCGTCTTTCTTCATCGAGAATTTCACATTTTTCTTCATTGGAAATTTCTGGTGTTTATTTCTTCGTTTCGTTCTTCGTGTTTCACTTTAACCATTGGGGATTTCGACTATCTTTTTTTTCCTGGGATATTTCTAATGTCATTTTCTTCAATGAGGATTACTTCTGCCTACCTCAAAGGAAATTTACGAATAAAGCTGTAAAAACATTGAAACGACCGAAAGAAAATTATACGACGATTTCTTTTGACATTCTAAATATTCTTCCTGTTTCAGAAGCTCTTTTTCCTGTTTCCCCTTCGAAAAAAAGAAGCCAGTAAAAGGAAAGATGTTTTAAGGAAAATGTTACGTCCTTTATGCTTTCTTTAAATGATAGAATCTGAAAAATTGCATCGCTATCGTTTTGGTATTCTAGATCTTCTTCCAAAATAAAAAAATTAGGAACAAGGGGTTTATAAATATTGTAAAAAATCGACTGTAAACGATCGAGTTAGATCAAGGAAAATAGAAGCACCATCTTTTTGGCATCCTAAATTTTCTTCTTATGTTGGAAGTTCTTTATCCCCAATTTTATAGAGCCAGAAAGAAGAAGGGTTCTCTGAAGAAGAAAGTCTATGCCAAAATCAGAGAAAAGAGTGAGAAATTCGCCTTGCCATCTTTTGCCCAAGTCTTATTTTAGAAGAAGCTTGTAGAGAACGTCTGCGTAAATCTGAGGAAAAATTCGAGGCGCACTAATCAAGAAAAAAAGACTTGGGAAGATTTCAAGGGCATCCGCCATTTAATGTCATACGTTTACGTATGGGTTATGAACTTGTTTTATTTTGGGATTCCAATGATGCGATTTCAGACAACCATCAAACTCAGAAATACTTGATCAAAGGATCTCTGCTGCTAGTGCAACCTTGAAACCGAAGAATTTTTCCAATTGTGAAACATGACAGCTCATAAATTTTTCAAACAATTCAAGAGAAGCATCCCTGTTGGGCAATTGCTAGTGCAACCTTGGAACCGAAGACTTCTTCCAATTGTGAAACATGAGAGCTCATAAATTTTTAAAACAATTCAAGAGAGGCACCTCTCCTGAGTAATTGTAGGAGCGATTAATGACCTCATTGTCTTGGGGCATCTGGGCTGTTCCAGCAATGAAAGGGCGCCAATAACTCTATTGGTAAATTGATTTTTTTTCAAAAATTTCTGAGCTTCCGCATTATAAATTGAACTGCTCCACCAAAGAGTTGCACCCATCATATTATCACGACAATGCACCAGTGGATTTCCACAAATATCAAAAGGTAACATAGCAGTTCTATCTCGTCAAGGATCTAAATGATGTATCATGTTCCTTTGACATCTCAAAGGAATATGAGACATCATTTAGATCCTTAACCCGATTAGATCCGATTTCATCTTCTTGGAAGCTCTAAATGACTTCTGATCTTCCGGAGCCGCGCACCATCAAAGATGAGAGGACAATTACTCACCACTGTTCATATTAGGGACGCCGAACGGTGATCCTCCCTGGAACATATTGCCGGCTCCTCCGAAAGGGTTCACGAGCCCTTGATGGGCCCAGTTGGGATGGGCCGCCTGGTACACCGCCGCCGCTAGCGCAGAGAATGGTGTCGGTCTTATGGGACCTTGCCCCATCAAACTGTCTTTGACAAACTCACTTCTGTCCCTTTGCACTGACAAAAACTCACTGTCCTTATTCGAACTGTCCGCTTTCTGCTCATTGTTCGAATTCAAATCCTCCACGTCCACGATGGAATCCTCCTGATTAGAATCGTACTCTTCATCGGATGAATGAAGTTGGGGACTCGACGAACGATTAGTGGACGACGTAGGCGAGGAGGATTTGATGGGCCTGGTGTCGGCCAAAAGTGAGGCCACACTGAAACTGATATGTCCATTTTTCGCGCTCAGTTGTTCATTGTTGCTCGATTTGTCACTTTGCATAATTTCCCCGTTTTTGGCGTCCAAACTGTCCAAATTTTGGATAGTCATAATTCGGGCACTGTCTGGCACCTTTTTGAGCATCAAAACTATTTAATGCGCACCACAACGGGGCCACATAATCGCGTATAAACGTTTCAACTGTTACAATAAGTTGTTCGATCTGAACTAACAGGACTACTGACAAGTTCAACTGTGAATGCAACGGAGGCGTGTCTCGGATGGCGCGGGGAGTTCCTCGATTTCGACCCGCCTGCCAGTTGTACTCTTCAATTATCTAAATCGACCAATAAGGCGCTTTTGTAGTTAACAACCTTGCAGTCGGTCAGATGAGAGTTGTTCGGTGGTGTTTCCGGTAAATCCGGGAAGTGAGGAGTGAACGTCTGGCCGACTCCTTATACCTTTATTTTCTTTATTTCCAACTTCGTTATTACTAACTGCGGCTTTAAGTGCCTTGCACTTGTTTATGGTCATTTTAAACGAGCTCTCAAATTGATATAACTTAATTAGCAACGCCGAAGATACGAACTGGCCTATCTCCAATTATTGACGATTTTAATTTTTTACGACTGGGGCTATAAACTTCGCCAAAACTGATTTTTTTATTCTATTTGAACGTAAAACTGATAATTAGTGGCTCTGTATACGATTCTTAGGCTCCGGGATATTTTAAGTTGTTAATTGCAAGTCTTAGTTCGAAATTTTGACATTTCGCGTGAAACTTTAAAATAGGAATTTTGAAAAAAAAATAAAATTTATTTAAAAGTTTAGGGTAATTCCCGAAGTATCTCGATTTCAATCAGATTTTAAATATAAAACATGAAAGCTATTGAAATTTCAACTTTCTGTCTATCTTTCTGTTTATCTATTTTTTGTCTTTGTGTTTTTTCGGTTTTTTTGTCCTTTTGTTTTTCTGTCGCTCTGGCTTTGTCTTTCTACCCTTCGTGAAAGTTTAAATTTTCAAATTTCTAAATAATATTTTTTTCAAACTATTCAAAATTGTTCTCAAAATTTCATCTTTAATCTCGAAAGTTCACCTTTTTTGCAAAACAACTAGAAATCTGAAGCTTAAATTTCTGCATTTCTCTCATTCTGTCTTTCTGTGTTTGTTTTTCAGTCTTTCTGTCGCTCTGTCATTCTATCATTCTGTCATTCTGTCTTTCTGTCTTTCTGTTTTTCTGTCTTTCTGTCTTTCTGTCTTTCTGTCTTTCTGTCTTTCTGTCTTTCTGTCTTTCTGTCTTTCTGTCTTTCTGTCTTTCTGTCTTTCTGTCCTTCTGTCTTTCTCTCTTTCTGTCTTTCTGTCTTTCTGTCTTTCTGTCGTTCTGTCTTTCTGTCCTTCTGTCTTTCTGTATTTCTGTCTTTTTGGCTTTCTCTTTTTCTGCCTTTCCGTCTCCCTGCCTTTCTGTTTATCTTTTTTTTGTCTTTCTGTTTATCTCTTTTTCTGTATTTCCGTCTTTCTGTCTTTCTGTGTTTCTGTCTTTTTGTTTTTCTCTTTTTCTGTCTTTCCGTATCCCTGCCTTTTCGTTTATCTCTCTTTATGTCTTTCTGTTTATCTCTCTTTCTGTATTTCCGTCTTTCTGTCTTTCTGTTTTTTGTCTTTCTGTCTTTCTGTCTTTCTGTCTTTCTGTCTTTCTGTCTTTCTGTTTTTCTGTCTCTCTGTCTTCTGTCTTCTGTCTTTCTGTCTTTTTGTCTTCTGTCTTTCTGTCTTTCTGTCTTTCTGTCTTTCTGTCTTTCTGTCTTTCTGTCTTTCTGTCTTTCTGTCTTTCTGTCTTTCTGTCTTTCTGTCTTCTGTCTTCTGTCTTTCTGTCTTCTGTCTTTCTGTCTTTCTGTCTTTCTGTCTTTCTGTCTTTCTGTCTTTCTGTCTTTCTGTCTTTCTGTCTTTCTGTCTTTCTGTCTTCTGTTTTCTGTCCTTTCTGTCTTTCTGTCTTTCTGTCTTTCTGTCTTTCTGTCTTTTGTCTTTTGTCCTTTCTGTCTTCTGTCTTTCTGTCTTTCTGTCTTTTCTGTCTTCTGTCTTTCTGTCTTTCGTCTTTCTGTCTTTCTGTCTTTCTGTCTTTTCTGTCTTTCTGTCTTCTGTCTTTCTGTCTTTCTGTCTTTCTGTCTTTCTGTCTTTCTGTCTTTCTGTCTTTCTGTCTTTCTGTCTTTCTGTCTTTCTGTCTCTCTGTCTTTTGTCTTTCTCTTTCTCTCCTTTCTGTCTTTCTGCTTTCTTCTCTTCTGTCTTTCTGTCTTTCTCTTCTGTCTTTCTGTCTTTCTGTCTTTCTGTCTTTCTGTCTTTCTGTCTTTCTGTCTTTCTGTCTTTCTGTCTTTCTGTCTTTCTGTCTTTCTGTCTTTCTGTCTTTCTGTCTTTCTGTCTTTCTGTCTTTCTGTCTTTCTGTCTTTCTGTCTTTCTGTCTTTCTGTCTTTCTGTCTTTCTGTCTTTCTGTCTTTCTGTCTTTCTGTCTTTCTGTTTATCTGCCCTTCCATCTTTATGTCTTTCCAAATTTGTGTTTCTGTCCTTTTGTCATTCTCTCTCTCCGTGTTTCTGTCTTTCTGTCTTTTTAAATTTTTCTTTTACTGTCTTTTTATCCTTTTTCCTTTGTCTTTTTTCTGCCTTTCTACCTTTGTTTTTCTAAACCTCTGTCTTTCTGTCCTTTTGTTCTTCTGCCTTTCTGTTTTTCCACCTTTTTGTCTTTCTATCTTTCTGTCTTTCCATTTTTCTGTTTTCTCTCTTTCTGCCTTTCTGTCTTTCTGCCTTTCTGCCTTTCTGCCTTTCTGTCTGTCTGTCTTTCTTAAATTTGTTTTGCTGTCCTTTTGTCATTCAGTCTCCGTCTTTCTGCCTTTCTGTCTTTCTAAATTTTTGTTTTTCTGTCCTTTTATCCTTCTATCTTTGTCTTGCTGTCTTTTTGCCTTTCTATCTTTGTTTTTCTAAATTTCTGTTTTTCTTTCCTTTTGTTCTTCCGTCTTTCTGCCTTTCTGTCTATATAAATTTCTTTCTTCCTGTCCTTTTGTCCTTCTATCTTTGTTTTACTGTCTTTTTGTTCTTGTACCTTTCTGCCTACCTACCTTTCTGTTTTTCTGCTTTTCTGTCTTTCTGCCTTTCCATATCTTCGCCTTTCTGTACCCCTCCCCTTCGCCCCCCACTTCTCTCTCTCTCTCTCGCTCTCTCTCTCTCTCTCTCTCTCTCTCTCTCACGCTCTCTCTCTCTCTCTCTCTCTCTCTCTCTCTCTCTCTCTCTCTCTCTCTCTCTCTCTCTCTCTCTCTCTCTCTCTCTCTCTCTCTCCCTCTCTCTCTCTCCCTCTCTCTTTCTCTCTCTACTTTCTTTCTTTTCTGAAATGAGTTTTGCTTCTATGAGATGGTTAGCAAGCCGCGGACGTTAAACGTTAGTTTCGAACTGTGAGGATTCAAATGCGTTTTGATACCTCTTCCATCGATTCGCTCTGTAAAAGTGTGTCAGGCAGGGGACGTAGGAAATCTTCCATTTCAAACTGCCGTCGCCGTTTACCGTCCATCGATCGACACTTCGGAAGAAATGGCTACCGAAAAAAATCGAGGATACGTGACTCATCGGGGAATTTCTCTATCTAAATTGCTGTTAATGTATTATTTCATAGCATATTATAATTTAAGCATCGATTATCCGAATTAATTGGTTGACATAGGTGTCCGGAAAATTAAGTTACATAGTTTTTGTTTATTAATTTTATTTAACATTTTTGCGACCCAGTTTGGAAATATTTAAATTTTTATTAATGAATGTTTCAGAATACTATCAACATTTATTAATAACAATTTAAATATTTTCAAACTAAGTTGCAGAAATTTAAATAAAATTAACAAACATAATGTTTCCGACCAATAGTAGTCCACCATGAAAAATAATACATAATTTTTGTTAAAATACGTAAATTTAGGAAATTATATGTCCATTTAATAAGATAAACATTACATAAAATGTGAGTCGTTCGGATGAGCAACGTTTGGATAATCGATGCTCTAGTGTTTTCAAAGATCAGAAGCATATATGTAAAATTCAAGATTTTATTGAAATTTTTGCTTTTACTCCTAAATCTCAATTTTCAATTTGAATAATTTCAAATCTTTTATAGAGTAATAAGTTAAATAAGTTAAAAAAGATTTCGAGTAAAAGTAACCCTGAAATTATGAAAAATATTTTTCTAAAATGTTGAGTTCATTTTAAAATTTGAATTCTTAAAATATCTTGATGTCAATCAAATTTTAAATTTAAAACATGAAAGATTTTGAAATTTCAACTTCTCTCTCTTTCTTTCTTTCTGTCTTTCTCTCTTTCTATTTTTTTGTTTTCGTCTTTGTGTTTTTCGATTTTTCTGCGCTTTTGACTTTCTGCCCTTCTGAATTTCTGTATTTCTGTGTCTTTCTGTTTTTCTGTCCTTCTGTCTTTCTGTGTTTCTGTTTTTCTGTTCTTCTGTCTTTCTGTGTTTCTGTCTTTTTGTCCTTCTCTTTTTCTGTCTTTCTGTCTTCCTGCCTTTCTGTTTATCTCTCTTTTTGTCTCTATGTTTATCTGTCTTTCTGTCTTCCTATCTTTCTGTCTTTCTGCCTTTTCGTCTTCCTGTCTATTTGTTTTTCTGTCTTTCTGTCTTTCTGTCTTTCTGTCTTTCTCTCTTCTGTCTTTCTGTCTTTCTGTCTTTCTGTCTTTCTGTCTTTCTGTCTTTCTGTCTTTCTGTCTTTCTGTCTTTCTGTCTTTCTGTCTTTCTGTCTTTCTGTCTTTCTGTCTTTCTGTCTTTCTGTCTTTCTGTCTTTCTGTCTTTCTGTCTTTCTGTCTTTCTGTCTTTCTGTCTTTATGTCTTTCTGTTTTTCTGTCTTTCTGTCTTTCTGTCTTTCTAGTCTTTCTGTCGTTCAATCTTTCTGTCTTTCTGTCTTTCTGTCTTTCTGTCTTTCTGTCTTTCTGTCTTTCTGTCTTTCTGTCTTTATCTCGTCTTTCTGTCTTTCTTGTTTCTGTCTTCTGTCTTTCTGTCTTTCTGTCTTTCTGTCTTTCTGGTCTTTCTGTCTTTCTGTCTTTCTAGCTTTCTGTCTTTCTGTCTTTCTAGCTTTCTGTCTTTCTGTCTTTCTGTCTTTCTGTCTTTCTGTCTTTCTGTCTTTCTGTCTTTCTGTCTTTCTGTCTTTCTGTCTTTCTGTCTTTCTGTCTTTCTGTCTTTCTGTCTTTCTGTCTTTCTGTCTTTCTGTCTTTCTGTCTTTCTGTCTTTCTGTCTTTCTGTCTTTCTAGCTTTCTGTCTTTCTGTCTTTCTAGCTTTCTGTCTTTCTGGCTTTCTGGCTTTCTGCCTTTCTGGCTATCTGGCTTTCTGGCTTTCTGTCGTTCTGTATTTCTGCCTTTCTGTTTTTCTGTTTTTTTATCTTTCTGTCTTTCTGTCGTTCAATCTTTCTATCTTTATGTCTTTCTGTTTTTCTACCCTTCTATCTTTCTGTCTTTTGTCTTCCTGTTCATTTGTGATTCTCTCTCCGTCTTTCTGCCTTTCTGTCTTTCTAAATTTTTGTTTTCCTGTACTTTTATCCTTCTGTCTATATTTCTTTCTGTCTTTCTATCTTTGTTTTTCTAAATTTCTGCCTTTCTGTCCTTTTGTCCTTCTATCTTTCTATTTCTTTGACTTTCTGTCTTTCTATCTTTTTCTCTCTCTGTCTTTCTGTTTATCTGTTTATCTGTCTTTCTGCCTTTCTGCCTTTCTGCCTTTCTGCCTTTCTGCCTTTCTGCCTTTCTGCCTTTCTGCCTTTCTGCCAGTATGCCTTTTTGCCTCTTTGTTTTTCTACTTTTCTGTATATCTCATCCTGCATCTCTCCCCAAATTTCTTAGAAACTCGAAAAACTCTAATTTAAAATTTCATTATTCTTTGAAAAACTTTAACTTTAAAAGTCGAATTTTTGAGAAAATGTTGATTTTGGTTTTGAAATTTCGAATAATGTTACGTAAAAATTTTTAATCTAATCTCGAAAATCAACGTTGTACGCAAAACAGTCGAGTATTCGAAAATTCAGTATCTTTCTCAAAATTTCGAAAATTAAAATACTGAAACCAAGAAAGATTAAAAATTATAACAAAGGTTGCTCTAACGCGTTTCGACAGCCAAGCTATCATTTTCAGAGAGATACTCCCTGAAGATGACAGCTTGGCTGTCGAAACGCGTTAAAGCAACCTTTGTTGTATCGAAATTTCGAATTTAAAATGGAAATCTCAATCCGGTTTGGACTTAGAATGACGAAATTTTAGGATAAAATTAAAAATTTCAAGAAAAGGTCGCCATTCCTGAAAAATGTGCAAATCGTAGGTAAAAAGTTACGATATTTTGGGTTAAGGATG
The DNA here is from genome assembly GCA_028583605.1 of Dastarcus helophoroides. Taxonomy (NCBI): domain Eukaryota; kingdom Metazoa; phylum Arthropoda; class Insecta; order Coleoptera; family Bothrideridae; genus Dastarcus; species Dastarcus helophoroides. The sequence goes on along the minus strand of CM053332.1, from coordinate 25,312,157 downwards.
AAATCTCGAAACTTCGAAATTGAAATTGAAAAAAAAATCGATATCGTATCGAATCTGAATCCAAAACTTTGAAATTTCGAAATTCAAACTTGAATTTTAACAAAATTGAGAATCAGGAGGTAATCATGGGATGGGATACGTAATTCACCAACAGAACTGGCATTTCAAGTGTACTAATCGAATTAATTAGTAGAAAAATTATCGAGTTCATCTGCCCAGTCTCGAATTTGTATCAACATTTATGCAATACGTACCAGATTAAACTGAAGCATGGAATAGTGAGTATGTTTTGGATTTGTGTTTATTTGCAACTCATGAGTGAACAAAAAAAGAATTTCTGAGCGACGTTAAAAAAAGCGAACGATGTGGCGACAGATTGAAAGTATTGATTAGTTGGGTTACTTATTGCCAAAAAGCGTTCCCCATTTGGTTTTTTCAAAGGGGTCGCATCTATAATTTTAACAAGATATCCGCTAACAAGCTCAATAACTCACAATTAAGTGATCATTATATCTAATTGCTACCGCGGAATCAATTCAAAAACACTGAACTGGTCTTCTTTTTTCGTCGAAGTCGCCCCGTCCGTTCGGATTTTCGAATCCAGTAACAAGCAATTTGCAGGTCTCATTAGGACAGCATTGTGTTTGTCCTGTCTTTGTCTCGTTCGTCGCCATCGGTAAGTTCGTTCTCGTTCTCATGGCCGAACGACGGCATCGAAAACAAAAAAGTTCGACCAATAAATCGGAATTCGCAGAATCCTAAAATCGAAACCGTAACAAATAATGAAGTAAATGAAAAATAATTAATGGCCCCACTTGCGGAACTTGTGACAGGAATGGATTTTATATAGTAGTTGAATTTGTTATTACTCCAATTGGGTACGTGATGAGAAAACTGTCGGAATTCCTCGCATACGATTGTTTGTTATTTTATCTCAAAATATTTGATAATTGGTCGTATAATTTTATTTCTCGGTTGTTCTGTGAATAAGGCAACGTCTGACCTACGTCGCGGGACATATCTGACATATTTTTTCTTGCTTATGGCAAATTTAAATTCAGTTTATTTCTAGCGCGCAAGTGAAGCAAATTCTAGTCATTGTGCTAGGACAAATAGTTGAGTGAAGCTGATGAATTATACATATCGACACAAAATCGATTCAGACTTTAACAAGATACGAAGATAGGGTAGTATATTTTGGCAGTACTCTTGGGAGCACTAGGATCAGTTAGAGTTCAATTTTTTTAAAGGTTCCATCCACTCGAAAGTAATTTTTCTAGAAATTTTGTCTATTTTTTCATTATTTTGACATTAGATCTGCATCTTCAAAATTTTTGCTTTTTCTGAACATTTTATTTTATAAATACGAAATAAGTTTTATATTTATTAAAATTTCATAAATTAAATATAAAGTTCTAGGACAAAATTTTAAGGAGTCGAAATTTTGAAAATTATCGAAATTAAAAATTTCGACTCTTTAAAATTTTGATTTTTTTCGAAGTTGTCCATTTACGAAAAAATCGAGTTTATTTTCTAAATTTCGTAATTGTTCTCAAAATTTTGACTGTTTTGCAACTTTTTAAACATTTTTGACTTTTTGCAACTTTTCAAACATTTTTGACTCATTTTTTATGAAAATTTCGATTTTTTTCGGAGGATAATTTTTTCTAAATATTTCGACTTTTTCCCAAAATGATGACTTTCGGTTTTTCTGCTGAAAATTTTGCCTGCTTAAAATTTTGAGTTTTTTTCGAAGTTTTGTGTTAATTTTCGAAAAAATTGAATTAATTAATTAATTTCGTAATTATTCTCAAAATTTAAATTTTTTGCAACTTTTCAAACATTTTTGACTTTTTGACAACTTTGTAAACGTTTTTGACTTATCTTTTATGAAAATTTCGATTTTTTTCGTAGGGTAACTTTTTAAAAATATCTCGACTTTTTCCCAAAATGATGACTTTCTGAAAATTATTTTTACATTTTTTTGATGAATTCCTTATAAAACTAGGTTTTTTAATGAAAATTTTGACTGTTTAAAATTTTTAGTTTTTTTCGAAGTTTTGTGTTAATTTTCGAATTAATTTCTTAATTTCGTAATAATTTTCGAAATTTAAACTTTTTTGCAACTCTTCAAACATTTTTTGCCTCTTGCAACTTTTTAAATATTTTTGATTCATTTTTTATGAAAATTCCAATTTTTTTCGAAAGAAGCTTTTTTTTAATATTTCGACTCTTTCCCAAAATGATGAATTTCTGAGAATTATTTTTACAGTTTTCTGATGTATTCGTTATCAAATTTTGCTTTTTCTCTTGAAAATTTCTACTCTTAAACATTTTATATTTTTTTCGAAGTTTTCTCCTCATTTTCGAAAAATTCGAATTAATTTCTTAATTTCGTAATTATTTTGGAAATTTTAACTTTTTTGCAACTTTCCAAACATTTTTTGACTTTTTTGCAACTCTTCAGACATTTTCGATTCATTTTTTATGAAAATTCCAATTTTTTTCGGAAGAAGCTTTTTTTTTAAATATTTTGACTCTTTCCCAAAATGATGACTTTCTGAGAATTATTTTTACAGTTTCCTGATGAATTCGTTATCAAATTTTGCTCTTTCTTTTGAAAATCTTAAACATTTTATATTTTTTTCGAAGTTTTCTCCTCATTTACGAAAAATACGAATTATTTTTTAAATTTCGTAGTTATTCTTCAAAATTTTGACTTTTTTGTAACTTTTCAAACACTTTTGACTTATTTTTTATAAAAATTTCAATTTTTTTGTGGGAAGGTAACTCTTTTTTAAATATTTCGACTTTTTTCCCAAAATAATGACTTTCTGAAAATTATTTTTACATTTTTCTGATGAATTCGTTATGAACTTTATGTTTTTTTGATGAAAATTTTGACAGTTTAAAATTTTGAGTTTGTTTCGAAGTTTTGTGTTAATTTTCGAAAAAATCGAATTAATTTCTTAATTTCGTAATTATTCTCCAAATTTAAATTTTTGCAACTTTTCAAACATTTTTGACTTTTTAACAACTTTTCAAACGTTTTTGACTTATCTTTTATGAAAATTTCAATATTTTTCGGAGGGTAACTTTTTAAAAATATTTCGACTTTTTCCCAAAATGATGACTTTCTGAAAATTATTTTTACATTTTTTTGATGAGTTGGTTATAAAATTAGGTTTTTGACGATAATTTGACTGTTTAAAATTTTGAGTTTTTTTCGAAATTTGTGTTAATTTCGAATTAATTTCTTAATTTCGTAATTATTCTCCAAATTTAAATTTTTTGCAACTTTTTAAACATTTTTGATTTTTTAACAACTTTTCAAACGTTTTTGACTTTTTTTTTATGAAAATTTCAATATTTTTCGGAGGGTAACTTTTTAAAAATATTTCGACTTTCTCCCAAAATGATGACTTTCTGAAAATTATTTTTACATTTTTTTGATAAATTCGTTATAAAACTAGGTTTTTTGACGAAAATTTTGACTGTTTAAAATTTTGAGTTTTTTTCGAAATTTTGTGTTAATTTTCGAATTAATTTCTTAATTTCGTAATAATTCTCGAAATTTAAACTTTTTTGCAACTCTTCAAACATTTTTGATTTTTTTACAACTTTTCAAACGTTTTTTCGTTATCCTTTATGAAAATTTCGATTTTTTTCGGAAGGTAACTTTTTAAAAATATTTCGACTTTTTCCCAAAATGATTACTTTTTGAAAATTATTTTTACATTTTTCTGATGAATTCATTATGAAACTTTAGGTTTTTTTATGGCAATTTTAACTGTTTAAAATTTTGAGTTTTAGAGTTAGAGTTAAAATTAGAATTAGAGTTAGAGTTACGAGTTAGAGTTATAGTTAGAGTTAGGTTAGAGTTAGAGCTAGAGCTAGATTTAGAGTTAGAGTTAGAGTTAAAGTTAAAGTTAGAGTTAGATTTAGAGTTAGATTTAGAGTTAGAGTTAGAGTTAGAGTTAGAGTTAGAGTTAGAGTTAGAGTTAGAGTTAGAGTTAGAGTTAGAGTTAGAGTTAGAGTTAGAGTTAGAGTTAGAGTTAGAGTTAGAGTTAGAGTTAGAGTTACGGTTAGGGTTAGGGTTAGAGTTCAATTTTTTTAAAGGTTTCATTCACTCGAAAGTAATTTTTCTAGAAACGTTAACGTTAAAGTTAGAGTTAGAGCTAGAGTTAGAGTTAAAGTTAGAGTTAGAGTTACGGTTAGGATTAGGGTTAGAGTTAGAGTTAGAGTTAGAGTTTAGAGTTATAGTTAGAGCTAGAGTTAAATTTAGAGTTAGATTTAGAGTTAGAGTTACGGTTAGGGTTAGAGTTAGGGTTAGAGTTCAATTTTTTTAAAGTTTCATTCACTCGAAAGTAATTTTCTAGAAACGTTGACGTTAGAGTTAGAGTTAGGAGTTAGAGTTAGAGTTAAAGTAGAGTTAGAGTTACGTAGTTAGAGTTAGAGTTAGAGAGGTTAGAGTAGAGTTTAGAGTTAGAGTTAGATTTAGAGTTAGAAGTAGAGTTAGAGTTAGATTAGAGTTACGGTTAGGGTTAGGTTAGGGTTAGGTTAGAGTTCAATTTTTTAAAGGTTTCATTCACTCGAAAGTAATTTTTCTAGAAACGTTGACGTTAAAGTTAGAGTTAGAGCTAGAGTTAGAGTTAAAGTTAGAGTTAGTGTTACGGTTAGGATTAGGGTTAGAGTAGTTAGAGTTAGAGTTAGAGTTAAGTTAGAGGTTGAGTAGTACTAGAGTTAGAGTTCAATTTTTTTAAAGGTTTCGTTCACTCGAAAGTAATTTTTCTAGAAACGTTGACGTTAAAGTTAGAGTTAGAGTAGAGTTAGAGTTAGGAGTTAGAGTTAGAGTTACGGTTAGGATTAGGGTTAGAGTTAGAGGTAGAGTTAGAGTTAGAATTAGAGTTAGAGTTACGGTTAGGGTTAGAGTTAGAGTTAAGTTAGAGTTAGAGCTAGAGTTAAAGTTAGAGTTAGAGCTAGATTTCGAGTTAAAGTTAGAGTTAAAGTTAGAGTTAGAGGTAGAGTTAGAGTTAGAGTTAAAGTTAGAGTTAGAGCTAGATTTCGAGTTAAAGTTAGAGTTAGAGTTCAATTTTTTTAAAGGTTTCATTCACTCGAAAGTAATTTTTCTAGAAACGTTGACGTTAAAGTTAGAGTTAGAGTTCAATTTTTTTAAAGGTTTCATTCACTCGAAAGTAATTTTTCTAGAAACGTTGACGTTAAAGTTAGAGTTAGAGTTCAATTTTTTTAAAGGTTTCATTCACTCGAAAGTAATTTTTCTAGAAACGTTGACGTTAGAGTTAGAGTTAGAGTTAGAGTTAAAGTTAGAGTTAAAGTTAGAGTTAAAGTTAGAGTTAGAGCTAGAGTTAAAGTTTAGAAAATTTGTTTTTGATGATTGAAGAATTTGCGATCTGTTCACTGAAGAATCAAGCAGATTTCATATAAATGGCTGAAGACTCAAAGAGATTTCTCATCGGTGGCTGAAGAATTTAGAAGATTTCTTCATGGTGAATAAACAATCGAGAAGCTTTCTTCATTGCTAAGTAGTCGAGTGGATTTTTCAGTGGTGGCCAAAGAAGTGAAACAAATTTTATTTCATAACTGTAAAATCAAAGGAATTTTTCATTGATAATTGAAGAATCAAGCTGCTTTGGTGACTAAACAGTTAAGAAAATATCTGCTAGAGCTCCAGATAATCTTTGGTGGTTGAAAATTTTAGAAAATTTGTTTTTGGTGATTGAAGAATCTACGATCTGTTCACTGAAGAATCAAGCAGATTTCATATAAATGGCCGAAGACTCAAAGAGATTTCTCATCGGTGGCTGAAGAATTTAGAAGATTTCTTCATGATGAATAAACCATCAAGAAGCTTTCTCCATTGCTAAGTAATCGAGTGAATTTTTTGGAGGATATTACTTTGTAATTTATGTGATATGCTGATAATATGATATGAAATCTTCAGGATCAAATACTTGATGATGATGAAGAGCATTTTTATGATTGAAACCGTCAAGTTACGCCACTGTATGCACTTGGTAGGTAACTAGGAGAAAAAGCTAAAACATCGAAAAAAGTCCCATATATATGCGTACAGATACAATCGCCATCGTCTAAGTAATAATTATACATGTACAAGTTGGACTGCTCGAAAAACTACCATAATTGGCTGGGTAATTAAAAGAAGTCGCGATTCGGATGTTTTAATTAGGCAAGAAGGCAAGATAGATGTTCGACTGCATGAGGTCCGACCATTCAAATAAGGAACTAGTCGAAAACGTGCTATCCCAATCGTAATTAAATTATACAGGGGCCTTTGATGAAATCATTAGAACGCATCAAGCGCGCGCCAGGTGCGCCCGCATCCAAAGCGCCAATTAACGAAAATTTAACCCCCGAAAAGAAATCTTTTTTTGTTAATTACAAAACCACTTCAGAATAATTCGTTATTGAAAAATACAACACAAAAGCGTTAGCGAATGATGCAGAAATTCTGCATCTAAAGTCACTAGTTCTAAAGTCACTGGTCTAAAGTCACTAGTTCTAGAGACCAGACCTGACCAAAAAACGCAGCAGTCGAGGAACCCTGCAGAAACGATCTGGTTATTATTTTTTAAGTTTAACATACCCAAACGAATGACACATCAATGGTTGTTGATGATGCAACCCATAATACAATAATGAGACTTGGTCATCACTGGGGTGACCTTTGTAATTTTGGTTGCATCGCACATCCCGGTTGAAAATCTGTTGTGGTGAATTTTTCTCGTTTATTGGGAACTCTAGTGTGCTTCATTGGGTTGTATTTTCCGTTTAAATGGCCCGTTGACCCCCATGATAATAAATTTACGATGCGGAACGAAATTTATGGAAATACGGCTTATTAGAGTTTTGAATTGTAAACTCAAATGGAATCGACAGAATTATGGGTATCATAACAATCAGACTAAGTAATAATACGTTAAGAATAACTAATAAATAATTGTTGTGGCCGGCCACGCAGCCAAGCGATCGTTTAATAAATAAGCCAAGTAACCTCACTAATTTTCTGCCTATAAATTTATATTTTCACGCAAACAAAATACCAAGTGAGTATTATATTTTTGAGAATAATCCAATCAATTAGAGAAGTAGACAGCTTAGTACATTCATCACACCACACAAATCTTTTTAATCCGATATTTATTCCGTCATTATAAATAAATTATTCACTGGATGTAAGTGTCGCTATGTGGGGTTATTAGTGCCTTTTTCCGAGCACAATTAGAGATGTGTGCGGCCTCACGGCCTCCAATAGACCCTAATGAACTATAAATATGTCCGCCACAATGCTGTTGTACCACTTATTTATGTGTAGGTATTATATATTAATATGCTCGAGTACCGGCTAACATCTGTGCCTCTCAAAATGTTCAGACATAAATTATCTCTTGCTCGCAAGATCGTTTAGCATCATCGTACATTTAAACCCAAGAAACCAAAAGACTCCATACCACCATCGAAAGAAACGGTACTCTAACTCTAATTAGAACAATTTCATCAAGCGCCTGTCAATCTTCCGGACAGCTCTCGATCGAGCGGTGGCGAAATATCGCGGAAAGGAAAAGAATGTCAACATGGTTACCAAAAGCGTCAAGCAAAACACCCCCTAATTAAGGCACGGTTTAATTACATCTACAAACATGATTAATATTACTAAAACACATGTCAGTTTAGCGCTGCATAACTCCTAATGAGGGAGAAGGCTGTTTGGCATTCTTTCCGTCCGCTCGCATTAGTTTGATACCCATATCCGGATAGAAATTCGACAATGTTGGCTGCCATGCCTGATGGACATTCCATCCTACCAGTTCCCCAATTATCACCCCCGGTCGTATTAATTAACTCGCGTTTCATTCGCTTCACTATGTGCTCGCCCAGTCGATTACTGCGACCGCATTCGAGGGCCATATGCCCCCTGAATTCAACATATCGATACTAACAATAAGAATATCCTTTATCGAAGGAAATACTTTCCTCGCTTCGATAACTAATCAAGTGAAATCAGAACGCAGTTATATGGCTAAAGATCAAGTTTACTAATAGCAGCAACCATCTAAATACTCCTTGATCGCGATCACTTTTGGGTATAGTAGTCATTTTTGGGTTCTGATTTTAATCAGTCAAAGGAATCCTTCGTAATTCCTAATACAGCTAATCATATTACGTAGGGCATCATAAAGACTTCTTTTGGTTGAACAAAGGACCAAGGCCACAAAATAAAAAATATTTAAAGAAGTCTTTATGAGGACCAAACTATCAAAGAGAATTCACCTTGATGGCAAAACTGTATTTGGTAGTATTCAACTGAAAAAAATTCTTCCTGAAGACCAAACTGCCAAATAGATTTTTCCTTGATAGCACAAAATTTACTCTTGATAATATTCATCTGAAAGAAACTCTTATGGTTGTTCATGCTGATTTCTTTTGGCTAATCATGACATGATTCATAAAGATTTCTCCTAATTGAATAAAGGACCAAGAGTTTTCTCTTTGATGGTTACAGAATCAAAGAGATTTGAAGAAATTTTCAAGATTCTTCAGGAGGACCAAACTACCAAAGAGATTTTTAATTGGTGGCGCAAAATATAAGAATTTACTATTGGTAGTATTCATCCGAAAGAAATCTTTGTAATTCTTCATAAAGATTTCTTTTAATTAATCATAGTGGAGTAACGTGAAGATTTTTTCTTTTGGTTTTCTGATGGTTCTTTTGGTTGAATAAAAAAATCAAAAACTTTCTCCTTGATGGCTACACAATAGAAGAGATTTGAAGAAATCTTCAAGATTCTTCATGAAGACCAAACTGCCAAAAAGATTCTTCCTTGATGGCACACAATAGAAGAGTTTACTGTTAGTAGTATTCATCTAAAAAAAATCCTTATGGTTCCTGGTGGATCATGATATAATTCATAGGATATCATGAATATTCCTCTTGATTGAATAAAGGATCAAAACCTTTCTCTTTGATAGCTACACAATGAAAGAGATTTGAAGAAATCTTCAGGATTCTTCATGGGTACTAAACTACCTAAAAAATTTCTAATTGAAGACCAAAATATAAGAGATTACTGTTGGTGTATTCATCTCAATGGTTCTTCATGAAGATTTCTTTTGGTTGAACATATCGTCGTAGAAGTATCATGTAGATTTCTTTTCTTCTGGTTCTTTAATGATTCTCTTGGTTGAACAAAAATCAAGAACCTTAATGGCTGCAGAATAAAAAAGATTTTAAGAAATTTTTACAAATCTTCATGAGGATCAAACTACCAAAAAATGTCTCCTTAATAAACTAAAATAAAACAGTTTCCTTTTATGAGTATTCATCTCAAAGGAATCCTTATGTTCTTCATGCAGATATCTTCTGACTGATCATGATAGTCATGGAATATCATAAAGATTGCCTTTTGGTTGAACAAAGGAACAAGACCACAAAAGAAAAGAATTTGCAGAAATCTTCAAGATTATTTATGAAGGCTCTTGATGGCTACTGAATAAGAGAGATTTGAAAAAATCTTCAAGATTCTTCATGAAAACCAAACTGCCAAAAAGATTCTTCCTTGATGGCACACAATAGAAGAGTTTACTGTTAGTAGTATTCATCTAAAAAAAATCCTTATGGTTCATGGTGGATCATGATATAATTCATAGGATATCATGAATATTCCTCTTGATTGAATAAAGGATCAAAACCTTTCTCTTTGATAGCTAGACAATAAAAGAGATTTCAAGAAATCTTCAGGATTCTTCATGGGGACAAAACTACCAAAAAGATTTATAATAGGTGACGTAAACTATAAGAGATTACTGTTGGTGTATTCATCTCAATGATTCCTCACAAAGATTTCTTTTGGTTGATCATATGATCATGGGAGTATCATGAAGATTTCTTTTGTTTTGGTTCTTTAATGGTCCTTTTGGTTGAACAAAAATCAAGAACCTTAATAGCTGCAGAATAAAAGAGATTTTACTTTTGGAAGTATTCATCTGAAAGAAATCCTTATGGTTCTTCATACAGATATCTTTTGGCTGATCATGATATGAGTCATGGGGTATCATAAAGATTTCTTTTTGGTTGAACAAAGGACCAAGGCGACAAAATAAAAGAAATCTTCAAGATTCTTCATGGAGAGATCAAGAGATCTCTAACTGATGGCGTAAAATATAAAAGTTTACTGTTGATAATATTCATCTCAAGAAATCCTTATGATTCTTCATAAAGACTTCATTTGCTTGATCATATGATCATGGAGTAACATGAAAATTCCTTATCTTTTGTTTCTTTGATGGTTCTTTTGGTTGAATAAAAATTAAGACTCCTGATAGCCGCTAAATAAAAGAGATTTGAAGAAATCTTCAAGATTCTTCATGAGGACCAAACTACCAACGAGATTTTTCTTTGATGGCGCAAAATAAAAGAATTTATTGTTGGTAATACTCATCTTAAACATTTTTTTATCATTTTTCATGAAGATTTCTTTTAGATGATCATAATATAATTCATGGGATATCATGAAGATTTCTCTTGGTTCAATAAAGGATCAAAACCTTTCTCTTTGATAGCTACACAATAAAAGAGATTTGAAGAACTCTTCAGGATTCTTCATGGGTACAAACTACCAAAAAGCTTCAAAATTGATGACGCAAACTATAAGAGATTACTGTTGCTGTATTCCTCTCAATGATGTATCACCAAGATTTCTTTTGGTTGATCAGATGATCATACGGTCATCATGAAGATTTCTTTACCTTTGGTTCTTTAATGGCTCTTTTGATTGAACAAAATTCAAGAACCTTTATGGTTGCAAAATAAAAGCGGTTTGAAGCAATCTTCGCAATTGTTTATGAGGACCAAACTACCAAAAAGATTTCTCCTTGATGACGCAAAATAGAAGATTTTATTTTTAGGAGTATTCATCTCAAAGGAATCCTTATGCAGATATCTTTTGGCTGATCATGATATGGGTCATGGGGTATCATGAAGATTTCTTTTTGGTTGAACAAAGGAGCAAGGCGACAAAATAAAAGAAATTTGGAGAAATCTTCAGGATTCTTCGTGAAGAGATCAAGAGATCTCTAACTGATGGCGTAAAATATAAAAGTTTACTGTTGATAACATTCATCTAAAGAAATCCTTATGATTCTTCATAAAGACTTCATTTGCTTGACCATATGATTATGGAGTAACATGAACATTCCTTATCTTTTGTTTCTTTGATGGTTCTTTTGGTTGAATAAAAATTAAGACTCCTGATAGCCGCTAAATAAAAGAGATTTGAAGAAATCTTCAAGACTCTTCATGAGGACCAAACTACCAACGAGATTTTTCCTTGACGGCGCAAAATAAAAGAATTTATCGTTGGTAATACTCATCTTAAAATTTTTTTTATTATTTTTTTATGAAGATTACTTTAGATGATCATAATATAATTCATGGGATATCATGAAGATTTCTCTTGGTTGAATAAAAGATCCAAACCTTTCTCTCTGATAGCTACACAATAAAAGAGATTTGAAGAAATCTACAGGATTCTGCATGGGGACAAAACTACCAAAGAGATTTATAATTGATGAGGCAAACTATAAGAGATTACTGTTGGTGTATTCATCTCAATGATTCTTCATGAAGATTTCTTTTGGTTGATCATATGATCATGGGGTATCATGAAGATTTCTTTTCTTTTGTTTCTTTAATGGTGGTTTTGGTCATATAAAAATCAAGAACTTTAATGGCTGCCAAATAAAAGAGATTTGAAGCAATCTTCACAATTATTGATGAGGACCAAACTACCAAAAGAATTTCTCCTTGATCGCTCAAATTTAAAGAGTTTACTTTTGGGAGTTTTCATCCCAAAGGAATCCTTATGGTTCTTTATGCAGATTTCTTTTGGCTGATGCTGATATGGTGCGTAAGATATCATGAAGATTGTTGGTTGAAGAAAGAATCAAGAGCTTACTCTTTGATGGCTGCACTCCTCAGGATTCCTGATGGAGACCAAACTACCAAAAAGATTTCTAATTGATGGGGCCAACTACAAGAGTTTACTGTTTATAGCATTCATCTCAATGATTCTTCATGAAGATTTTTTTTTGGTTGATCATATAATCATAAAGATTCCTTTCCGTTTGGTTTTTTGCTGGTTCATTGGTTGAATAAAAACCTAGAACCTTAATAGCTGCTAGATAAAAAAGATTTTAAGAAACATTCAAAATTCTTCATGAAGACCAAACTACCAAAAAATTTCTCCTTGATGGCACAAAATAGAAGAGTTTATTTTTAGGGTATTCATCTGAAAGGAATCCTTATAGTTCTTTATGCAGATTTCTTTTGGCTGATCCTGATATGATGCGTGAGGTATTATGAAGATTGTTGGTTGAAGAAAGGATCAAGAACTTTTTCTTTGATGACTGCACCATAAAATAATTTGAAAAACTCTCTACGATTCCTCTGGGGACCACACTACCAAAGAGATTTCTAAGTGATGGCGAAAAGTATAAGAGTTTACTGCATTCATCCCAATGATTCTTCATGAAGATTTCTTTTGATTGATCTTATGATCATAAAGATTTCTTCACTTTTGGTTTCTTGATCGTTCTATTGGTTGAATAAAAACCAAGATCCTTAATAGCTGTTAAATAAAAGTGATTTTAAGAAACCTTCAAAATTCTTCATGAAGACCAAACTACCAAAAGGATTTCTCCTTGATAGCGCAAAATAGAAGAATTTACTTTTAGGGTATTCACCTGAAAGGAATCCTTATGGTTCTTCATGCAGATTTCTTTTGGCCGATTTTGATATGATACGTAAGTTATCATGAAGATTGTTGGTTGAAGAAAGGATCAAGAGCTTTCCGTTTGATGGCTGCACAATAAAATAATTTGCAAAACTCTTCAGGATTCTTCATGAAGACCAAACTACCAAAGAGTTTTCTAATTGATGACGCAAACTATAAGAGTTTACTGCTTATAGTGTTCATCTCAATGAAGATTTCTTTTGGTTGATCATATGATCATGAAAATTCCTTTCATTTTGGTTCTTTGATAATTCTTCCGATTGAATAAAAACCAAGAACCTTGAAAGCTGCTAAATAGAAGAGATTTAAAGAAGCATTCAAAATTCTTCATGAAGACCAAACTACCAAAGAGATTTCTCCTTGATGGTGCAAAATAGAAGAGTACTTTTGGTAGTAGTCAACTAAAAAAAATCCTTCATGAATATTTCTCTTGGCCAAACATAGTATAATGTGCATGGAGCAACATAAAAATTTTTTTGGTTGACAAACGCCCAAAGGTTTCTTCTTGATGGCTCTAAAATAGGAGATTTGAAAAAATCTTCATGAACACATCTTTTACCTGAACATGGTATGTGTTATATGGAGTCATGAAGACTTGTTTTGGTCAAAATTCGTTGATGGCTCCAAGCCTCTTATGAAGAAGTATCTAAAGGTCTAAGGAACTCTTATAAATTGTTCTATCACCAATTCTCATTCTTCAGCAACTAGAGAGGCATGTTCTTGATATTTCAGTTACCAATTAGAAATCGTCTTGATTCTTATCAGAGCAAAGCTCATCTCTTTTCAATATTTCACAAAGAAGACGTTCCACGCTCTATGTCGTAAAGATTATTGATGGATATTACGTTGTGGCAAGCGCGTTTGCAGCTCAAAAGGAGTAAATGTTATTGTATTCATGGTATATAGTGTGTTTAGTCTGTCTGTTTGTCTGTTTGACTGTTTGTCTGTTTGTTCTTTGTTTCTTTGTTTCTTTGTTTCTTTGTCTGTTTGTCTGTTTGTCTGTTTGTCTGTTTGTTTGTTTGTGTGTTTGTCTGTTTGTCTGTTTGTCTGTCTGTTTGTCTGTTTGTCTGTTTGTCTGTTTGTCTGTTTGTCTGTTTGTCTGTTTGTCTGTTTGTCTGTTTGTCTGTTTGTCTGTTTGTCTGTTTGTCTGTTTGTCTGTTTGTCTGTTTGTCTGTTTGTCTGTTTGTCTGTTTGTCTGTTTGTCTGTTTGTCTGTTTGTCTGTTTGTCTGTTTGTCTGTTTGTCTGTTTGTCTGTTTGTCTGTTTGTCTGTTTGTCTGTTTGTCTGTTTGTCTGTTTGTCTGTTTGTCTGTTTGTCTGTTTGTCTGTTTGTCTGTTTGTCTGTTTGTCTGTTTGTCTGTTTGTCTGTTTGTCTGTTTGTCTGTTTGTCTGTTTGTCTGTTTGTCTGTTTGTCTGTTTGTCTGTTTGTCTGTTTGTCTGTTTGTCTGTTTGTCTGTTTGTCTGGTTGTCTGTTTGTCTGTTTGTCTGTTTGTCTGTTTGTCTGTTTGTTTGTTTGTTTGTTTGTTTGTTTGTTTGTTGTTTGTTTGTTTGTTTGTTTGTTTGTTTGTTTGTTTGTTTGTTTGTTTGTTTGTTTGTTGTACGTTTGTTTGTTTGTTTGTTCTTTCGTTCCTTCGTTCGTTCGTTCGTTTGTTCGTTCATTCGTTTGGTTACTTGTTTGTTTGTTTGTCCGCTTTTCACAGTTCAATTACTGGAGCGATTTTGATGGAAACTGGTACAGACATACCTTACAAGACGGGGTTATTAATAGGATATACTTTATCTCGAAAAACTATTTTAGATATACTTAAACTAATATTATATCCCGAAAAAGTATATAACCTTTCTTCGTTTATTAGGTGAAATAAATGATCTGACAACGACGACAGCGAAATTTAGCAATAGGCAACCTTGCCATAACTTTTTAAGTAAAATTCGGTTTAACGGCATCATCTAACGCGATAAGATGCAACTATGATAGCCAATATAGTCCCTGAAGTTGGAAATGTACACATATAAACGAATTTGAACAAAACATCATTCTGCAATCTGCTAGAACTCTTTAGAGCTGTGCAAACTGATTTGGTTGGTCTATCTGTCGAACGTATCAATGAATTTGAACAAAACATCATTCTGCAATCTGTACAAACCCTTTAAAGCTGTTCAAGCTGATTAAGTTAGTTTTGTTACCTTTATCTAAACAATTAATTTTTAATTTTCGAGTCATCTGGAGTCGTTCGGTGCAGCGAATACTCCCACCAAACTCTTCCGCTACCCTTGGGAAACCATTTTGGGAAACACTAGTCTAAGGTAACGAAATCATATATAATGAAGACTACCTCAGGCATTATTTCTAATTTTCCAAAATATATAATAGAATAGAATATATATATATATATATATATATATATATATATATATATATATATATATTTGTATCCTGCGCAGGTTCGGTCTCCCTCTCAAAGGCCATTTACATTTAATAGGTCCTCTAGGTCAGTAGGTCCTCCGTATATGGAGGACCTAAAGGTTTTTAGTGTAAATCGAATCGGAATGTCCCGAAACACATTCTGACAAAGTTTGAGAGAGAGGACCTATCCTGCGGATTTTATGTATTTTCGTATATCTTAGTTTGAGCTTCTGTCACTGCATATTTCTGCGCTGGCGTCGCGCGGTGTATATCGGCGTATATTCTCCCGCCAAATTAAGCAGAATAGGTCATCCTGTGTATACTGCAGTTGAAGGTGCTGCGCTGGATAGATCATCCATGTATCCGGCAACATTGAAGTTGTATATCGGCCATCTTTATCGAATATTTTAGGCAGGATAGGTAATCTTCGGTATATTGCAAGTTAGAAGTTGCGGTAAATAGATCATCCATGCTATCAGTAGAGGTAAGCTTATTAAAAACTTCGCTGTTGCTAACCGAGAAATCCTGCGTATATTGCAAGTTACATGTTACGCGGGATAGATCATCCGTGATGTTGATTATATTACTAGGGTTAACTTATTAAAAATTTTAATTTTTTTAAATGAGCGCGGTATATTTCCGAATAAACTTTGTAGGGAGAACTTGGGCCAATGTATGATATAGAATTGCTACCCGAAATTTTTCGCACTTATGGATTACCATTCCGTGTAATATAAAAAGGGACCGACCAACATTTTTGACAGAAATCAAAACCGAATTTGTGTTCTGTCCTGGTTTTGAGCAATCCTACACTTACTGAGACTTGTTGAAATGAACACCATACGTTCAAATCAAATGTAAATTTCCTCTACTAATAAGAGGCTTATTAGTATTAATAATAAGAGGCTTATTAGTATTAAATCCAATAAGAGTAATAAATTATTCCACTTTCCGTGTTATATTGTTATTATTAAATTTTTCAATGAAATTCCTATAACCTTGCTTTGGTATACTTGTTAAATATTTTAGTAAAGCTTTTCATCATAAGAATCTTGGTGAAACGGACTGGTCCTTGGTTATCAATTTGATTGATCAATATTATCAATATTGAACAATCACAATCAATATTAATTAACAGAAAATTGGAAATTCGGCTAATGTTGAATTAAATAAGAGACAGTAAATAATACGAAGTATTGTTCACAAATTGTTGGTAATGAATGTACAGGAAAAAATATTTAAATGAAGCGTCAAATGTCCCCACGCTTTTCAAAAAGTTATTGGTCAGAATTTGTCAGGTTGTTTGCGAATTTCTATTGGTTAAACACATAAGATGACAAGCGCGCGTATTTTAAAACATGAAATTTGCGTGTTACATTAACTTTGCAAAACTTTCTGCTAGTGTAATAAAGTCTAGTGATCAAGTTTAGGAACGTGATACTTGCAATAGCAAATAAAAATATGGGCGAGGGCCCATTTAATGCAGATTATCTTGTAGAAAAAGTTTCAAATCTGCACATAAACAATTGCAAAAGCTGAAGTTATATATGGACTATTTTTAACAACTATTTTAGGCAGGATAGGTAATCCTCCGTATAATGTAAGTTAGAAGTTATAGTAGATAGATCATCCAGAGACCAAGATCATCCACGATATTTATTCACCCAATAGAAATCCAACAGATCATGTGATGGATTGCAACCAATAATCTTTTGGAATGCGTCGCAGTATTTGGCGCTTTCCAAATGCAATGACGCTGACATAACTAACAACTAATTGGAGGGAAATTTAAATAATAAATAAATTATAATTATTGATTCATTAAAATGTACCGCCTCCACAGAAACATGCAAATAAGCCGTGTACAATACTACCGAATATTTTTATGAACTAATGAATTTATTTATAAGTAGTCGCTGTGTTTATAATTTCTATTATCAAAGGCTGCTTGGTGAATATTAATAAAACTAAACAAAATCGGTTTTATAGGGTTCAAGTTACACAGTTTAAAATGGGCAATTCAGTAGCTTTTTTTAAAATAAAACTCTTTTAAATCTCCTAGGTAAACAAATTTTCTAAACACTTCTAAATCTCTCTTTTAAATGTCTTTAATGTACACAGTTTTGTAATTTTATGGTATTTATATTGACTCCAATACAGCTACAGATTGACCCTTACGAATAGCGGCAATAAGAATCATTTTCGCATTGCAACATATCGGAAAAATGGTTAATGCGCGAAGTTCGTCTCTCCTGCTAATGGCGCCAAATTTAAATTTAGTGAATACATTTGCATTTTTGACTACATTTAAATATGTTTAAAAACCTGCTGGTGTCATCTTTTAGAATAAAGCTAAACATTAAAAATAAATCTATTTAAGGCATCTTTTACTGCTTTTCCCGTTAATTCAATATTTTATATTTTAGCATCTAGAGGGCGGCGAATATGTTTGAATTTTTGGCTGCATTTAAATGTCCAACATAAAAATATCACTTACATTATTCTACGACTGTCATCTATTAGAATACAGTTAAATATTGACTCACTGCATCATTTACTGCTTTTTCCATTAATTTAAATATTGGATGTTTCATATTTGAGCTTCTAGAGGGCTTCTTGCAGTATTCTTTAGTAAGTGATAATTTTTATTTGCAAAAAATCTCTGAAATGCGGTTTTTTCAAAAATATTATAATTTCCTTTTCATTTTGATTAGAATTGAATGTAATTTAAGAAGCTGACTTATAATAAATTGGTAATAATATAATATAGAAGTAAAAGTTTTCAAGATATGCAATTTAATATTGTATAGTAATTTAGTAGGTTATAATAATTTAAAATTATAATGACAAACTATAAAAAAGCGTATTTGCTACGGACTAAATTCAGTTAGAAAAATCTTCGATTCTATAATTTTAGCTAATTCGATCTACATCTTAAATCAAAATATTTTCTACGCTTAGAAATCTTAAAATTCATGTAAAATAATTCCAAAAGTAATAACAAATAATTGGCTTAAAAATTTTCCTCGAAAGATTATTACTTCTTGAAAAACTCGAGAGAAATATTTATTGTTTTCTTTTGTTTTGATTTCATTCAGAAATTTCAATTATTTTTACTGCTTTTATAATGTTTTGATTTTAAATTTAAAGTGTTGTGTCTCCTTTTCCCATGTACACATTAAAACATAATTTCAAAGATGAACTTAAAATTCAAACGTTTCCTTAATTTTGATTTCAAATTTATACCTTTTTCTTTAATCTTTGAATTTTAAGATATATTGCTTTTATATAAAACTTTTACATTTATAGAAGCTTTGATTTTGCTTTTTTTCGCAATTTCAATCATCTCGAAACTTGCTTTTTATTTAATTTCAAACTTATCCTCGAAAGTTACATTTTCAAAAAAGATCAAATTTGATTTTCTAATCTTTTTCCAAATCGATTCCAAATTGCAAATTGCAAAGTTAAAAATCTAACTTTTTTTATTAGTAAATTATATTTAAAAACTGAATGGAAGAAATTGCTGTTCATAATATTGACTTGGTAAAATTTCATTTAAGTCCCTTGAAACACCGAAAATTCATGTACTGGACTAAAATAAAAAACAAAAATCTAGGAAAAAGTACACAATTTATTAACCACTCTAAAAACATTTTGCGAGAAATCCAAATTTTTCTTCTACATTACATTAATTTTTATAATTATTTTATGTTAGGACGGGAATAGAAGTTCATCCTAATCAGATTCAATATCCTTAGAAATTAAACGTTTGGATGTTTTCAAAATTCAGATCAAATTTTGCATGTACAGTATTCAACTAATATTGAAAAACCAATAAATAATTCATTCCCTCCCTCCGAATTAAGGTAAATAAATACGTTAGTAACCGAGTACCCGGAGAGTTTTAATGCATGCAAATAACGGACAATAAACGATTTCAAAACATATCGATGCCTAAAAAATAGACGCGACGCAAAAATAGTGCGATGCTAGTGCGCGGAGAGTTTATACGCACGCAAATACGGAACAATTAGCGTTTTCAAAACATGCCGATACCTAAGAAATAGACCGCAACGCGAAAGTAATGCGGTCCGCGAGATTGTATGGGATAAATGAATCACGGCTTCCCCGTCCCCCACTTCAACACGCGTGCACCTGGCAATAGCTTCAACTTAAAATTGGCAACAAAGCCGGATGACTGATCCACTGCAACATAGATCCCGCCAAAATATACAGGATGACCGAAAGCTGGTACTTTAACTGATGAATATACTCAAGATGACCGAAAGATGCCGTTTTCGTCAGAGGATATAGAGATATCAGCTTCGATGAAATTTCAAAAAAATTTTGCTCAATTTTTTGTGTGATTCGTATTAAGAGTACCATAATAATCCAGTATACGCATTAAAATTTAATATATATGCACTCCTTCTGGTAGATGAGTTAATTCCGGGTTATATGTAAGATGACCGATAGATAGCGGGATGCAAATATATATATATATATATATATATATATATATATATATATATATATATATATATATATATATATATAGAATAATAGAATAGAAGAATTTATAAAAATGTTAGTCGTAACGTAACAGGTGACGCCACTGGTTAGGAAAATGTGCGCTCTTCGGAAGTGCACTAACAGCCTTCGTTAACATTTTTGTTAACAATTAAGAGCCAGCTCACCAATTATCTACAAATGGATGAGCGTTTAAGTCGAGTAAGAACGAAATTAGAGTTTCAAATTTGACGTTAAAATAGTTTTATTGCTTTCGTTTGAAATGGAAATTCCCGAAATTTAGGCAACGTAATTATTAAATTAATTAAATTACGAACAACTGACACGAATTATTAATTTCTATTTAATAAGTTACATAATTATGAAATATGCCAGTTTGGGAATTATGGCTAATTATTTCGACCAGGATGCACAATTAAAAATAACTTTTAATCAGATGTAATTTGTTCTGTGTTTTTCGACGGTAATTAAATAATTCTTGTATCAATTAAAATTAATTTTTAACTCGTTTTCCCAAGAATAGATTGGAAAATTGCTCGACATTTAATCTTACGTAATTCGTTATTAGTACTACTTTGGGTCTTGAATTTTCATCTTATTTCTTGGATGGTTCCCTCTTTGCCCTAGAGGGGGCTCATCGTGCCTTGTATATCAATTATGGCGATTTATACACTCGTTTTCCTAAGACGAAATTGGGCTGACCCCATTTACAAACAGTCATAATTGTTTCGAAGATTCTCCACCTAAAAGCGCGCGAATGGACGCCAAGATCGCGCCGTTACATCCCCAAAGTATAAGCGACATTTGGAACAATCCACGAACACATTTCGCGCGATCGCGATCCTTTAACTGATTTGAAATACCTCAAAGTATCAGTGGTCGATAATTCATTATTACTCAATTTTTGTGAGCCTCCGAAGCGTGTTTCGTACATTTACTTTTCCAAAAAAAAGTTGACGTTTGCGATAATGCAGCTTTTCGCCCTACCATAAAGATTAAAGTCAGACGGAGACCCCCAAAGTCTCTCGTGATATGAAAAATCTCGTCGTTAATTTTGAGCGTTTGTCCGAAGTCGTCGCGTAAAGCGAGGTATTAAAAAACGTCCGTAAAGTCGGTAATAATTCTTTTGATAATGCAGTAATTAAAGGAAATTGAATGTCCAAGAGTAAAAGTAAGATTGTAAGTATAAATAATTATCTTGAGAAGCAATGGACACTAATTGAGAATGGAAAGGAAACTGTTTTGTCGGGTAATTAATAAAACATTTTAATTAACATATTGATTAGCATGCGGCCCAGTTCAATAGTTTACCCTTCTACAACGTTGACCGTCATTCCCCGATAACGTTGTAATTTAATTAATATTTTAATTAAATTTTAATGATAATTTTAATACAACAACGCCGTACTTGACGAAATGATTTGCCGATTTAGCACTCACAAAAAATAAGGCAGACTAATTAAAAGAACTAATTTGTTACATGTCAGACAAAATTAAAATAGATCGATAGAAGTTATTGATTAATTGATTATTAGCAATAAATAATTTACATCAAAGGTATTTGCTACGAGTAGCTTTGTTTTTAAAACGTGAGAAACGATATCTTAATTGTTCGCGTCTTCTACTTGATGCAGAGATAAGTCAAAGAGGATAGACAGTTACTTGGTTCTATTTTAATAACAATGATAATAAAGGCGAATTGGTGGCTCTGTCAATTCGAACAAATGTGAACCAGGACAGAATAAGCAAGTAATCATCAAAATTAAAGTGGGGTATAACGTGGATCTGTTTATAAATCACTGGTGGTGGGAACATACGTCGTTTTAAAGAGCGGCTCTATTAGATATCCACCACCCGGAACTGAGAAGGGTCCAAAATCAGTTTTGCACTCTATTATTAGGATTCAACCCCTACACACTCCCCAGCTTCTTCGCCACCCGGTCAATCTAACGATTAAACTTATCAAATCATGCATCGTTTCATACGCACAATCATCTGACATTTATTCGATGTTACTTCCACCTCATCACCGTCAAGATGACATTACATATCGCCTGGTAGACCAAACAACTAGGATTTTAGTAAGATCTCATTAGCGAAATAAGAGCTAGATGAATTCCTATCGATTTAGTTTCTAGTCGATTATTATGGATATGTTAATTGAATCGATTACGCTTCTATTAACGATCGATTACGAGTTATGGAGCAATAAAGCTCGCTTCGTAAAATCCCCAAATAGGGGAAAGCGAACTTTCTATTTTGACCTGCCGTCGCCGTTTACCGTCCACCGAGCGCCCCTCGGGGAGATAGCTGGCCCAAAAAATAGGTCATAGCAAACCGTTTGAAATTTTTCCGTTAGTAAATACCACACGAGTGAGCCTTCAAACAATTTTTCATTCGAATTCGAAATTTCAAGATTGTGAAGTCAAAACAATAACAATACACCTAACATCGAACTTTTTTTAATCATAACTCAAGACTTCAAATTTTCAAACAAGGTCGAAGTCGATTTCAAAGTTGAATGCTGTCGAAATGTATTGAAATTGTCATTAGTAAAATGAGAGCTAACGCATCAATTCTATTCAATATTTTTCTATTTAAAAGCAATTATCAATCAATTACGATTTTTACACATAGGAGTTAAAACTCGCTCTATAAAATTCCCAAATAGGAGAAAGCAAACTTTCTATTTTGACCTGCCGTCACCGTTTACCGCCCACCGAGCGTCCATCAGGGAGATAGCTGGCCCAAAAACTAGATCATAGCGAACCGTTCGAAATTTTTCCGTTAGTAAATACCACACCAGCCTTCAAACAATTTCTCATTCGAATTCGAATGCTGCTTTAGCGGTCGAAATAGATTTAAAATTGTTTATCACGCATTTAAATATAAAATAAAAAAGGCTTGTGACTGTCAATCAACTCAGTCGACCGCAAAACCAAGCGACAATATAATCCCGACAATCGCATTTTAATAGACTTTTTCAAGCAGCTTGTATTTTCGAGTCTATTCACATACTTTTCACTAACAAATGCCATTCCCGAATTGTACCTACCACAGATTTCCGAATACAAAAGATCTTCGCACAATACGAGGTGTCTTCAATCTCTGTTAAACTTCGATACGGCACTCCGGCCGTTTATTGTGTCCGTGAATGGTCCTTCAAGTCGTGCTTTGCAATTGATAGCCTCTCGAAATGTTGACTCGCTTTCAGGAATTTTTCTGCTCTCGAACTGAAACAAATTTAGGAAGTTAATTTTATTGCCGTCCTTTTGTACGGCGGGCATCTGGTACTTTGGGTGGCAACAATGAGGTCATTATAGAGTGTTTTCGAAAGAATTCCTAGTCCATAAAATAAGGCACACTTATTGGGAATCGGTCACGGGTATGCCCCCGGGTTTGTCCCATCGGTGATGGTTTGTTGTTTATGATGGGCTCTGTAAAAATTGCTTTTTTTGTTATCATTTTCATCGTTGTATCAAAAGTATACGATATCAGATTAGCCATAACGAGCTTTTTTTCAGAAAACATTGTCTTTAACAGGGAGGAACAGAAGTAAAAAGTATCCAAGTAAAACCAAAAATGTAATTCAGAGTTTTGCATTAAGTAAAAATTAAAAAAAAAAGTTATATATGAAAAAAATTCTACTTTTATACCAAGATTTCTCAATCTTTAAAAAAAATCGTCTTTTATCCTGAAACTTCAACTTCGAGAAATTTCGAGTTTAAAAGTCGAAGTTTCAGGATAAAAGACGATTTTTTTCGAGTTTCAAGTTTAAAAGTCGAAATTTCAAGAAAAACTGAATATTTAAGGTTAAAATCAAAATTAGAAGATTAAAATCAAACTTTCGAGATTGAACTTGAACTTTTGGAAACAAATTTTTGATTTTTATTTATTATTTTTTTTTATTTAGAAATTCCTACTCAAGACTTACGAATTTTACCTTTCAACAACATAAACTTAAGTTTTTTTTTAATAATTCGCCAATTTGCTATTAAACACATCTCGTCTGTGTGCAGCTGGGCAGTTGGGCTACTTCTCCAAGTTTTATTTTTATTTTTCTTTTACGCACTCATCACATAAACGGACCTATTACCAGTCCTAACTAAATATGCATGAAATGAAGTTCATTACCTGAGGAAAAAATATCCTTTGGCTCAATTATAGCTGATGTTTGGCATGTAATAACTTTTGAATTGTGATAATCGTCACTTATTAGCCTTAAAGTGTCAATAAAACCAGACACACCTTCACAAAATGCATGAAACGTGCATTAAGAAGTGCTAATGTGACTAAATATTCTTAAGAACTCAAGGAGAATCATAACAGGATTTTAACAAGGAAATAAGTATACATATACATAATAAGTATACGTATATAAATCTTCCTCATTTTGGTAATTTTTGACTTACTAAGAAGCCATAGGTGTATCTAATGAGGATTGCTGTCTATGGAGGCTCGTTTTTCTATAAAACTTCCAAACTATAGAACTCGTTATCGAACGGAATTTTTTCCAAAAATTACAACGTATCTTCTTTTGGGGGGGGGGGACGGACTGATCCCTGGTTATCCTTAAAAATTGAAATAGAAACTTTTTTTATTTACTAAATTCTACAATTCTATTCTAAATCCTATTTCATCTATTTACATTGCGTTACACTATTATGCCTTCAAAGCACCGTGAGTAAGATGCGGAAACAAAGACAGATGACGATGAATCGCCTTCTTAAACAAGAATAGGTTGAAATACAAATCTTGTCCCCTGAAACCAAGAAAGATTAAAAAGCACAACAAAGGTTGCTCTAACGCGTTTCGACAGCCAAGCTATCATCTTCAGAGATATACTTAATATATAGTATCTCTCTGAAGATGATAGCTTGGCTGTCGAAACGCGTTAGAGCAACCTTTGCTGTGTTTTTTAATCTTTCTTGGTTTCAGGGGACAATTTTTGTATTTCAATTTTTTTCCTTCTTGATTTACATACACAAAATTCCATTTTAATTTCGAAATTTGTTTTCTCGAAATTTCAAAAAAGATGGGAATCAAAATTGGGAAATCAAAATTTAGAAGGGAAATGGAAAAACAATTAAGATTTGTAAATGACAACATTTCCTTTAAATTTCGACTAAAGGTTGACAATTCAGGAATTATGTCACAAGTTTAAAATATAAGTTGGAGTATTAATTAAAGTCTAATTATTAGAAAAAAATTAGAAATTAAAAAAGTGCGTAAATAAAAATCTACATTTACAGAGTAAACTCAAAAATCTTAGAAAAGAATCAAAAAAGGACATGAAAGGTTTTTAAAAATTTCGAATTTATTTTCCGACATCTCTTTTTTTTTAATTCTAAGTTAACATTTTGACTTTATTATTATTTTGAGTTTAAATACGAAATTTCGAAAAAATAGATAAGAATATCAGGATTAAAGATAAAATTGATTTTAAAAAAATCAAAATTTTATGAATTAAAAGTTATAAAAGAAATTTCGAATTTTTTCTCGATTTTTTTTCAAGTTTTTCTGCGTTTTATTACTTTTAAATTTAGGCTCAAAATTTCGAAAAAAGAAAAGGTATCAATACCGAGATTAGAGACAAAATTATAAAAAAAGCAAAACTTATATCAAGTAAAAGTTGGAAAAATAGAAAAAAAGTGAATTGAATTTCAAGTTTTTCTGTGAAAATTGTATCTTACTTTTCAAA